>CM045463.1:24070796-24329727 GCA_024666655.1 Dascyllus trimaculatus
GTGGCACATGGCTTTAACAAGAAGAGAAGAAGAAGCCAGGAAGAAAACCTGTTGTTTGCCAGCTGCTAAATACCTCGAAGGAAAAGAAACAAACAAGACGAAGAGAAAAGAAGTGGAGGGAAGTCTTCAGGAACTGTTTTCAATCAGGCAAGTTTTAATTATTCTTTCATGTCAGCTGGTATTTACCATGTTTCATGCCGTCCAAGAACAACAAAAAAAAAGTGGAAACAGGTATTCAGCCAAGTGAATTAGATGTTTACTATGTCAGAACTAATGCAACAAAGGTTTTTCCATCTCTTATTATGGACTCCGACTTTTTTCGAAAACTCAACAACTACCTTAATTGAGATAGATAGGAGAAGTTTTTTGAATGGGCTTGAATGTGGACTGCAGTACTTCAAACTGTTCCTAAAAAAGAGTACATGCAGTTAAATGCTTCACCTCTCAGTAGTTTTAATCAGTGTATAATCCTCACTGGTTTGGGTTGTAGTACACCTTTAATTTGCCCATAATCAACCAGAAGCTTCATCCGCACTGGTTCTTGACAGAAAGTCTTAGTGATGGGTGATGAACGCTACAGTTTTTTATTATGTTAACAGACAAAGTATACCCTGAATCAGTTCACCCCTCCTTTCCTGAATCAACCTCCACCGTGCTCTCCGATTGTAATAAGGAAGACTGACAGTCATCACATCATATGACTGTGCATGTGTGATTCCCTTGAGTGGGCAACACCCCAGAACTGTTTCTTGGTCCGATGCCAGGTTACACTCTGGTCACAAGCAGCACTATCCAGTCAGAAAACAACATCAGGGCTTTTTATTACTGTCAGACTTGACAAGCTGTGCATCATTTACAAGCCTTACAATTTAGACCATATAAAGTTACGGTAAGTGTGTTCTTTATACCAGCCCAGACCTCAGAATCCTGAAAGATGGCGGGTGATTCAGGTGCCTTATGTAAATGTGTAAGTAGGAGTAATGTATGCAAGCAGTGAAGCACAAGGCAGTTATTAAAGGTAAATGACAAACAAGGTGAACACCGTGTACACAGGTGTCCATTAGTGAAGAACATTGTCATGTGTGAGATGGACAGAACCTTTAATTTGCCTTAATTTGATTAAATTATGCAATCAAAGCACTAAATGCCAAGTACTCTCTGTCATCTGAGGTGACCTTTGAATCTTGAAATGAATAAAACCACATTATTATCAAGTGCTGACTGAAATCTGTAGCGATCTCAAGCTAAAACAAAAGAAGGCTGTGGATTGTGAGGTCCTGGACCTTGTTTTTTGTACTGTTTACATTGTTATGATACCATCATACTCAGCAAAGTAACTACTGATATCTGGGAACATGGTGACATTGCCAAAAGAGGAAAATAAACACGAACAGTCAGACAAGGGGAAACATTCATATCTCCGTATTTTGACAGAAAGACCAGGAGTGACGTCATTATCCAAACTGTCCGTTGTAAGCATCCATCATGGTTTACGCACCAACTTCCTGCTTCAACTTTGACCTCCCATTTTCTGGTGCAGTGGAGGATAACTGCCAACATTTCAGTTCTCATTTTTGCTCTCAGTGCTTTCGACTGCTTGTTTCTTTGCCCGCTGGCCGCTCTTTGTGTCTGCTGTGCTCTGCGTTCAAAGAAGCCAAGTAACATTGTGAGACACAGAAAGCGCTGGTGGCTGTTCCGTGCCGTGCTCGCCCATGAGAAGACCGAAGCCAACAACACATCAGTGTGTCTCTCAACACCCTCTTACTATGTACTCTGTCTGACAGCTCTAAACTCTCCCTTCTAAGTGCAAGTCCTTAAAAATGGCTTCAATCTGTCAGTGAAATACTTAATACTTCGAAAACAGGCCTAATAGTTTCCTTCACCTTTCGCACTTTAGCATAAATTACCCAAATGGGACAACATTGTGAATTTGATGGGGGCAACTTTTTCAGATGCGGATTAATGCAGCTTTGGTGATCTTGGAAAGTTTTTTTCTGGCAGCAGGGAGCCTGTATGAGGGAGGTTGATCCAAGATACACTACAGTGTGTGTCTGGTGTTAAAAGGATAAGTGGTTTATTTCAACCAGGTGTATTTCCCATTAGAGTGCCCATATTGTGCTTTGTGGGTTGGTCCTTCTACTCCAGTGTGATATGTAGCTGCTTTATTGTACGTGGGAAACATTTGCAAACCAAAGCCAGCACCAAAGGAAGTTATTCTGCTGCTTCTACCTGCACGAAGCGCTTTGTTTAAAGTCCAGACTTCTCTTCCATTACTTCCTCACATCACCATGTAATACATTTGCGTAACACCTGCCTAACAGCTAGTCTGGAATCCCTCATGCAAAGACTGAGCAGTTTCCTTGCAGTCCACCATTATTTCCTCATTAGAGCTGCTTCTCCTGGGGCTACATACCTCTGTTTATGCTCATAATGTGTATAAAGATGGACAAAACCTCTGTTATGTCACCCACAGGTAGGCCAGGCAAACACCTCTCAGCCATAGACTGTGACGACCTTCAACCTCAACACAATTTAAACAGTTTAGTTAAACAAAACATTCACCCCTGATATAGGTGTCATAAAAGGGTAAATGAGCTACAGATAAGAAGCATTTTTTGTATCAGGCTGTAAACATGTTTATTTCTGCTGTGAAGCTGGGCATTTTAACATGGAGGTCTATGGGGATTTACTCACTTTTTGAACCAGCTTTAAGTGGTCACTTGAGGAACTGCACTTCAGCCTTGCGTTCATTTTTCAGCCCTAAAAGTGACACTTTGCCCACATTAACAGATCTGAGTTATGGATCATAATCAACTTTATCACATTATCGTCAGGTCAGCTGACCAATCAGAAATGACAAGGCTTTTCAAGAAAGGCAACCTTAAAGAGACAGGAGCAAACAGAGTGTTTCAGACAGAGTGAGAAGAGGTGCTACAGCAGTGAATAGACAGAGAAAATCTATGTGTTTGATGAACTTTAAATTATTTAAACATATTCTAGTAGACCCAAAAAAATAAAATTGTGAACCTGTAGATGTGCACAGTGTGGGCTCTTTAATGTGGCTACCACAGCTCTATAGTTGATGCTAAATTTGCACTTCTGTTGTAAAGAAGAAGCGTATGTAAGGGCATATGTAAGCTCCCTTCAGCGCTCCGAATTACATTTTTACATTAATCATTACAACTGTTTTTTTTAAAGTCAGACTGAAAGTAAACACAGAAATGGGATTAGCTGCTAAAAATGTTGTGTGCAAATGAACATGTCTGTGATTAGCTCAGACAGATAGTGTTCAGGGATGGACGTTCTTCAGACTGTTGTGTTCCTGCAGAGTGCTGTAATGTAGCTGGGGAGTTTTTCTTCTGCTCTTGAGCAGCTCTGTAATATTTAACCTGACTGACAGAGAACTGGACCCAGTATCTTATTTTTCTGTCACTTTAACTATTCATCAGCACCGTTCATTAATTCATTCAGACCATTTAATCCGAGGGGCCCATCTAATGTTCACTAAAACACACTCACACACAGCCAGGGAGATCTGTCTTACTGCGGCTCTGCTTTACAAGCCTCCCTGACTCTGATACTCGTCAGCTCAGATGACTGACAAACTGCTGCCGCTGCTTTCTGCTCGGCCAAGTTAAACATTGGATGCAGCTTTTCTCAGAGCCGCTCCGCACTGAGCTGCACTGTTCAAATCGGACCGGTGGCTTGTGCAATTAAACTGCACTAAGTGACTTTGACAGACCGAGCAGATGAGACATCACAGTGTGTTCTTCATTTATTCTTAGGCTGGAAAGGTACGGCCAGATTGGATTTTAAGGGACGCTGTCGTGCATGAATGAGAAAAATCAATCCAATAATGTAAATGCAGATTTGTAAATTCGTCCTGTCTTGAGCAGAGGGCGTCCTACCAGGGACAGGAGGGTACAGCAGAGCGGCAGACCAACAGGCACTCCTGAAATTAAAAACCACCCCGAGGCATGCCGCTCCAAACACACCTCAATAATTACAAAAATGATGTCTGTGGTGCCTCCAGCTGTCCAAACCATGCCTGCTACAACCTGACAGACAAGTTCATCTGTCCAGGTCCATTTCTCTTTTCTACTCCTGCTCCATAGAGCTCCACCACACTCCACTCTTTGCTCATTTTTCTTTTGTTAAATCTAACAGAGTGTTCAAACTCTCTCCACTTTTGATGCCACATGTTGAATAGAATCATTTTTTTCCAATGTATTATGCGCACTTATCAAGAATTTGCAGTTCAGTTATTTAACATTGTGCATATGACAGGTTTCTATAGTTTCTGCTGCCTGTTTATGGATAATAAAAGCGAAGTTGGCCTGTATGTGCTATGGTTGTCAGACTTTACGGTTGTATTCTCCAATTAGGTCAGTTTAGACAAGTGGAAAAAGCTGCCAAACATTCAGTTTCGTCAGGCGTAGTTATTAGCAGAATAGCTGGCATTCTTGTGTTGTCTGGTGGAAAAGGAATGCCAACTATCGATCAGCAGCCTGTTCCAGATCAACCACTTGAAGAGACGCACACGATATTAGCGGGCCTGCTTGCAAGTCTCTATTAAGCTGTCATTTTTAAAGCCTTGCTGGGTATTCGCTTAAGAAAAAAAACACTAATTGGAACCATCTCAGCGTCATCATTTACGTGTGATTACACAGTTAGTCAGCTCTTGGAACTGTCAGACAGTTTCTATTTCCAGCTCAGACAACAAGGTCAGACTGTGAGGATCAGTGTGTGTGTGTCACAGTGTGTGTTTTCATAGTGTCTGAGAGCTGTCTAAAGGTGTGTGTGTAAACTGTGTGTGCCACTATAGTGCTGGAGAGGTATGTTTGTATGCAATCTCACAAATGACAGCAAAGCTACCACATTTTAACTAAAAGAGCACTTATACTTTCAAATCTACAGAATGTTTGCATCTGTTGGCTCATTGGTTACCTATGCTACTTGCTCAGCATTGAATGGCCAAAGTTAACAAATAGCAAGTGAACAAAGTTGACCATCTAGCCCTTTGTAGGAGCTGGTAGAGACCAAAACTGGAGCTAAAAGGAAACTTAATATCAGACAAAGTTCGTCCATGTCTGCTGGATGTGTAAATAGTTCTAGTGTCTTTCTTTGTAGATTAGTTTATGGGTACTGTTGCTATGCCTACTGTGTCTGTAACTGGCAATTCAGAAACATCGGCATCCAGCAATCAGAATTGTAAATGCATTCTGATATAGTCATTGGGTCAAATAATAATAATAATAATAATAATAATAATAATAATAATAATAATAATAATAATAATAATAATAATGGATTGGTTTTATTTGGCGCTTTTCTAGGCACTCAAAAACAGCTTGCATTGCAATATTCATTCACGCCACGCTCGATGGTGATAAGCTATGTATGTAGCCACAACTGCCCTGGAGTAGACTGACGGAGGCCAAGCTGCCAGTCTGCTCCATCAGCCCCTCTGACCACTCACTCACCCAGACTTCCTGATGTTCCCTCACGGTCTCCTATCCGGGTACTGACCAGGCCCAACCTCCCTTAGCTTCCGAGATGAGACGAGATCGGGCATCCACAAGGCAGTATGGCCACAAATGTTGTTTTAGTTTTAACACATATGAGCCATAAGCTGTCAGGCCCATAGGCTTCATATAAAGATAGAGGACACATCCCGCTGTACAAAAGTAATTTAAAAATTATCAAAATTAAAATGGAAATGGGTGCCCTGACCGCTGGTGCTGAAATGTGAGATTAAACTTTCTGTAGCTCAGCTGTCTCAGTCTTGGACTCTCAAGGCCACTTGCTGTATGGTTGCTGGTTGAAGCAGGTAGCTATAGTTACCAGGCTACCTAGCCACATATGCTAGAAGTCAAAGCAAGCTTTAACGTTACAACAATTGACTAACTACAGTTAACTTTCAAAATGCACTCTCAACTATAGAAGCAGATTTCAACTGAACATCAGAAAACGCATTAACCAGGGTTCTTGTTATTTTGAGCATTCTGAACACCTAATTTACTGCTTTCTTTTGCCTTGAAGTACCAATTTGTTTCTTTTCTGTATCAATTTATGGTTAAAACGTCTTCACGTAAAGAAAATCACAAAATTCAGCCACAGTGGTTAAATGTCATAGTCCTTCATTTCTCTCATGGATTTAATTAGAGGGTTTCCTCAGAGTCTTCAGATTAAGGAATTAATTTTATTGCAGAACAAATCATATTGTGGTTTGAAACTGACTAATAATGAAACACACAATTAAGTTCAGAATCAGTCCTTCTTGTTTACAATTCCTGAAGCATCATTTGCATGAAATTCTCCAACTGCTTTACTCAGGCCAGCTGTCACCATGACAGCATGCACCCGTATTATAGCTTATAACTTATATATAAATAATGAAATATATAAATCAGGCCAAACCTAACAGAACAATAAACACTTGGACATAGTATGATGTGCAATACTTAATGTGACAGAAATCATTTGTATAAAAAGCTATTTGAGGTGTTTTTTTACTTTGGCTTGTGTCCCACCTGTTACCATGGAGGGGGCGGTGTTTATGACGTGTGCTGCATCCAGCCAGCAGGGAGCGATCGCCTGTCATGTTGTCCATCTTTATATCCTGCCTGCGGCCTGGTTGCACGTGGACCACCAGCAGTCTAAATATATGTGTTCAGGATTGAATGAGCCACGTGCAATGCTTCATGCAACTTCCCTCACACTGTTTGTGTGTACGTGCACTTCATATGTGTGCATTGTGTGTGTATATGTGTGGGAGTATCTGTGTATGTATGCTTCCCAACATCACTAACTCCATCTCTGGCTTCCTTCCTGTCATCTTCTGGCTTCATGGCCGTTCTTCACGTCGACTCTGTCCATATCTGACCATCCACACCCCCCACCAGGACAACAGATAGAGGAGATAGCAGAGCTGCAGTGAATAGCTGCTGGGACAGTGTTTTCCTGCTCTACGAGTGAGATACTGCTGCAGAACAATAGCAAAGAAAACATGTGGCACAGAGAATACGGTGGCCAAGGGACCCACATAACTACATGTTATTATTGTACATTATTGTATTTTATGTTATTGATGTATACAGAAGAACATTACAATTATTTTAAAAGCGACACGAAGGTTGTTGGCCCCAGTGAATTCATATCTTGAAAATTAGGCAAAAAGAAGTGGAAAGCCTCATTTCTGTTGATGTGGTTAGAAAGGGTTACATTCAGATAATTGTGAGAAAAGGTTTTTGAGCTGTTAGACTGGTGATGAATGCAGTAATACAACCTATTCCATCTGCGGTATTAGCAGGAGAAGCATAGACTCTGTACACGAGTTCATCGTTGGTCATTTCACAACTGAAAATCTACTTAGATCATTGCTCCAGTGAAATTTCTGATGTGCTTTGTATCATTTTGTTCCACCTATAAGTCCTCTAGCTCACATTCTCAAATTGTCCATTGAAGTCCTGAACTCAGAGTGAAGAAAAACTGAGTAACGACAAGATAAATTAAGTTTTACATCAACCGATACTGATGTTTGAGTTTCAGTTACACACAATATAAAGTGTGTATATATTAAATTATGTCAACCCTCCCCTTCAAAGTAATGTTTGCAACATAAAAAGTTCATTTAAATTAGTAAAATAGTTTTTTTTTTTAAATTATTGTTATTATTATTATCTTGCAGCCATGCATGTAACATAGTAAGTGGAGGGAACAGGTCATTTGAATTACTTTCCAAAGTGTGTGAGAACAACCAGCGGAGAGCTGGACAGGTGTCCTGGTGTGTGACCAGCGTTGGCTAATGATAGCTAATGTTGCGTTACATCACAGTATTGTTCAGTTTGCTGGGCCTGGGATCTCTCTGTGTGGAATTTGCATGTACTCTGTGTGCCTGCGGGGATTTTTTACCGGCTTCTCCAGCTTCCTCCCAGAGTCCAAAAGCAAGCTGAGGTTAACTGATGCTTCTAAGTTGTCTGTAGGTGTGAATGAGAGTGTGCTTGGTTGTCTGTCTCTATATGTAGCCCTGTGATAGACTGGTGACCTGTCCAGGGTGTCCCCTGCCTTCACCCCGAGTCGGCTGGGATAGGCTCCAGCCCCCTCATGACTCTTAAAGGATTAAGCGGTGTATAGATCATGGATTGATGAGATGGATTGATATCAAGATATACAGTATGTCACAAAAGTGAGTACAAAAAAAGTGAGTCTGCAAATATTTTATTATATCTTTTCATGGGACAACACTGAAGAAATGATACTTTGCTACAATCTAAAGTAGTCACTGTACAGCTTGTATAACAGTGTGAATTTACTGTCGCCTCAAAATAACTCAGTACACAACCATTAATGTCTAAACCACTGGCAACAAAAGTGAATACACCCCTAAGTGAAAATTTAGGGGTACAGTGACTACTTTACATTGTAGCAAAGCATCATTTCTTCAGTGTTGTCCCATGAAAAGATATAATAAAATATTTGCAGAAATGTGGGGGTGTGCTTTTGTGAGTACATCTATCAATACTGTAAATGCTCAATACTGTAATCAACCTAGTATTGAGCATTTACTACTGTAAATGGAGTATTGAGAGCATTAGTTAAATGGGGCCAGAAGTTTACAGAGCTGAGCGCCACCTCCTGACATTCAGATCACACCCTGCCAGTGCTCTAGAGCACCTCGCATCTATTGTTGAAATCTGCTTTCAAACTCTGTCTCGTGCTGAAAATAAAAATGCTTAATCAGCTCCTTTTCTTTGACATTTTTAAACAGCCGAACCATCACACAGGAGCGTTATCAAAACTGTCTCAATACTGAGAAAGAAACTGTGCACAATTTATGCAGGTGGCACAGTAGTGGGAGCCTCATTAATTATTTGCATCCTCTGACATGTCATTGTGATCTTATGTAGCCTTCTGAACCTAAACACTTGCTGCACAGCAAACAGAGCTGTCGTACTCAGAGCCACTGTGAAATCACAGGATGAATCTGCAACATCAGAGCTGTGAGAGGCACATTTTCATTTTTGGCAAATGTCTGAATATCATTTCCCCCGGAGAATCACAGTACCATTCATGGTGGATAAAGTAGATCAATGCAGGCATGTTTCAGGTTTCAGTTTCTATGCCTAAATGCAATAATATTTGCAGTAGTGATATTACTGAGAGCATGGAACTTATCCAATCACTTAAGTAAATGAAAAATGAGGCAACAAGACAGTCAGCCTAATAATGAAAACACTATTTATTAGGCTTACAACTGACTGTGGATCCTTTAGTTGGATTAGAGCAAAGATAAGTCTGTTTTATGCATGACATGAATGTCAGTGTTTCCTGGACCATTCATTAAATGAGGAAAGGAAGGATCTGTCAATGCAGTGTATTGGTATTTACAGTCAAGCCTCACATCTCCAACCCAGCAGCATGGAACATCTCTACTATCAGCAGAGTGTCAAGGTGGACACCAGTTCAATATCTGACTACATGTGAAATATTTTGACAATCTCCCCTTTGGTTCCTGACTGATGGTGCTGAATAATGGTCTGAAAAGTGGTTTTGCAGAACTGTTTTTCTCCTTTCACCCTATTCACCCTTTGACATCCAAGAAAAGGCCATGATTTACATCTGAACTTCTGGGTTACTCGCCAAAAATGTTAGGTTGTAGCATTTTTTGACCAACAAAATCTAATCAGTCCATCCTCTAAGTCATAGTTGTCAAACTCAAATTTGGCCCGCAGTGCAATTATATTTGGCCCGCGAGGTAATACCAGATGACTAGTAAAACTGGCCCGCCGGTATTATACATCGCATGTACCGCTAATACTACAAATCCCAGAATGCTCTGCTCTGTTTTGGCGCGTCAATCAGGACAGGACCCATAAACACCCTTTCCTCTGTTGACATGCTATGACAGTAGTCATAGCAACCGCACGCTACTACTGACCCAACCACCCCCGCCACCGTCACCGCCACCGCTGCCTGGCTGAGCATCTGCACCAGGACGCTGCTACTATGCCACCGCCAGCAGGAGATATCCACGGTAATGCTGTCGGACTCCGAGGAACACTTCCCCTTCGCCCTTGCCGCCACCTCCCCCCTGGCCACTGCGGCCGCATGACCCAAATATTCGGATATTTGTCAGTAACTGGACCAGAATATCCGGAGCTCACCTATTGCTATTGAGACCAGCCCCGTCTAGTATGTGGAGCCGACATGGATATAACCAAGGAGAACAACATTAAATGACACTATGAAACACCAGGACAAGTACAAGGACCTGGACATGAGTCAAAGGTGCATGAAAGTAAAGGGGATGAAAAAAAGTTTGGTTTCACAATAGACACATCACAAAGTGAGGCTGCTGTAAAGGCTAGTTCTATTGATATATATATATCAATGTTGGCCCACGACTTTGTCCAGGTTTTCAAATTTGGCCCACTGTGTATTTGAGTTTGACATCCCTGCTCTAAGTGAACATTTGTGTGAAATCTGATTTAAAAAATCCCCTCAAGTTGTTGCTCTTATCTTCTACCTCTTAGATCGAACAAGACCCTTGACAAACATAGGTATAGTAAACAAAAATCTAACCAAAGTGAAACTACTGCACTGATTCCTTCCATTCAGTCATGAGTTAGAACAGGTTATTCGTTTTAGTGTCTGATTTTTCACAAGCAGTGAAACTCTGTGTCTACTTCTACTTGCTTTGCTTTGCTGTGTGCGTGCAGCCTGAGCCATAGCAACACCCTCCTCCTCAGCATGATTCCAGAGACTGTGTGTAGAGGAGGGTGTCTGGACCTGGACACGATAAGAGGAGGGGGTGGGCAGTGGAAACAGCACTGGTACTTTAATTGCAAACTGTCTATCGGCTAAACATTTTTTTAAACTTTAAATTGGATGAGCAACATGAACGTTTGGGTGGGCTGTAAGCCGGCGGCAGGCTCTGCTTACTGCTGCACAGTGCGCTACAGCAGAGTCAGCTCCTGTGTTTAATTCATTTTTGTTTTATTTACATAGAACCAAACCACAACTTATGTTTCTTAGGGCACTTCACATAGTCAAGTCAGGACAAAATTACAGATCAATTGTTTTAATGTTTTTTTGTGCCATGTTCACCTTCAGAAGCCAAAAATGTTTGCACTCCACAATTCCTTTGCAATCAATAACAATGACAGAGAAAGCCACGAATAAAAAAGGACCCAAACTGAATTTTAGTCAAGTAAAGGTCAGCACTAAAGCATCAGCAAACTCTTGTTTGGTTTATTTACCCAACATAAATCATACTTATTCAGCTTAGTTTAGGCCAATAGTTACATAGTTATAGCCTGCCCTAACTATAAGCCTCAATAAAAAAGGAAAGTTTGAAGCCTGACCTTAAAAGTAGAGAAGGTGTCTGCCTCCTGAACCCAAACCTGGAGGCAGTTCCACAGTAGAGGAGCCCGATGAAGCCTGCTGAACATTCTGCCTATTATTCTGCTTTTGGAAACTCTCTGAACTGCAAGTAAGTCTGCACTCTGAGAACAAAATACTCTTTAGGGAAAATATGGTACAATAAGAGAAGATGGAGCTTGGTCATTAAGGGCTTTGTATGTTAGAAGATTCTGGATTTTACAGATAGAATATGAAGATAAGCTAATAGGGGAGGAATAGGACCTATCTGTCTAGTTTCTATCAGATCTCTGGGTGCAGCATTTTGGATCAGAGAGTTATTAGAACATCCTGATAATAAGGAATTACAATTGTCCAGCCTAGAAGTTACAACTGTGGGCTAGTTTTAGCATCACTCTGAGACGGGATGTTCTTGATTTGACAATACTGTGCAGGTGAAACAAGGCCATCATAGAGTTCTGATTTATGAGTGAGTTAAAGGAAATATCCTTGTCAAAAATAACCCCAAGGTTCCTCACAGCAGTGCTAGAGGCAAAGTCATCAAGAGTGTTTCCTTAGATAGTGATGTTTCTAAGGCATTTAAGGCCAAATATAAGTACATCAGTTTGTGTGAATGTAGAAGGAAATGATATTGTTTTTAGTTGGACTGATTGGTTTGGTCTGGCTTGATTGATAAATATAACTGTGTGTCATCTGCATATGGATGGGAATGTATACTATGGTTCATAATGTTAAAAAGCATTGATCTGAGAACAGGACTTTGTGGAAAATTTCAACTTTGTCATCGGAATTTTTGCCTTGTTGCCTTGTGTACCAGGTAAAATTGTCCGTTAACTTTCCATCGGATGATTTCCAAGAAACATAAAGTATGTATGTAGTGAAAAATTCTACTAGAAAGTTGCTCTTTAAGATCCTCATTGTTTTACATTTAGTGCTGAACATGATCACACACACACACACGCTTGAAGATTCTGAGGAATCAGTTGTCTGTCAGCTGCTCTAAAACTATCCTTTCACCAGCTCATCTCTTCTCCTTTCTGTTTCTCTTGAATTGTTCCACACACTCTGACATTCTCTCTCTCTTGATATTCCCTTTTATTTCTTCCCCACACATGCATGTCAGGATTCTCCTGGGACTTCCTGCCATCTTTTACCTTTCCTGTATTTCGGTTACTCAAAGACAAATGTGGGGGAATTTAAGCAAATGTATGAAACCTCAGTGGGAGAAAGTGAACGAGGCAACACAGACGCAGGATTGCTCTGGAAAGTTCAACCTGAAGCTACACAACGCTCATTTGGCTCAGCTCCTTTAACCTCTTCAGCCCTGCCTGACCCCACGCTGCATCTAGTGGATGTTAGACTGTGCTCAGATGCTATCATTTTAAACCGTAACAGAGAAGAAACCAGATTCTGAAATGTGTTTGTTTTGTCTGTATCTGCTCAATGTAGCCACAGAAACGTCACTGCAATCAGAAAATGTAGTTTTACAAGACATTAAAAATGTCCCAGTAGCAGTTATTAACCAATGCAAAATATAGGAAATGATGTAAGGTTTACTGTAAAATCAGCAACTAGAATGAAGAAGCAAAGAAAGACTATACAGGGCCCTTCAACTGTGTGGTGACAGTGGAGACAAATTGATTTTTCTGCTGCTTTAGGCGTCTAAATCTGATTCAAAAAGTGGCTTTAGCTTCTTTGCACGCTGGTAGCATAGAAATGTATAAATTTTCATATATATTCAACGATTGTCTAGACAGCTGGGTCCAAAGGTCTGAGACAGCATCAAAAATGTGTCATATTTTTATGTATATGTGCGGGAGTGGTTGCTCCGTGGACATGCACGCCTTACATTCTCATGCTCGCCCCACAGACAGAGTCAGGGCTGATAAAAACTTTATGGATTTTTTGAAAGTGTGCCGGCCCACTGATGTGGCTGCCCACCGGGATTTGGTCTGGTTTGCCTGTTAGCCAATATGCTAGTGCATAGAGCTTTGTTCACAGAGATGTAGAAAAGCAACTTCACCGCTAAAACAGAATTTGATAAAGGCTGTCCAGTCGTTGTGTCAGAGGATGAGAGTCCCTAAATTGCTTCTTAGAGGTGAAACAAGGCTACTGGAACATTCGGGGTGGGCTTAGTCTGCAGGTAGAAATTAGTGGCAGCAACAGAAGAGTGAATGTAAGAAGATCAACAGGACAGAGTGTTACTGCTCTGTATCTGGCCCACAGTGAAACTTGCTGCTGGGGATATTTACGTTCTACTAGTTGGACACCTGCACAGAATCGACTCCACTCTGACCGAGGAGAAGCAGCACTGTGTTTTCAGAGATATGCTCCATCTTCTGGTTTGTATCTTTGCAGAGAAAGATTCATCAGGACAATGAGCCCCACAAGAACCAAAGAAGAACCAGCAACCTGATCACACAAAGTAGGCAAGTTAAATATTAAAACCGAGCTTGGTGCATGGCCCGTTTTCTGATTTGATATTGTTGACTTGAGCATAACATCTAAAGTTCTAAAAACTTTAAAACAACAAGTACTTTCTGAGTTTGAAATGTCTGAGTTGACCTTGTTGCCTGTGCTTGGTTTAAAGTGAGTAGTGCTGGGTGGAAAGAGTGATGTCAGTCATTTCCACACCCCAACCAGGATTTAGCACCAGTTGAATTAGAATACGAAGACAAATGTGGGGTTTAATGACTGCTTAGTCAAATAATCCACTAATTATTGAAACAGATAATCAGCTATTTGGGTTATGAACTACACAGTTGTTCAGTGCCTCTTATTTAGCTATCAACTTTAAACGTTAGCTTGAGGTTGTTTAGGGCACGTATTAACTAAAACTGAGAACAGTAGAAGATATATGTGTGTTTATGTGTGTTGCTGCAGTTTCCAGCTTTATTATATTTCATTATAAGCTACAAAAAACACCTTTCCTGACGTTAAGGCCCGCCAGGCCTCAGCTTGGCCTGGACAGTTGCTGATCTTGCAGTACACTGGCTGAAATGGCACTTATTCATTCTGGTTCATCAGTGATCCTCAGTTCTCCTGTGGGGTATTGTTTGTAACTCTACCTGTTGCTTACTGAGGAATGAATATGGTTAAAAGAAAAGTTTTCAGTACTTTTAAGAAGCAATAACTTGGCAAGCAAGATGCCAAGATTCTCCATGGTGACAAGCCAGAAACCTTTGCCTCCTTTCTTTCTGAGTAAGTGTCATAAATGTGAAGACATAAATGACTGTAGGAAGCGGAGCTGCCCACATATTTGAAAGAGTCAGTCAACACCACTGAAGTCAGTCAAGCAAAACAGAAAAACAGCATATATTCTGTAAAAGCAGGTGAATACTGCAAAAAGCTGCAGCTTTTCTGAGCATTTGACTGAAAAACTAACAGCTAAAAAATCACTTATTGAACCTTCAAGACATTTTAAACGGTAATTAAGACGATTCCTTCATCATGTGTGACAGCAATGAACCCGTTTACAAATTCAAAATTCAGTGCATATTTATGAACATGACAGTTAATTAGCAAACCATACTTTTTCCCTGAGATGTTTCTAGGACACGCACTGATGAGCATAAAACACCAATCGCTGCTTAGAAATCTGAGGGTAAATGTCTCATTTATGTAAATGTAACGCAGATGAAAGCAAACACCAACAAGACTTCTATTTCCTCTTTATCTGAGCTCCAATTTGCATCAAGTGCAGTGCGGTGAGAAAGTATTCGACCCCTTCCTGAGTTCTTCTGTGTTTTGTGTAGTTCAAGTTTAACTGTGTCAGATCTTCAAAGAAATCTCACAGAAAACAAAGGCAACCAGAGGAAACACAAAATATAAACCTTAAAGGTTCTAAACTAAAGACGAGATTTGGAACGCAAATGTGGAGGTCATAAAGCAGCACACATCTGCTCAGTAAAGATGCAGTGAAGTTATGGCGTGTTCAGCAAAGAATAAAATCCAAGCTTCTCTGGCAGCCAGTCCAGCATGCATGTTAGTGCATGTGAGTCCCTCCCTTTGAAACTGTTGACCTATTACAATGTACTGTAAAAGGAAAAAGGTGGCTTACAGCATTAAGTCAGTGTCCCAAAAAGCAAAGACTTTAAAAACAACCTATTTCATCTATGCTGTTTACCTAATTTATGTACACTTATTTAATTTCAACTCTGGTTGAGGGTATTACCTGCTGTTTTCCTGCTCTCCTATGCTTCTCTATTTCATCATGAAACAGTAACACATAGACAGACAGGTGAAGTGAAAATAACTCTGCTTAAGCTGACAACAACTCATTACAGCCATCCAGTGCATTTAACTATGCTAGCATGGGCTAATGGTTGTAGCTGGATTATTTCTTGTTGGCAGTCGTTTATACAATATATACTATATGGTGGTAAATGAAACATGAATGGAGTGGAGAGTTGTAGCTGATGTGCCCACAGTGTCCGATGCTCAGATGCTCTAGTGATACTGGGGCAGTGGTGTCCTAGTGGTTTGTGAAGCGAACTTGTTAACCAGTTGGTCGCCGGTTTGAGTGCCCGGACTGGCAAGAGGTTGAGGTGGGAAAGTGAGAGCAGCTGCTTGTCACAGTCCCCTTAAACAAGGCCCTTAACGCCTCGACTGCTCCCCCCGGGCGCCACTCTGCATCCTAGTATGAATAGTTAAGGTTAACTATAGGATGGGTCAAATGCAGAGAAGAAATTTCCCCAAGGAGAGCAATAAAGGTTAGATTATTAGATTATTACCCAGTGGCTATAAATGTCGCATATTGCCCCTTTATATGATAATTGTACGTTGAAGCCAAAATGTTAGCTAATACCTAAGTCACTAATCCACACTGAGCATAGCCAAACTCATTTGTTGGTTATGCTACCTTTAGCAGGAACAACTGCAACTGGCTAATACCTGCAGACCAGTCTCTGACATCACTGTGGTGGTCAGATGTAGTGACTCACTCTCCTTGCAGTGCAGCCACCTGGGAGAGTTTGAGAGAAAGAACTGCTCCTTTTACAATCTCAGTGGGTTCAGGTCCAGACTTTGACTAGGCCACTTCCGTACTGTAACTTTGTTCCTTTTGAGCCATTCAGTGGTTGACTTACTCTTATGCTTGGGATCACTGTCTTACTGAATAATCCCCTTCTGCCTGTGCATCATCTCACAGACTGAGGAAAGGATAGTCTCCTGCTGGAAGTTCTGTCATTTCTTTTTTAAAGGCAAGTTGCCCTGAAGCAGCAAAACATCCCTACAACATTATACTGCCAACTTTATGCTTGACAATAAGAATAATGTTCTTTTTGTGGAATTCTATTTGGTTTGAACCAGATGTACTGGTGATCTATTCAGTTCAACTTTTTAAACTCATAAGTCCATAGCACATTCTTTGAGATGTTCTGAGGGTCATCAAGGTGTGCTGTGGCCAACTTTAGATGAGTTTTAATGTTCTAATGGGTCAGCAGTAGTTTTGGATGCCTTTTTTGCCTGGTGTCTTTCAGGCAGCGGGGTCATGAACACTGACCTTCATTGAGGTGAACAGAGCTGCTGTTCCTTGGATGTTTTCCTCAAATCTTTTACGACTTCCCGGATAAGTTGTTGATGTGCTCTTGGAGGAATTTTGGTAGGTCAGTCACTTCTGGGAAGGTTCAGTGCTGTTCCAAGTCTTCTCTATTTAGAGATAACATCTCTCACTGTTGAGTCCCAGAGTCTTTGAAAAAGCTGTGATGTATTTCAGTCACCACTTTCATCATATCTACTGGAATCTCTTTTGCTTTTGGCTAAGTGTTTGGCTAAGGGTTGGTAGTAATCCAGCATGGGTGTGTCTGGTTCGGCAGTCACCAATGTAGTTTGGTAGTTCTTTGGTTTGGTAATACTTTTTCACACAGGCCCAGGTGGTGTTAATTGTCACCATTTATAAGTCACATTTTGTGTCTATTCATTTGCGTTTTATGCAAGATTTTGTTTGATGATCTGACACAGTTTAATGTGAATTAAACACAAAAATAGAATAAGTCAGTGGGGACTTGAATACTTTTTCACAGCACTGTCTTTCTCACTGGTGAAAGTGTTGCTGTAGGGGGCTTCTGCCAAGACTTTCTGGACCACATCGATTGACTCGCTGCTTGACAGGAAATTCATCTCGACTGTTACTCCGCAGAGGATTATTCACACTTGTTGCACTGAAAGAAGTAGAGGGTAGTACAAGTGCTGTCAGCCTGGGGGATCTGACTCATGGTTTTCAAAGCAGGAGGTAGAAAGGGCATCGCACCCAAGGGAGCGAGGAAAAAACTGTTCTAATTCCACTAGAGAGCTCTTATCGATGATGAAGGTACTAAGCTGACCCAGCTGGAGTCTCTGCAGACTACCCCGTTCATTATAAACATGCAGCACATGCTCATTTCAAAGAGGACAAATGGGGTTTGTGACATCTTTCTGCTTTGAACTTCAAGCTCATTTTCTTTCCCATGAACACACGCTGAGCTCTAAATTGATGATGAAAATATCCCATAAGCGGGTTTGCAGGGTGCCCATTGAAAAGGAAGACAGATGTCGCTGTTCAACAAGCAAGCAATCTTTCTCTCTTCAGTTTCTGCCAGTGCCATCTCTGTCCATTTCTTATTACCAGTCTTTGCTTGCAGAGCCATCCAGACCTGCGGCACACGAAGCCCCTGCAGCTGATATGCTCTGACACATCTTTTCCAATTCACCTTGTTCCACAGCGTGGTGATTGAGAGGGTTAAGAAGGTCCTGGGGGCTGCTGTAGAAGTTGAGTCCAAACTGTTCCGGTACACCGACCCTGTCCTGTCTCCCGTCTTCTGTCCGCCACTGAGCTCTCTGGCAAAACAGCAAAAAAATGGATGATGGAGCTCACACATACAACTTCCAAGAAATAAACGGGGAGAAGATGATGGATCTGTGTGTGTGTGTCTGTGTGTGTGTGTGTGCTGGAGGATTATCTCTGGTGTTGCAGATAAAGCACCGGTGCCTGTTGGGGGAAAGGATTACGGTTCAGCTAGACAGTGATGAGTGAAATGTGGAGAGCAAATACCGTAATTAAATTTGCACATTTGAGCTGTTCGCCAAAGACGGTGTCCACTGGGAAAACAAAGAATTTTGACGTTACATATATTATAAGGTAACAGTGTGGACCATCTGAGGTTGCAACTACTATTAAAGAATATCAGTTGCATCAGAACAGCTTCTCTAAATCCGTCACCAGTGAATTACTGCATTACTTTGATGCTAAAGAAACCTTGAAGTCCAATGATTCTCAAGAATTACAGTTCGTGCTCCATTGGTCTATAATATATTACATTTCATACGTGAGATAGTTTTTATCGTAATCAGGAGTACTCTGGTAATTAACACAATGTTCTTTTAATTTTTTAGTTCCTTAGATAAACACTGAAATTGAATATAAAATAACCAAAAGCGATGATACCAAGTTAATGCCAGATACTGAAAATATGGTGATCGTTGTTGTACCATCAGTCCTGTAGGTACTGGAGATACTAGATAATAACAACTTGGCATGGCGACGTCAAGTGCAGGTGCTGCCACAGGTCTTCAGCAGATTGAGAAAAAAAATCCTTAAGAGTCGTGGATGGGGATATTTTGCATTTGAGCCAAATGATGAAAGACGAATTACAGACAACTAAAAGCCGATATGCAAACTGTTGCATGGAGCATGTCAAACAAAAGGAGTTAACACATCAAATTTATTAAAGCACACTTCACCTTGCCATGTTATCACACCCTGATAAGCTGCCATCATTGTTTGTGAATTGGATTAGCTGCATCTGTGTCAGCAATACTCAGCACATAACATCCACACTACCGTCGTTATCATACAGTCTGTGAAAATATTGCATGTGTGTGTGGTATTGGATTTTGGATTGAGAACTCATAAATAAAACGCACTTCAGTTGAATATTTATAATCTGCCCAATTTTTTGAAGTTGTGCCTAAAATAATCGTAGGCTGAATGTTATGTTAATGTGCAACACGTCCTTGTCTACCACTACAAAGTCCATTAAATGTTAAACGCTGTAGTTTCAGTAATCATATGTGGCGTCTGACAACTTGTCACAACCACCAAACAGAATGAACAACTTTCTATTAAGCATTCTTCATGCACTCCGCCTTCGCCTGATTAAAGGCAAGATCAAGGCATCAAAACACAGCAGGTAGAACTTCTTGTTACATCATCCTTCTGTGTAAACTTCCTTCTTCTTAAAGACACAACTTAAAACGCTCTTGCTTTGCCACAGCTGTTGTGTTTGTGGAGGTTTCTTAAGTCTGCAGAACATCCTATACTTAGTCAAATGCGAAGCAGCCGATGATGCACCTCGAGGCCTTTCTAGGAATTAAGTCCCTGAACTGGACCTGCGGCATGAGCCTGACGATTTTAATCTTCTATTACTGGGACTTAATGCTCATTTTAACTTCTCCTTGCTTGTTGCTGTGGGTTCAATTTAGGCTCAGGAACTCATGAAATGCTATCCACTGGGATTTGGTGGAATACTTTTTCAAAATCCTTCTCACTGGATTTAACTCTGATAAATCCAAAGTCTGTCTCTGTGAACCAGCAGTCTTAAGCACTTTGCTGTTGCAAGAGGCAGAAACTTGCTGAAATTCATTTGCTTGCCTTCATCAATTCATCCCCCCCCCCCCCTTAAACTAAGATATCCTGTATTCTCCAGTTACACTTAGAAGAACATCCTTAACTGCTGGTAACAGATTGACTGGGATTCAATTGAAGGGAGGTATCAGCAGGACACCAGCATCACAGCTTGGGGCGAGTCTTCGGAGAGTCTTTTTGTAGTCTGTATTCAGCAGTGAGCCCCTCTGAAACTCTGTTATCCAGCGGAGAGGTCCGCTGGACCGAAATCAATTTTGGGAGTTGCCTTGGAAAGCTTGATTATTGGAAAAATCTAGATCTCGTCTTCCTTGCTTCACTGCGTTAGCTCCCTGCCGCTTTTTCAGGGTCAGGTTTCATGGTGCCACTGTGCATACGCATCTTAAATCTAAGCTCCTCTTCTCTATACTGCAGCTGCTACTAGTTGCTGCCCCTTCATCGACTCACAATGCCATGTGGGGACAATGCTGACCTCAACCATATAAGTCTGTTGCACCTACTCACAAAAACACTGATTAAAGGAAAGCAAACACACTTCTGTTGTCAGACTGAAATGGAAGCTTTTAGAGTTGCACCTCTGAAACAAACTGGACCTCGAGTTTAGCCCAGCTTCTTACTCTTACATGAGACTGTATCTTCTCTTTCCAAAAAGCAACATCCCCTTGTGTTCTGTCTTCTTTTAACATTTGTGTTTCATCTCTTCCTCTTTTTATGCTGCAGTTTATGCTCTGGGGCTTTATTAATTCTTAAAAAAAGACAACTTGCATTAGTGCAGAACCCCTAAAGCCCCAAAACATGTTTTAACTTGACTACACACGACTTCAACTTGAATGCACAAATTATTGTTTTGTATACAAAGATAATAACTTCATCAGGACAATGACTTGTTTGCACAAAACATTGTGTTCTAACAAGATAATGTTTTGTTGGTCCCAGATAATAACTTGTATGAACACTACAATACCTGGTTCATAAAGGATGTGCTGCCCAAAAAGATAGGACATTTACATTATCTTTTCTTTTCAAAGCTCTGCTTCTTTCTGCTACATTTCAGCAGGAAATGCATATGATCCTTTTTTCTTCACTACATCACAACAGTTTTATTTAATACTTAGGTAACAAGTTAACAGTATAATTACTTGCATGCACAAAACCTATTAAGTAATGAGGACATTTAGTTCATACTAGATAAAACATGGAAACCATAATATTAACTAAAGCCCTTTTCAGACATGGGGATATGCAACATTGTTGTCATCACTGTTATTCAGATATAGATCACTTTGATGGCGTCATTCAAATATACCAATCACAATGACGGAGAGAATCAGGGTAATGCACACAATATTTGACATTTATACGAAACAGGAAAAAACATCAAGTGATGGAAATAGATAACGATGGAATAACAAACAAAGACTGGATTTAAACGAGTAACATCCTGTCAAAGTGTCAAGTAAACTTATTTCCTAAACACTGAAAATTCTGTCCATGTGCGATGATACTCTAATTACTACTTTAACAACAGTAAAAGATCAGTGTGACCTTCTGCTAGATCCTGATCGATCCTGTCTCAATACTGGGGGCAAGATATTATACAGAGGAAATAGTCCTAAACAGCTGGAAGCAACAACTTAAACTCTGACTCTGTGTGTGACATGAAAAAAGTACATTGTGTTACTTGCTGTTGGATCAATACCCAGAATAATCCTGTCTCCATGTTGGGATAATTTATAATTACAAGTGATTATTTAGGTTTGCACTGTTGTTCCACATGTGCAAGCGTGCACAGCTCTCTGGCTTTGGAGATGTTCATTTGGATTCTGCTGCTGTCTGATGCTGCAGGTACTCTCTCTGTGATGTTTTTTGGAAAAATGTTATTATAATGTTATAATCGCTTCACACAACTCAGAGAACCATTGCTTGTGGGTGTCTTTCTGTTAATGTGACTGAGTGCAGTTCAGACTTGTACCGTGTTGGAAGTGATGTGGAAATATTACAAGGTCTGACTTCGTAAGACTGGCCTTAAAAGTCGCAGTGTTCAGGATCTTGATACATAAAGACACTTTAAGAACAAAGTCTCCATTGATACATTATGGGTTTTTACTATTAAGTTTTGTTAAAGTGCTTTTTTCTAGGATTAAGCATCTGAGGTGAGACGTATACACACAAGTCCTTGGCCTGTTCCACATCCTTTTCCATGACATGGAAGCGTCAGGAATGTTGGTTCCAGACAATAAAATCCATGTCTGCGCACTCTAATTTTTCTTCTGTTGCCTCAGAGTCACCACAAAAGCTGCCAAGAAGCCTGGAATTTCCACAGGACTAGAACCACCCAAACTAGGACCATGATACTGAGAAAGACTGTACCACCCTGAAACATGAAGTGCTTGGCTTAAATATTTTGGAGGTCAGTAGGCTGTTGATACTAGGACTCATGTATCATGATGTTTAAATGACTACAATGTGTGACGACCTGGATGTCCCAGCACTGGTAGTACTGGGTGGAGTCCAGATCCTTGACAACCAGTTTACCCCAGAGGACCTGGCCAGACTGTCCAACTGTGGCATTCCTTTGATTGGAGCACTTTGTGTTTACAGTCCAATGGTGGAGCAACTGGAACACATATTTCAGGACTCTACGTAATGAATTTCATTTCAGCTATGAGAGGCACTCCAAACCAGAGCAATTCCTTTTCCAATTTATTTTCTCACAAGCATGGAACGTTTGTTTATGTGATTTTATTTAGCTCGCTACAATGACGTCGCAGAGCCGAGATTTATTATTTTGAATTTTCTTAATCAGTGTCCATAAAACAGTGGTAAACCAGTAAAGAAGAAAAACAAAGCGGTTAGAAAGAAATGCTAAGTGAAAATAGTCAAACAAATCAGAATAAATTCCATTAACATGAGCATTTTCAATATAAAAATTATAACTCTAGGGATAACAATAGTTTCCAGCTATCCACATCTGGAAAACAGTCAGCTGGTAATTCAGGTTGTTCTTCCCCATCCATAGCACCACTGTGCCCTTTAGCCCTCCACTTATTAGTGCAATCTGCCTCTCACGCTGGCCAATCACCTTTATAAAGGTTAACGGCACCAGAAATAGCTGCACTCCTAATTGACCATCTAATTGAACAAACACGACTAAACAACATCAGGGTTTTTTGTTGTTGTTGTTTGTATTTTTCTCATTTAATTACTCACCAACGCATCACGTGATGGAGGATTCTTTCTGCCAACTACCGTCTACACATCTCAATGTTACATAAACTTGATGTCCTGCTCCCCTGGTAAAAACAATGTTTTTCCTCCACGGCTGTTTGGGGAGACATAAACCCAGTATTTTTGTAAATGTTTGCCGAATACATCGTAGTCATCAACTTGTTTGTCATCCTGAAGGAGTTCAGTGACTTCATGGTCCAGATGTATTCCACTGTGGAGCTGTTTTAACAGCACTGAGAAGCTGTTCAGTTTACACTCGTGCTTCATTGTAGCTGTTCCTCCTGTTGAGTAAACACAAAATGCTATATTTGAAGGGGTGTCACTGTCATGACAGCTATCATGAGCATTAATGAACATTTATCACAGTTCTCATCATCATCAGTGTAAATTTTTGTAGATTCTGCAGATCAGCTTTTCTCATTTAATAATATCCCTGTGAAATCGATACAGACATCGGCAGTATTCACTCTTCTGTGCTCCTTTGTGTGTTTTGTTTGTGGAAGTGACATCTCTTATAATTCTGCACATCATACATATAATAAATCACATATATTTGTTTAATATGCTGAAGAAAATCTAACCGCCCTTTCAGAGTCATTGTTGCACCTTTTAGCAACGTTCTAGCATTTTTTTTTCAAAATAAAATTCCTCTGCTTCTTTCCTGTTTCTATTGGGAGAGACTAATGCACGTGCTTTAAATATTTAGGGCATGCATCCCTGCATTCCCCCTGAAATATATATCTATGGTTGTCATTAAGTGACAGTTGGTCTCTTATTTCCCTGCAAAGTCGACACTGCCTGGGATGTTTCTGTCAGGACAAGGTCTCACTTGTCTTTGACATAAAAACTTGAAATCAGCCAAAGTGATGACAGTTGTCAAAAGTGGCCTCCTACAGTGCCGTGCAAAAGTATTTTTGAACATTTGTCACACTTAAATGTTTCAGATAAACTAAGCCTCTGAGTGGCTCAAAAGGGACTACATGAAGGTTTTGGAGTGGCCGAGTCAAAGTCTGGACTTGAATCCAATTGAGATGCTGTGGCAGGAACTTAAAAGGGCAGTTCATGATCGAAAACCATCTAATGTGGCTGAAAATAAAACTATTCTGCAGAGAAGAGTGGACCAACATTCCTCCAAAGAGATGTAAAACACTGATCACAAGCTGTCACAAACATTTAGCTGTAGTTGTTGCTGCCAAGTGTGGACCAACCAGTTATTAGGTTTAGGGCAGGTAATTACTTTTTCACAGGGGTGATACAGGTTGTCAATAAATCTTCAATAAAACTTAACTTCAAAAACTGCATTTTGTGTTTTTGTGGATTGTTTTTGTATAATATTCAATAAGTATAAATATTAGTTTGATGATCTAGAACATTGAAGTGTGAGAAATATGCAAAAATAGAAGCTTTATAGAAGAAATACCTCTGCACAGCGCTGTACGTCACTTTAAATAAAAAGTTGAACTGACTTAATACAATTCTAAACTTTAGAGTGTTTGTTTTGTTTTGATATGAAGTCAGTGATTAATAATGCAATTTATGCACAATTGATTTGCCTCTGAACTGAGTAACAATCTTCTGATTCTTATATGTTCTATGGTGACCCTGGAGCCACCAACCACTGTTGTGAAAGCTGCCTTACTTGCCCTCTTCCAATACAGCCATGTGCTTCTGTGTTTGCATTATTTTATTTAGCCTCTGATGGTGCTAACTGATTGCAATTTTTGACAGCTCAAGCCCTTGTTTTGTTGTTGTTTGTTTGTTTGTTTGTTTGTTTTATAATGCAAATTGTTGCAAACGTGTCTGACTCCCAGACAGATAATAACATGTTGACAGCACCCAGGCCTGCCTGTAAGGCAAAGCTGTTTGTAGAATCTAGTGTTAGAGTTAATGCACCTCAGACTGTGCTTATTATACCTGCTGTGAAAGGAGAGCAACAACACCGCCCTGACACCGACTCTGACTTTGCTTTCACATGACCAGACTGGCCTTCATTACTGTAAGTTGGAGTCAGCTGTCCTGACCAGCATCATCTCACGTTATCACGTCATCAGCAGGTGATAAATGTTGCCAGGCTGATGCAGCTCTACAACAAATAGATTAAAACCAGATTACAGTGTGACACAGCTGCAGAGGGACACCGCTGTGACTGATAGAAAGCAGAGAAAGCCACTGACAGGTACAGACTCAGCAAACAGAGGACAGCAGCGTTACAGTCGGCTGCTTGGTCTGTGTCGTGTTTTTTCAGTTTTCTGAGGCGGTGAAGAAAAGATGTAAGCCATGTCATCCTTAAATTCTCACGGACACTGTGTGATCAGATGGACGGGTTAGTCGGTGAGGAATGGAGGGGACTGCCAGCACTGCATGTCTCCATGTTTCACAGAGATGTAGCTCCAGGAATTACCCTGGACCCTATAGTTACCATCAGTGATGTTCAGACAGTTCAGGGAGGAAGGAATAAATCCAAAGGTGGGTGTTTACTACTTTCCCTAACAGGTAGTTCCACCCTGATCACATTACTTGCAGTGGACCAGCAGTTCAATTTGCAGGCAGCATATTGAACTGTTAGTCCACTCTACCTGGTCGTTTTCATGTCATCCTGGTTGTAGCTTCATCCCTCTCTTCTCCTGGAGATGTGTGACATAATCCACTCTGTTATCACAAGACTCCAGATTCTGCACCCCACTGTTTCCTCATGTTCTTGTAAAATTGTACAGCTTTCACATATTTGATCAACTGTCTGCAATGCAGTTTCCCTCTGAGGATTATTAAACAGATTCTGATTCTCTTCATTTTGATGTCAGCGGGAGATTCGGGACCCATTGACCTCCTTGGTGGAGGTACTCGAGTGCGTTGTGGTGACATCGTCCCGCCAGCTATACATGCTCATGGTAGAGAAGCTGCAGCTCCCGAGAGTAAGTGTTTTTTTCTTTTAAAATGAAAATCATGCACTGACATGGCAGCAATTTTGTCACAACAGTAACATTACAATAAAATAATACCCATCAGTGGTAACATGCGTGCACAGGCATCCATGCACATCCTCAGCTCTGTGACCATTAGATTAATGGTATCAGCAGATGGAGAATCTCTTCTGAGCACATTTCCTCACAGTCCACCCTCACTGATGTTGTAGCTCAGCGGTAGAATGTCTGGAGCCTCAACGAAGCCTGAAAAATTTGGGAAAATGCTTAACTGTAATTTTTTATGACAGATAATTCAGTTTGATTTCCACTAAAAAAAATGAAGGCAAGCATCAGCTCAGTATATGCTCTGTAAAAGTCCCTGAACCCCAAACAATTTCATTTTACTCCTGTTGAATTTTTTCATTCATTTTTCAGTCCTGCACCTCTATGAAAACAGTACAACTTTTTGAGCTCAGAAAAAGAAGAAAATTTTAATTTTTAAAATTTAATTAAAACCTGTAATCAATGTATAGCTCACTGAGTTTAGGGTGTTACCATGTCGGCGCAGGTCACCAGCAGCAGTCGTGACTTCGAGTGCAGCTCACGACCTTTTGCTGCATGTTTCTCTCTGATCTATACCCCCTTTCACCCTGTCTCTCTCGCTACACATTAAAAAAAAATGAAAACCCACCCTGTAATCAACTAGTACATTTTTTCAGGTGTCCACAGATGTTAGCAATACTAGGAACAAATGGTGGCTCTACAGATATTTTACTATTTACATTTTTAATTTGTTTCCATACTTGTCTCCTACCTGCTCTGTGTAAACACTGCCTGCAGTTCAGCCAAGAAGTCCCAGAATTTTTGTCATGTGACTGTTGGTCGCAGCTGAGGCACTAATGGTTGCTCAGCTGCACCAAGTAGTGCAGATTTTTTCTAGAAATGTTGTTATTTTAGGCTTAGATTTAGTGGTTTCTGGATGGAAGACTGCAGATGGATAACTCAAATGTCTTTCAATGTTAAAAGTCTGATGTTTGTTTTTCTTATTAAAGTTTCTCTTTATGTTAAATGTTGTAATTCTTGCAAGTTTTTAAAAAATAGGGTTTTTAGGTTGAGGAGGTTAACATATGATCTACAACAAATAGCAGGACTGTCACACATGGGGGCTGCACACTGGCTCGGTTGTTAGCACTTCCAGCCTCACAGCTAGAAGATCCCCGGTTCACATCCCGGTCAGGACGCCTGGGATCTTTCTGTGTGGAGTTTGCATGTTCTCCCTGTGCCTGCATGGGTTTTCACTGGGTACTCTGGCTTCCTCCCACAGTCCAAAACATGCTGAAGTTAATTGATTATTCTAAATTGATCATAGGTGTGAATGAGAGTGTACTTGGCTGTCTGTCTCTTTGTGTAGCCCTGTGATAGACTGGGGACCTGTCAAGGGTGTCCTTTGCCTTCGCCCGAGTCAGCTGGGATAGACTCCACAACACAAAATGAAACAAAAATATTTTGCGGCGCATATGTGTGATCATCATCACACTATTTGTGGCTGCAATCAGCATACATCAGAGCTTCTATTGAGACGTCTCCCAGGCTTCATGTGACTCTTTTTTTCAAATCCACAGAGAGTGTGATACAGAACTGATCTGATTAACCATATAAATATGTATCAGTTAGCAGGGCAATAAATATTTATATACCAACTTCATTTGATATTCTGGTTCCTTTCTTCATTAAGAATCTGTGTTTCATTTTGCAATATTTTTTGTCCAACATTCAATGTTCTGTCGAAAGTGAACCAACACCTCTGGTCACCTCAGGGACTGGAATCAAGTGGTCCTTTTTTAACCTCTTGCTGAGCCTGGAGGTCAGTGTGTCACCCATTATCATCATGTAAATACAATAAACATGTTAGTGACGAATAGATTTTCATAATTAAAGAAGGAGGCTTTGCCATGTCCTGACCTCTCTCCATTGAAAACACGTGTCAGCTGTGCATTTGTAGTACAGTGAAGCAAAATAATGTGAAGTTCACTCTCTAGTCTACGAGTGGTTTTTATTTTGCAGCCTGTGGGCTTATTGGATTCAGTTTCTTAATACATTTTTTGGTGAGCAATAAATATGCATCAGCATCCCCCAAGTGTATCACCTGTGGAACTTCACACCTCAACACACATCTCCAAATTAGAAGGCCCTAAACTTCTCTCAGCCTGTAATAATGAGAATGGAAGGATCCGCCAAAAATTGTCCAATTATCCATCAACAAATGCTCGCTTGGTCCCTCATTTATAAACATAACTTCTCGCCTCACAAACTGGAAGAACAGACACATCTTTAATGAACTCAGATTCCTACGATGAGAAACGATTTGCGAATCATATTATCTCAGTGAGGCAGTTATTTAATGCTAATGAGCTTTTTGTGCTCAGGATTCTTCACAGATTTTGGTTTAAGTGTAACTTGGAACATGCTGTGGTAAGAGGAGCCATCGTCAGGCTGCAAAGTTCTGTGAATAAACAGAACTTTTCAAGTCCAGCACAAATTCTCAATCAGATTAGGGTCTGGGCTCTGACTCAGCCTCTCCAAAACATTCATCTTGTTGTCCTTAAGCCAATTGTGTGTAGCTTTGGCTGTACACGTCCGGTCATTGTCTTGATGGATAACAAATCTTCCTACAAGTCATAGTTCTTACACTGACTGCATCCGGTTCTCCTCCAGGATTTATACATTGCAACATTTATTTTACCCTCTATCTTTACAAGCTTTCCAGGGTTTCCTTTTAAGAATCACCCCCACATCATGATGTTGCCACCACCATGCTTTACAGTGGGTATGGTGTGTTTGTGACGATGTGCAGTGCCTGGTGTCCACCAAACGTGGCGTCTCGTCTGATAATAGGTCAATATTTGTCGCAACAATTCAATTCAATTCAATTCAATTTTATTTCTATAGCACATATTTACAATACATGTCTTCACATAGGATTTTACATAGCAGAAAGAACAGAAAAGAAAAAACCCAACAATCCAGGCAGCTTTTAGATTCCAAAAGAGCAAGCAGTCAGCAACAGCAGGAAGGAACCAAAAAAAAAACCCAGGATAGGGAGGGAGGGAAACCTTCGACAGAACCAGGCTCAGGGAGGGCGGCCATCTGCCTTGACTGGTTGGGTTGGGAGTGGGGATGAGGGGAAGGGATAGCACGAGAGGTCAGGGTGTGGATGGCATTACAGCAGGCGGTGAGGCCAGCAGCTGCAGATCAGAGACGTGGAGCTCCAGGAGAGAGCAAACACAGGACACAGGACCTCAGGGGAAACAGAGTTAGTGACATGTAATGGTGATATATAATAGTATAGTAGAAAGTAGAGGACAAGAGGCCAGTGCATCATGGGAATCCCTCAGGAGTCTAAACCTATAGCGGAAAGTTTTAAGCCTAATCTTGAAAGTAGAGAGGGTGATCACCACAGACCAAAGAACCTTCTTCCAGTTGACTTTAGAGTCTCCCACATGCCTTCGGGTGAACTCTAGTCCAGATTTAATATGTTATTTTTTCAACGGTGGTTTTCTTTTTGCCAGTCTCCCATGAAGCTTTGAGCCTGGGCAACAGTTATCGCATGTACAGTCTTTCCCATGTCAGCTGCTGAAGACTGTAACTCCTTCGGATGAGTCATGGGTGTCTTGGTGGCCTCTTTCATTTGTCTCTTCCTTGCATGGTAACTCAGCTTTTTCAGGATGTCCCGCTCTAGGCAGACTGACACATGGGCCTTATTCTATTCATCTTTTAATGTAGATTGATCTGTACTCCAAGAATTATCTAGTGACTTGGGAATTTTAGCCACTGATTCATCAGTGACTGGACCTTCCAGATACAGGTGTCTTTACACTACAATCACCTGAGACACATTCACTACCCTCAGATGATCTCCATTTCACTAAATGTGTGATTTCTAGCACCAGTTGGTTGCACCTGTGTTGAATTAGACTCTTTAAAGGGTGTGTAGAAATCTGTTTTTTACTTCAATATGAGTCTTTTTTTTATTGTTGTTGTAAATTCTTGTCAAAAAAAGCTAAATAATACTAACCCACAATTCAATGCTGAAAAAAAGAGAGTGAAAACTTCCAACAGAGGCAAACACTTTTTAAGTAGGCGCCTGTACATTTGAAAATGTAAGCAAGAAATACATAAAAACTATTTTCTCTTTCAAAAACAAGAAGACCATCAAGGAAATAACTTAGTGCACTTCCTTTTATGTGTTTTTATAGATAAATAGTAACATCTGTATCAGTAAATACACACTGTCAACTGACCTTTTCTCAAGTTTTATTGTGTTATTTTTACTGTGATTGCCAGTGAATGCTTTCTTTATGTGCTGACTCCTTGTAGAATAAAGAAAGTAAAACAGCGTGGTGAAAAGTAAATGCAAATGTATTGCACGTTGAATTGTCAATGATAAAAATGCCATAAATAAAAGAATCCAAAGTGAACTGATGTATGCATTCCTCCTTTGCTTTTACATAGAATTGCCACTTACAAATGCGTCGCTATTTAAAGAAAGAAGCCAAAAACATTCAAATTGACGTGCTTGTAAAATATGTTTTGCAATTTATTTAACTACCAAAGTACACACAGCTAAAACAGTTAGTCAGTACACTAATTAGTTGATTGACTAAAAGTTTGTTTACAACTGATTTTAAAATTGTTATTCTTCATGAAAAAACTTTGTATTGTTCCAGCTTTACAGGTGTGAAGATTTGCAGCTGTTTCTTTCATATTTTAAATAATCCGCATGTATTTTTGAAGAATTTTTGAAGTTTAGACTGCTGGTTGGACAAAATACTGTGAGGGTTTTCCTTTGGGTTCTGTTTAACCGTGACAGCATTATTTTTTGAATCTTTACAAACCAAACAATCAAATGATTACTGATTCCTGGAAATCAGCAGATTAGTTCATAATGAAAATAATCAGTAGCTGCAACTGAATAAAAAAAAAAAAACAGTTCACATAAAAACTACAACAGTAAATCTCTGTTGTACATGAATACATGGTTATAAATAATATAGAATACTGGTATGTCAGTGATGGGAGACATTGTTTTGCATCAAGTGCTTGTACTTGCAATAATAACTGCATTCTCCTGATTACATTTTCCTGCCTGTACTTGTTAACATTTTCATTGCAGGACTTTTGCCTGTAACCGAGAACATTTACAGTATAGTATTAGTACTTTACTGAAGCACCACTGCTGATTTGTGACTTAATTCTATATGTTTACAGTGACAGAGATACATTGGAGTCGAAGAGTCTGAGGCCACCAGTGAATGCATCTAATAGTCAAAAGTTAAATCTGTAAACAATACACATGAATTTGAAACGATGTCAGTATTTGTTTGTCCCTCCTTTGCTTTATTGCCAGCAGCACACGAGCTGCTTGAACTCCACAAGTATGTTCAGACCTGATAAGCCACGTCGTGCCAGAATGACCTGACAATGTTCCAAAGAGCTTCTTCTAATGTCGGGAATGTTTTGCTTTTCAGACTTTAAGTGCCTCATAAATGTTCAATAGGGCTGAGGTCAGGTGACATGGAGGAAAGTCTTTGACAGTCAGCAACTCCCTTGTCTTCTTGGGTCTGCAGGTCAAAGCTTTGAGATGTGTTTGCTGTCATCCAGGATCAAAGGATCTAGATGCTTCGTCCACCACCAGTTGTTTGCACAAGACGATAATGTCTGTATGTGGTCACAAGTGCATAAATTTGTTTAATTTGTTCTTTAATGTGTCATATCTTCCTATCTTCCTATCTTGGAAGTGCATTTGTGTTATATTTTGTCTGTTTTACTACTCAGAGTTGTGGAAAAAAAGGTGGGTAATAAGTTGCGTTGACAAGCGTTACAAGTAAGAAGTTTGTCGTATTTCTACTACAAAACCAGATCCAAAGGGATCATCAACCTTTTCTAGTGTTTCTGAAGAATGTTCTTCATAATGTCTTGTTGTTATTGCACAGTCTCTAGGAACAGTCACTTTGCATTTTACTGCACATATCATACGAACATGTAACAATTCTCTCTTGAACTCTTGAATCTTGCTCATACCTCAAGTTGTTTTTTATATCACGTCTGGTTTAAACATGTATGGTTAAATCCCTGTGTTTTCATTACTAGCCATATTGGTTCTGCCTCGTTTTCACTGGAGTATCCATGGCAACGGCAGGAAAGATGCAGTTCTCGTCTAAAAAGTGACATGGACATTAGCAGCTCATTTGCATTTAAAGCTACAGACTATATAACAGCCTGTTTTGAACAGGACTAAAACCATCAGTTATAAAGGCACAGTGCCATAATTTGAACTGAAACTTGAAAGATACATTCTGGGGACATGAGAGACTTACATTAGCTTGTTAAAGAGGGGTAGAATAAGGGACCTTTAAGGTGGCATAATCAAATAACAAAGCACAGACACATTACTCACTTGTACTGCAGGGCAGGTTAGCAATCGGGAGCCGTCTTGGTATTTCCTACTGATCCTGAGCTAAATCATACCATCTGTTTAACTCTGTAGCTGCGTTTCCTCAACAGTTATCCTGTCTGGGACATTTCAAGTCTACTGCTGACTCAGATGTACAGACACAAAACTCAACAGACACTCACAGGTACAAAACTCGGCTTGAATGTAGAAGACAGCAGATATCAAATCCCAGCAGCATTACTGAGCTGTCGTGGAGCTCATAGTCCTCAGAGTTATGGCCCACTGGTCTTATTTACATAACTTGAATAAGTCTACATGCTTGGCTGGTTGTTGTTTGGCAGCCTGTAGAACTGCTGTAAAGAAAAGGTCATAGAAAGGTAAAGCAGGGATGAGATTAAACAGACTGTACTTGAAGCAGAGCAATGAACGAAGAAAGGAACACTGCACAGCTGCTTTCATGGTTACAAATTCACCAGACCCAACATTAAACTCCCTGAGATGAGAACATGACCAAAAACTGGAAGATTTACTTAGATTTATTTGTCTTTCTGATCGGCGTCCTGGTGCCAAACCTGGAAAACAAATGTGTCAAAGCCTGTCTGAACGACCCTCATCAATACCATAACACCCAGCAGTGACGTAATGATTTTTGCATCATCAAATTCAATAGTCCTGAGGTTCCTCAGTATGTGAAATCGCTGCCGTGGAACCATAAAACAAAACAGTGAAGTGTGATTCAATTATGAACAGATCACTATCCACATCCGCATCGGCTCATCTTACAGTAGAAAGCAAAGATTAGCTGGAGACAATAGCACAGATGTCCAAGACAAAGATATCAACCCACCGGGCGAGAGCAGGAGAAGTCGAATAATGAGGCATCAGGATGTAAACACCTTGCTGTTGCTGCTTTGAAACTGTTCCATGCACATGTCCCTGCCAAGAACATTTTCTTCACACTGTCCCTCGGTTCCATTTTCTCAGAACAAGTAATTATCCTAAATTAACATAGTGAGACTCTGTGCTCTCAGACATGAGAGAGCGGAAAGGCTGCTGGATTTACAAAGCACCTGTAGCTAATTCAAGTCAGGTAATTAGAGGATGATGAAGCCTCTCTGCCAGGCCTTCCTCTTTTTCAGAGAGAAATTGATTTTCAAGTTGACGGGAGGCTTACTGTTTATGTCTTTTGATTGTTATTTTTACTGCAAGTAAATCTGATTCAGAGATTGTTAACAGCATCGCATTTTTATGTGACTAATAAAATAAGTGCTTGACGTCATGTACAAACGAGTTTTTTCGGCGTTGCCTTTAAATCACAGAAAGCATTTCAACCACCGTCTTTTGTTTCACATACGTTTGCCAGAACACTCCTATGTTAGTCAATCCAGCTGTCCACACAGGAACAGTATGCACCTGCAACTATGACCCAAAGTATACTCTGAATCTATTTTTCTGCTCTGCACACACGTACTTACGGTGTCTGTGTATTTGGCTTTAAGTGCTTCCAAAACACAGGTGACCTACACCTCAGTGTGCCTGAACGCATCGTGTGTCGGCTGCTGCTGCTGCTGCCAACGTGCTGCTCTCACCTTCTGTGTAGACACGGTTTGAGTAATGGGTGACAGTGATGTGATTCAAAATTTCAACCACACTGAAAGTAGTTGAAGAGATTGCAATTTCAAACTCAGTACTGAATTCCTGATCTCAGCACTGCTGTTTAAAGTTTTGGTCGATGGGCGTATTTACTGACTTGGAAGGACCTGATGGGATAAGAGGTTTGATATTCACTTTTTTCTAGTTTACATTCATTGCAGACACTCTTGTTGAGGGACTCAGGAAGTGCTGCGACAGGGAATACTATTTCTGGTTCCTGCAAAGTTGTTTCATCTGCCAAACTGTGTCTTGTTAAATGGTTGTGCCAGCAGTAGTCACTGGTAAGCAGCTGAGATTTTTCCACAGCTTGACTTAAGAGAAAGGAAAGCAGATGTGTTTATCACACCATTAACAATGACTCAGGCTGTACCTGTGTGATGGAATCGATGCGAATTTTATTTTTGGAACCTGGCCTTTTTCTACTGAGACGTATAAAAATGCACTGCCTTGATAAAGTTGATTGTATCGTGTTGTTCAGAGCTGGAAGGTGTGTGAACATTGTGGCATCATGCAGTCACCCGGCCATGGAAGTAGATATCTGATTTCAAGATGTATCCTCATTCATTTGAATAAAAGCTGCTGTACGGCACATACACAACAAAGATTCTCAAGTTTCCTCCATGAGATGCTCACGTTTTGCACATTTTGAGTCTATGTCCTTTAGCATTCTTGTCAGTCGAGCCGGTAAAGAGCATGCACCACCATAAGCCAAGCTGCCTGACATCCAGTGGGTTCCACATATATATGAATTGGATCAAATAAAATAATCATATGGCTTTTCTAGATTTTAGAGATGTTATTGGACCAAATGGACCAAATTCTAGCAATATATAGAACCACTTTGTGACACTTTGTTTAAAGCTTTTGACCGTGATTGAATAGAATACTTTATGGATCAGTGTGCATCATATGGTGAATGTGGAAGTTGTAGTAACATGGTTTTAACACTATGCCAAAGTGTTGCTGGCAGCTTGGCCCTGTGGTTACTCCTGGTAGGCCTATTGCAGTGACAAAATCCTCTGCAGCCCCAGCTCATTCCCAGCTGTTATAAAGTAGACGACTGTAAAACTGTTGACAGGTCACCTGCTAAGGATAGTTTTTACTCCTCCCATTCAAATGTTTAAACCATGGGGGGGTGTAATGATAAAACCTCCCCAGAGGCTGGAAAAGTGAGTTTTATTCTCAGGATGTCATTACAGGATAAAGTCCCTGGGTGGGACCAGCGGGGGGAAATGCATGTGCAGTTTGACTTGAAGCCTTGAAATCATTTTTCATAAACGGAGCCAGCGCTTACCTCATGTGTTAGCTAGATTCTAGTGAAATTTGCATAATCAGGATTAGAAGAGAATCTTTCACGCCAGGCTTCAAGATTTGCACTTGTGTCCGATTCACAGCTGGTCAGACCAATCAGCATCCTATGAGGAACTACATGGTGGTGCTTTAGGTGTGAGTTAGCCCTTGATACATGGTTGGTTCATCCAGTCACATGCCATGTTTTTTTCCCCAGAAACAACCTCTCTACTGGTTCTGTGTAACAAACCATCAGCCGCATCAGGTTAAACTGGTGCCATGTTTGAGTTCAATATCCAGTTCTTCTTAACACAACCAGAAGGATATTTAAAGTCACTCTCTGGTCACTGATTAAACACCTAAAAGCTAATTTCTGCATATCAGCGTTTTATATTTGGGTCCCTGCCTATATCTCGCCTTGCACCCCTCCTAACTCAATGCTGCTCAAGCACACCAGCTCACAAACCAGTCTTCTCAAACACTGTAAAAGTGTTCTTGACCACACAATGTCACGTTGTAATGTTGAAGTAATTCATCCATGAATGTTTGAATTAGATGATGAAAGGAAGAAAATCTCACCATACTTTATTATTTACGAAATCCAGGCCATCTGAATCTGTGTATTTGAGATGGTCATCGCTACATTGCTACATCAGGCTATACAAGCTCCACCATGGGGTAGACTGCTTATATTGCTCATGATGTGTCTTACAGCATGTAAAAACACCATATGAACATGTTAACAAGATAAAAGCTTTTCACCAGAAGAGCTCTTTAAAACGCGTCGACACAGCTGGGCTTGGTAAATTATTTACATTTGCGTTTGATTAGTGAGTAAATTACGTAGTTAATGAATACTATGTAATTAGTCATTTACAACTGTTTCCAATAACTTATCCTGCGTTGGTTATGTTGAGCCCGAAGGCACAAAAAATAGTTCCTTAGAATTCTTCATTTCTCAGTATAATCACAAAACAAAATGATCAACTTGATGTACTTTAACACTTGTTTTTTTTTACTACTTTAGGCAAGCATAAAGTTGAAAGATCTTGTTGATAATAGCTATTGCATTCTTATGTTCCTTTAACAGATGTCAGGAGAGTTGAGTTGCTGGGGTACAGCAGATCTTGACATTTCTCTTTCATGACTTGCACTCTCGTTTACCCTCCGCTTTGGGGGAAGCTTTTAACATTTTATTATTAGCATGTTAAGGCGCTCCATAGTCAACCTTCCTCTTCACCTGACAGAGCAGCTTCAACACTACAAGACACAACGAGCCCTGTGTTCCAGGAAAGTGCGATATGTTGTGACATGCAGCATTAAACTCTCAGTGGGTGGCGGGTTTGCTTACAAAAAGCATCAGCATTCATGAAAACCTACAATTTTTCTGTCTCGCATTGTGCTTTTCATGTTGTTGTTGGTGGCGATCCACATAGGCTGTTTCATTTACCATGAACCTGCTTGCAATAGAAAATATAATGACCTGTCAAAATGACTTTAATGATTCATGAGAGTCATTTATGTTCCTGTTGGATGCATCAAGGTATTAATGTCCACCACACACCTCAACAGTCTTCAGGAACTAAAAAAAGAGTTTGAAGCAGGGGTCACTTTTTAATAACTATCACCTCAGAGACATTTGAGTGTGGAGTCAAGGCTGGTACAGTGAAGTTTAAAACTGCAAATTGCAGCAGACACGCTGCACTTATCCAATATCACACAGACTGCTTGACTTCATAGAGCCTGCAGTTTGAGATGAAGGTTGTGATCCGCTCCTACAGCACCAGCCGTGTGCAGGTTTGACTTGACTGCAGCAGCTAACTAGCAAACAAATCACAGTCGCTGTAGCCCAGAGGAGGATTTTAAATTATAATTGCAGAAATGAGCGCTGCAGTGTCATTTATGTACAGTTACTTGATGTGGAGTCATTAATATTAGACTTTTAATATGGTTGCGGCTGCTCGCATTTTTAGGTAATGAAGCAGCTTGCTTCCTGATCACAATTATGATGAACCAGCTGTTTTAATTACAGTCATTTTAAGGAGCTCCATGAAAAATAAGCTGGAGCTGAGCTTGTTTATTAGGGTTTTCTTTAATTAAAAGATAGCAACGATGAGTCTGTGAATTCAACTTACAGTCATGTTAAAATGTAAATGCATTGTTGAACATATAGACGTCCAACTACCGTACTTGTGGAACAGAGTTTTCTAATTGGACTAGAAAGTAGTATGATAACAACAACTTTGTATCCACAGTGCCCACAGTGTTTGTATGTTTGTGTAGGAGTATGACCAAGACTCAACAGTGGACATGTTTAGTGCAGACCAAAGGCAGAACCTGATACCAGCTGTGCAGGATGGTGGTGGACATGTTCTGGTTTTGGGATGCTTTGCCGTTTCAGGGACTGAACAGCTTGTAGTCATTGATTCAAATTTGAATTCTATCATCATATCAAAGGGTGCTGGAAGATCATGTGAGGCCATCTTTTCCGAGTGGAGGTGAGTCTTTTAAAGGGATTATGATCCTAAGTCCACAGGAAATCCACCAAAGGGCTCAAAAAGAAGCCGTCATAGGCAGACCAGATTCTGAATCCCTCGGAAATTATGTGGGGGGGATTTGAAACAGGTAGCATATGCAAGAAAACCCTCAAAAATCTTGCAGCTGAAAGAATTTGGCATTGAAGTGGGGTGAGAAAATCGTTTTTTCCACTCAATATCCTCAGTGTTTCTCCACATACAAACAACAAGCCAGTCTCCTGGCTAACAGTCCAGTAGGAGTATGCTATGGACGCTGGCTTTAATCGTTTAAAACTGGTTTCAGTTTCCTCTGTCATTTTGCATAAGCAGATGGCTCATTAGAATAAAGCACCCATGAGCCTCAGTCAGTGACACCCTGGATCCCAGTCCCAAATTCACAATGGTTGGCCATTGTAGCTGAGAACAAAGCATGTTGGGATACCTGCTGACTTTTTTCAAAAATTGATTCTGACTACGATTGAAATGCGGCACCCAGGGGGTCAAATTCTACCTCGCTTTTTTTCAGCTCACTTGTTCCTTCCAACTGATGATCTAAACAGGAGAGCTGAATATTGATGCTGGCTTTAGGCACATGAGATGAACAATGTGATTTTTACTTTTGAAACAAGGGCCTCCAAAACAGCTTCTCTGCCAATATAACTCTGTACACTCTCTCTACCACCTCCTAGACAGGTAATGAAGCTCCTGATCCAACAGACTGATTCAGCCTCACTGTCACAAGGACCAACGCCGTAAATCTTTACAACACCTTTGTCAGAGCTCCTAGTCTTACAGTTTTCTTTTTCAACCAGTCTCTGCTGTTTCCTCAGCTTTGCATTGTAAGTTTTTTTGAATTGTACTATTCACTGTGTGGATTTTTCTGTTGTGTGTACTGGACCCTTGTAGTCTGTGAGCTATCTATTTGTATTGTGTTTCAGTTGAATGAGTCATTCATTGAGGTTTTTCTTCAGCTGTTGTTAGTCAACAACTTCCAACAATTTGGGATGAGTAAAGTATGTCTATCCTCCTCTCCATCTAGATAAACATGCAGTGGCAGACAGTCCCCCCAAGACATGTCTGCAGTCTGACTGATCCAAGCTTCCCTACCCTTGTTTGTCTGTTTCTTGGTAGGTTTTTTTTTTTACTTTAAAAAAACATACTTGTGCGTTAATGGTGTTTCCAATGCACAAACACCATTGGAGAATACATCTAAACTATTTTAGAAAATGTCGTCCTTGCATGTCTTCTCTCCATATTTCATTATCTGTGACTCATCCTTTCTTCCTTTCTCACAGAGGTCGTGACTCGGAGTGTCTTTCCGTTTAAATCTGGCTTTAACTCATTTAGTCAAAGACCAGTTTCCAGTTTTCACAGCACTTCCTTCTCAGCTCCCACAAAACCAGACTTCTCTGTCGGAGCCGATGCTGCAGGTCACAGGTTAATGGTGCAGCACTGGGAAAAGGACATCGGAATATTTTGGGCAAACAAGAGCAACACAGAATAAGTAGCAGGCCCTTGATGTGATTCCAAAAACTGGCTGACAGTTTGTGAAATTAATAAAGTCCAATGATAAACGAAAATAATAAAACCTTTACGATCCCAGCACCACCTGGAGATCCCAGCAGAAGCGAACAAGGCTAACAGGGTTTTCATATCTGGTTGCAGAGTGTTTATTGAAGTTAGGTTGTGGTGGGAAAAAAAAACTGTGTTGTGGAAAGGACGGCAGATCTGTTTTCTGACAGGAAGCACGCATGCACAGAAGCGAGGGCTTTTCAAGAATCTTCGTGGTTTTAGAAAATAAAAACACCAGTGAGTCATTCTCAGACAGAAAACACCTGCTGTGCTCGCATACTGACTGTCTGTGATCAGAAGAACCACTAGTTGGTGTATTTTCCGGTTCTTTTTTAGTCTTTCTGCCCATTAGGAGACTGTTGCTCAGTTATTCACCACATCCTTTGATTGGAACTCTCATCTTTCACTGTGGAATCAATCAATGCTCCTTAAAAATGTTGGGAAATTTATCTTCGAGCTGTGTGCTTGATTTTATAGAACCCCTGGTGTTGTAAAATGCATTTTACTTTAATGTGTTAGTGGTATTCCAGTGGATTTTGTGAAAGATAAGGTGCTCTGCTTTTCAAGCTAAGTGTTCAGCATGCTAACATGCCAAGTTTTATTAGATAATGTTTTCACTGTTAGTTTAGCAAGTAACACGTTAGGAATTGCCAATAAGCACTACACATGCTTTTAAGGCTGATGAAAATGTCATAAACTAAAGTATTGGATAAATTAAAAACCCCACCTAATAATAGTGCTGGATGAAATGTTTGGGGACCACCACTGTTGCTACAGGTCAACATGAATATTCATCCATTTTCATCTGCTTCCCCTGGTTCAGGGCAATCCACATGTTCCTTTCCGCAGCAGCATTTTGCAGTTTCTCCTGGGGATCTCAGGGTGTTCCCCCCACATAAGATATATTACCTGTTCAGCGAGTTCTGGATCTCCCTAGAGGCCTGAAACAGCCTCTAAAGGAAGGCACCCAGGAGTCACTCATGAGCAAGAACCCAAGATACTAAAAGTCCTCCTCTTGGGGAAAACAGTCACCCCTGATGTAAAAGGAACAATCCAAAGTCTAAGGATCATGGAGTCAGACTTGGAGTTCTCACTGTCTTCTGGGCCACTTCACACTTGACTGCAAACTAAGGTCATGACTTGATGAAGCCAACAGAACCACATTACCTGCAAAAAGCAGAGACACTCCAAGGTTCCCTAACACGCCCTCCTCACCCTGGTTGTGCCTTGAGCTCCTGTCCTTTAACACCAAAAGCAGGATCAGAGACAAGGGTCAACCTTGATGGAGTTCAGCACCCACTGGAAACATGTTTAACTTTGTGCCTAGAAAATATCATAATGTATTAAAAAATAAGTTCACCAAGATCCATCCTCTGTGGTCCATGAATTTCTGTACAAATCCTAGAGGCAATCCAGAGTTGTTGAGATATTTCAGTCTAGTGATGGGCCAGCTAACAGAGATATTCCTGGAGCTCCTCATCTGTTGTGGCTGAAAGGTAAGATCTTCATTTTCAGTCTCCAATATGAGCTCCAGAGACACTCTATCTTATCTTTCCCATAATTATTTTAACCATCACTGTCTCAGATTCCACTCACCAAGTTTGTAATCCAACCTTTTTCTTATGAATTAGCATTCCAAATCAAAGCCAAGATACTTCTGATAACATTGTTCTGAACGATTACATCATCCTCGATAAAGCTCTTCCAGATCCACAGATCATTATCAAACTGTTTTCACAGGCTGTCTAGTCGTCCTCATCGCTGGTTTGCTTCATGAGTAAAATCACTGCAGTGTGTCTTTAAAGTGGCTGTGCTCCTTCAGACTAATTACCAAAGGATGATTAATGATGCAAAGCTGGCAGAGAATGTACTCGTACATGATCCTCTCATACGATCTGGCAACCTTACAGTATGTTCCTTTGTTCGTATGAAGGCTTATTAGGACATTTACACTGTTAACTAATTATTTTCTGGCAATTAGAGCCATTGCTTGGATGTTTTTATTGTACAAAGTGTACCTTTATTTAATGTGACTCTGAAAGTTTATGACCCAGGTTTTCCACCTGTAAAAGCACACTTATGCATACGCCAAGAAAGGAAAAACCTTCTGTAATAAATCTACTAAACTGAATCACAGAACACAACTAAAGGCAATGTTAATGTAACATTAAATCACAATGGTGCATTCATCAACATGATGGTTGCTGTTGTTTTAAGCTCCAAGTCCTAATTCATCTTGTTGGTAAGGTCGCAACAAAAACAGCCAAAATGAAAAGATTTTTAAAAAAAAGCTGACTTTGTCTCACATTTGTGAGTAATGTCTTCACAGCTACATGTTTGCAGAAGAATTATTTAATTGGTCTTTGGCAGAACTGTGAGTCCAAATCCAGATTAACTACAATATTTATTATGAACGTGAGATTCCTCAGCTTTTTAGCCTTCTTTTGTAGCTCATTGATTTAGTCTTCACTGTGTCAGTCTCACACAAGGGTCTAGCTTTGGTTATTTAGTCACTTAAGCCGTTTCCTCAGCAAAGAGCTCTTAATATATGATGAGTAAATACTGTATTTAGTTCTTCAGTACAAACTGTACTCTCTTTAACTGCCTTATGATCAGCTGAGGTTCAGCAGTGCTTTCAAAATACTGTCTATAAATAACACACAATCATTTTTTTGTTGTTTTTATTGGAAAGACCACCAGAGAGTTTGTAGTATTTTTCTGGACTAAGTGGTGCCTGCAGGTCATCATTTAGAGCAGCGATACTCTACTCCCTTTAGCCAGAGACCCAGGAGGACAGAGGTCACATTATAAATACACAATAGCATTTATCAGATGAAATGAATACTCATTAAAAGGCCCATAACTCATGTTTCTATTAAGTTATTTATCTTTTAATTAACTCATTAAAGTCAAGGCAGGGTTACTTGTAAAGTACATTTCCCACCCAAAGCCAGTTTAAAGTTCTTTACATAGTGACAAGAAAAAACAATCAAATTCTAATTAAAACCATAGAAAAACAAAAGATTTCAAAAGAAGTTTTCTTTTTAAAAAAAAACAAAAGTACAAATAATTGTTGTGGAGGTACAGAGCACAGCCAAGGGGCATCACTGAACATGTAAATCAGTTTATATTTATTGCGAATTTAGGAAATGTTGACATCCAGTCACAGGCCTGTTTGGCCTGCAGGCCATACGTTCAGTTTCACGGCTTCAGAGTAGAACAATGAAAGGATAGGAACAGAATCCTTTATATAACCTAAGAGGTAAACTGAGGGCAAAAAAGCTGCTTACTATGAGTGCACAGTAATATCTGAAAACAACATGAACTGAAACAAAAACATGAGGGCTGCATACATTTAGCAGGTGCTCATCTGTTGTGTCGAGTAATGTAGTGTTGTGTTTACACGCAACGTACACTGTTAAAAAGTTTTGTGCAATTTTTTTTGTTTTGTTCGTATTTTCAATATGTGTAAATGTCCGTAAGATTACAAAACAGATTGGGATTTACATGTCTAATGTCTAATGTAAAAGAATATTAAAACCCTGTAACCATGAACAACCATAACATTTACATTTATTTGAAAAAACTGCAAAAACTGAGTTTGTGAATTCATCATGGCTTCACAAATATTTCCATTTTATTTCATAGATTAAATTGTTCAAGTTTAACACTGCAAATATATTTCTAAATTTAGATACAATTAGTGACAACTAACAGAAAAAGAAGTACTGGTTCTGTAACTGCGCACAGACTTGTTTGTTAAATGAGAAGCATCTTGTATAATTACTAACAGTAATTATACAAGCCCAGAGCCCAGAGCTCTCTGTTTGTTTTAACATTTCCTTAATAAGTTAAAAACTGCTGTAATAATAATAATAAATGTCCATCACTTTTTAGTGCCCCCTGGAAACACGTTGGTGCCATTCGTGGTTTATTTCTGATTTTTCTGCATTTGCAGTTTGTATTTGCATATGTTTTGTCAGTTTCCATGTATTTTCTCAAGCTGTAGTGCTTTGAGCCCATCAGGCCCACTGTCAGAAACAAGGTGAAAATCAAGTTGTTGTTTTTTTTTACCTTGTTAATGTGTCCATATGGCGTGTAACGGGGCAGACCTGTCACCTCTGGGTGTAGTTTTAGGTGTGTTTGGGGAGGAGGAACTTCTTGTTTGCTGTTAGCCAGTGGCTGTGATTCAGGGGTTAAATGAAGGCAGGTGTGTGTGAGTGTGTTTCCACTCTGTGATATCTTTACATCACATGCAGCAAACACTGTTCTCAGCCTGCTGAGTTTTTATGTGTGCAGGTACTACTCCAATATAGCAACTGCATTTATACTCAACGTTTAACACCACAGAAGGGGGTCAACTTTAATGAGATCAATGCATATTTTAGTCTTGCAGCAAAATATATTAATATTTAGTGCATGTGCATGACCATCACCGGCCCCCCCTGGGAGCTAAGCAGTATTTCTTTATTGAATTTTTCTATCATGAGCCAGAGGGGGCAGTGCAGCACCTCAGTGAATTGAGGGGGAAACAAATTAAGGACAGGGCAAGACAAGACGAACAGGGAGGGTACAGACGGGCAGTGCTATTTGAATCCCATAAGAGTGCTGTAAAATGCTGTGTCATTCCCAACAACTGATCCCACATCTGTAAATTGGGGACAAATAATCAACACATAAACAAATTGGAGACCAGAAGTCCTGACAGTAGACAGAGTTAGGACGCCAGAGGACATGAGTGAGAGAGAAATGTATAAAGGGCGTGAGTTTAGTGCAAAGTCTGAAGAGTGACTCTGCACAATCAGGCGGGTCCCATCAGCTCTCAGAAAGGGGACTCGACAGGAGTTGGTAAGCCCTGAACAAACATGCATGTGTGATGGACACCGAAGCCCAGAGCGACTACCACGAGTCAGCAGGGCCAGGCTGGCCAAGTGCCCCCAAGCCCCGGGCAGGGGGAGCACCAGGAGGTATCACCCGTGTGGAGTACCTTTACAGTGTTAGAGCAGAGTTGTAGGTGAGCTGGTGTGCTTGGGTTGCAGCATATGGGGAGGGTTAAGTGAAGGGATCCTAAACTCCAACATATAAAGCAGTTTCTTAAAGCAGGACTGGATAAATTTCATAGAAAATCTTTTAAATGTGTAACTCTGACATAGAGATGAGTTTTCAGTGGGTTAATCAATCAATGACCAGAGAGAGAGCTAAAGATCACATCCATCCATCCCCCTGCAAACTTCAGCTGTCTCAAGTTACATCAATGTTTTATCTCATGCGTGCTGCCAATCCACCACACCGCGCATCAAGACATTCATACTCACAGTCAAAAGAATTTATGCTGACAGATTTTGCCAAACATTCAGTGTCTGCGGATGAAGGACAGCTGTGTCGGTGACAGGTTCGACATCCAGATGAAACTTTAGAGTTTGGTTGTGGATCTGACTGTTTGGTTTGCTTTCACCACCAGAAACCTGTTTCTTCCATCTTCCCCCCTCAGGATGTCCTTGTGTGTCTGTGTGCGTAAATATGAGAAGTGCTCACCAGAAAAGAGAGAGAGAGAGGAAATGAAAAGCAAAAGAATGAAAATATCGGTCATTCCTCTTCACCCTGCCACTGTTTTGACTGAATGACAACCAGACACATAGTGTCATGGCACCCACTCACACAGGGAGGCTAGTCTTACACCACTGTTTGTGTATCATTCCAATCAAATCGCAAGCATCACCAGCGAATAGTTGGGCCCCACACTGCTTTAGAGCGAGTCTGTGGTCACATCTGTCTGCACACACAGCGAAGTATGTAATGCAATCCTAGCTTGACAGCAGACAGAAATCAATGACACCTTTCACTCCCTCACACACACTCACATGAACACGTCCAGCCACCCTGTGGACCAGTTTAACTCATCAAGTGGATTCCACACTGTGGTCGTGTCCATTAGTGGTGAAAGTCAACAGGGTCTAGAACAATGGATCCCTGCCAACTTGCCTGCTGCTTCATCTTTTTGCTCTTACTCCACTATCTCAGACCTCTCACCATCCAACTCCCCAAAGTTTACATCTCCTCAGTAGGACTCTACAGACATTTGTAGGTCAAAATGTGCATCCTTTAGACTTATTCTCACTGTAAAACCACTGTTTCCTTTCTATGTTAACTGATAAACATTAATAAGAATCATTGAAAATAAGTAAACCCAAAACCTGAGCTAAACACACAGTTGGTAAACATGTCTTTAAGTTTTAATAAAATATATTTCTAAAATAGATATTTATTTGTAAAAATGCTCCAGTATCCTCATCCTTTTCTATTACACATACACATTGTAAAGCCCTCTGAGACAAATTAGTAATCTCAGGCAGAGCTCTTCAGATGAGACTGTGGTAAATCCACTTGAATGCGTATTCAATCATTTTCAAAAATGAGAAACCCAACCTGAGCACAGACAGAACTCACCTGAATAATTAGATTCAATCCAAAATGCAGGCCTCACTGTGGCCACACAGCACACAAAGCATGTGCAGACTGTGCAGAGCAGATGCTGTAACATTTGTGTAATGGCCAATGAAACTGACTACACCAAATGTAGAAGTTGTCTATGCTCCACTAAATCGGTGTTTTTATGTTTAGACATTTGGTGTGTCTGGCCCTTTTACAAAGAAATGGGTCATAAAGTGTGTGTGTGTGTGTCACTGCCACACACACACACACACACACAGGCACACACACACACATATATATATACATATATAATAAACTACTGGTAAGACTGGTTTGTATTTAACATGGATTCTTCTTTCAAGTCTTGATCAACCTGTCAGCATTTATTAGACATCACCAGTCTACTGCAGTCTATGTGTACTTACCCAAATGCCACAAACTCAGGGGAAAAAACACAGTGCTGTGCTGAGTCCAGAAACTGAAGACACAACAATCCCCAAAACTGGGCTCACCATCTCATTTTGTCACAACCCTCAACTCTATGACTGCAGTGTAGAACCTGAACCATTAAGACAAGACCCAACCCAATCTGATTAGAATGAGTAGAATTTGTTTTGGTTCAGGAACCACGTCTGGTTTCTGCAGACTGAGTGGACTTGTGCTGACCTCTAATCTAGATCTATTTCATCAAAGCACACATCAGTTTCACAAAAAAGGCCTGTTGCCTCCCTTCAGCTCCTCGGTGGAATGCTTAAACACTAGTAGCTCTGTGTGTGTCCTGCTGATTGACATCCAGTAGTGGTAACATGCAAAGAGACACATTCCTACGCCTTTACCTCCTCAGCTTATTTGACCCATTTCATCCAGCCCCCTACACACTCCTCAACACATTCATCCAACTTGTCATCCTTTGTTTCATCCTCACTATCCTCCCTTATTCATTAATTTCAGTGCACACTTCTCCCGTCTCTCATATCTTTAGGCACTGTCTGGTCAGATCCACTGCTCTGAGTCTCTGCTTATATGGTTGAATTCATCAAGGACTAGGAACTTTAAATGTTGACTTCTGCCTCATCTCCGGAGTTATCCATAGTGTTTTACAATGCAGGTATCCCTTTGCACCTGAATTAAAGCCCTGTAGTGTGACCCATTCTCTGTCCTGTTAGCTCGCTATGTTCCCTGATCACATTCCTTACTCCAGCCATCCACAACCTCCCACACTGACTGAGATGTCAGTTATTTGGTGGAACATGTGCTCATTATGGAAATGTACCGAAAATACCGCTTTAAGATGGATGTGACTGGTCCAGACAACAGCTGGTATATATGTTAAAAAGTCACACTCTTATATTACTGGACAAAAGTTTTCCCCGTTTCTGCAGTATATATGATCAATAGACAGGAACTAAAATGCCAGCAGTGCTTCCATTTTTAGTTCATTTTTCAGGCAAAAAAAAAAATCTCTCTCCCATGGTAGCTTAATTGTATCATTATGTACATCAATCAGACATAACATTATGACCACCTGCCTAATGTTGTGTTGGTCCCTCTTATGTGCTCAAATTGCTCTGAACCATTGGGTATGGACAAGAGGATCTCTCAGGGTGTCCTATGGGGTCTGGAACAAGGATGCTGGCAGTGGATCCTTTGGGTACTCTGGCTTGTGCAGTGGGGCCTCTGTCAATCAAACTTGTTCCACTGCATCCTGTTGATGCTTGATCACAATGGGGTGTAGGAAGTTTGGAGGTCAAATCAACATGTTGGGTCATTGTCATGTTCCTCAACATGTTCCTGATTGTTTGATGTTTTTTCCATGTGGTGGGGTGCATTTTCCTGCAGGGGTAGGCCAGTGACATTTGGGATTTCATTTGCATGAGGGATTGTGCTTGTCCTGGGAAAATGTTTATTTGGGTGTCTAAGTCTCATCAACACTGATGTTAAAATCAAAGGTTTTCCAACAGAACACCACATAGTGGTCATAATGATGTGGCTCATTGGCGTATATACACTATATTAAATTTACAGCATGCTACCTACAAATAAAATAACCTTCAATCAGCCTTTTGTTGTGGTATGGTTGTTTTAGTGAAGGTGCATTGAACCATGAGATGACTGGGGAAATGCTTCAACTCAGTGTTTCCTGAATGTAAAGTGAGGTTCATGATGGAAAAACTGTCATGCTTTAATGTAAAAGTTTGAGGATTTAAAAACATTTGAAAGCACTGGAAGTGTGGACATGTAACATGAAGACCACACGTTTTAGAAAAAAGCTGTTTGTCTTGATCAGCAATCAAACTGCAGAAGAAGAGAGGCAATGTTCATGTTCACTCTTTTATGCAAAGGTCAGATTTCCTTGAGTTATATCAATCTGATCTGACTCATCAAATCAACTTTTAACCTTTGTTCACCTGTTACATTAAATTAAATATGGCTGTGCATCAACCTTGCTCACTAAGTAACATCATGACTGTGGGGAAACATAAAAAATCCTGTCAAGCCAAGGCTGTCAAGTTGTGGTCTCAGAGGACGAGTAGTGGTCTCGCCAAGAACTTGTGGGCTAAAACATACCAGCATTTCTCAGTAGACGAGCTCAAGTTTGACATTTATGGTAGTTAACAGAAGAGTGTATGTAAGGACACCAAAGAAGAGAGAATGCTGCCGCAGTGTATCAAACACACAGACACACAGACAAACAGGCTGCTGGGAATATCTAAGTCTGGAGGTGTTTTGCTGCTCTGGAGTTGGACACCTGCAATAAATCAACTCCAGTCTGAGAAGCAGCTCTCCATTCTCCAGAGACATGCTGCACCCTGTGGTTTGCATCTTTGTGGAGAAGGATTCATCCTGCAGACCAACCACACCTTAGAGCTCTGAAGAGCTACTTGAAGATCAAAGAAGACCAGGAAGTGCTGACTGTCAAGGATTTTGCTCCGCAGTTCCCCTGACCTCAACCCCACTGAATGTTTATGGACCACTTGAAGACTGAGAAAGGCAAACATTCCTAACGTGACAAGAAGCTCTTTGGTGCTTTTTCACTTCCTGCTGGGACATAACATGGGTTTTCAAGTTTTACACAAACCAGTGGAGTCCATGCACTTCAAGTGCTGTTGGCATTAAAGCAACAGAAGGGCAAATACAAAGTTACATTTATATACAAAGATGTCTGTTTTTCACATGCTTAACCTTTTACTTATTTGTTAAGCTGATATTACTATTTGGAATGACACATTTTGGCTTAAATTTGAAACAAATACTGAATAAAAGTATGTTTGCTGGTGGTCTCAGACTTTTGAACTCCAGTGCTTACCTGTCACTGGGTACACACACCGATCAGCCACAACATTATGACCACTGACAGGTGAAGTGAATAACATTGATCATATTGTTACTATGTGGTGTTCTGATTGAAAACCTTGGATTTTGACATCTGTGTTGATGAGACTTAGATACCCCAAAAAAACATTGTCCCACAACAAGCACAATCCCTCATGCAAATGGAAATCCCAAATGTCACTGGTCTACCCCCACAGGAAAATGCACCCCACCACATGGAAACAACATCAACCAATCAGGAACATGTTGAGGAACATGACAATGGCCCAACATGTTGATTTGACCTCCAAACTTCTGATCAAGCATCAACAGGATGCAGTGGAACAAGTTTGATTGACAGAGGCCCCACTGCACAAGCCAGAGTACCCAAAGGATCCACTGCCAACGTCCTGGTTCCAGACCCCACAGGACATCCTGAGAGGTCCTCTTGTCCATGCCCAATGGTTCAGAGCATTTCTCACCACATAAGGGGGACCAACACAACATGAGGCAGGTGGTCATAATGTTATGCATGATTGGTGTACATAATGATACAATTAAGCTACCATGTGTGAGAGATTTTTTTGCCTGAAAAATGAACTAAAATGGAAGCACTGCTGGCATTTTAGTTCCTGTCTATTGATCATATATACTGCAGAAATGGGAAAAAAAAACTTTTGTCCAGTAATATAAGAGTGTTACTTTTTAACATATATACCAGCTGTTGTCTGGACCAGTCACATCCATCTCAAAGCGGTATTTTCGGTACATTTCCATAATGAGCACATGTTCCACCAAATAACTGACATCTCAGTCAGTGTGGGAGGTTGTGGATGGCTGGAGTAAGGAATGTGATCAGGGAACATAGCGAGCTAACAGGACAGAGAATGGGTCACACTACGGGTCATCAATTGAGGAGCAAAGGGATACCTGCATTGTAAAACACTATAGGTAACTCTGGAGATGAGGCAGAAGTCAACATTTAAAGTTCCCTCTTTCATTTAGCTTGTCCTTGATGAATTCAACCATAAAAGAGGAGAGTCAGAGCAGTGGGTCTGAGCATTTTTGACCACGACCAACAAAATATTGGGCAGGTGGTCATAATACTATGCCTGATCAGTGTACAATTAAGTCACAAATCAATAGCGGTGGAAAGAGTATCCAGTTACAAGTAAAAGTCCTGCATTGAAAAGTAACAGTATTAAAGTCTATATGATCAAGAAAATGTACTCTAAGGGTTAAAACTAAAACTACATATTAGAGAAAAATACATGCTCATTTTCTGTCAACTGATCAACTGACTTACTTGTTTTAGCTGTACTTGTACAACCTGTTGGGTAACTCAGTTGAGACCAAATGAGCAGCAGCGCCCACAACTGAAAAATGAAGCCAATGCAGTAGTACCAGGAGCTGCAGTTCCTCTAACGTCCACTTGGTGCTGCCTCGAAGAGTGAATCAAACCCCATAGACCCTTATGTTAAAATGTCCAAATTTACAGCAGAATTAAACATATTTACAGCCTGGTACAAAAAACAGTTCTGGTCTCTATAGCTAATTTTCCTGTTAATGACCCCCCCTGTTAGTGCATGGGGTTAATTTTTATACAGCTCACCCATTTAAACTGTATTCAAGCTCAAAATTATACATAACTAAGAGATGTTTGGAAGGTCTACCTCAGCTCCACTCATACTCTACTTCTTCGCTTATTTTTGAATTAGCCACCACACTGAGCTTCGACACTGCTCTTCAGGAAACCATCTTCATGTGCAGTCAGTGAAAACAATGCATCGCACTTTATGAGTCATTTATACGTTTTGTGTGCAAAAGCCATTGTAAAGTAACTAGTAAGCAAAGCTGTCGGGCAAAATGTGATGAAACTAAAGGGTTCATTGTTTCCCCATGAGATGTGGTGGATGTAGAAAAAAGACTCAAGTAAAGTAAAAGAACTTAATGTGCTCAATTACATTCTCGGAATCGAACAACTGTCCACATTTTACTGCAGCCACAAGACAAATAGGCAGACCAGCGTATCACTCTAGCGTCAAGAAAATCAATCTTTATCCCACCCTTGTGGCCTTTGTTCTCTCTCTGGACCAATACGTGTTTGTAAGAACCACAGCTATACATTAGGTGGCAAGATTTCATGAAATCTCACCACTCAGATTGCTGGACTGTGTCTCCTGTTGCTGTCTCTGTTCAGAGCCACGTCTCATTCCTGATCTCTAAATGTGGCAGGATTGGACCGAGGCCGCACGGGACTCTATGAAGCTTTAACAGCAATATGTGCAACAGGTTATTTCTTTTTGCAACCAGATCCTTCTCTCAATTGGTTCTAGCAATATCTGACGAGACACGCTGAACCTATAAAAGAAAAGTTAAGGGGTAAGGGAGATGAATACCTGAACCTGGGTTATGACTTTGCCTGATTTCTCATTTCAAACGGAGCCTCCTGCTGCTCTGCTTTGCTATGGAGCTCAGCGTAATGAATTGCAGGGTGATGGGCTGCAGATGTGCATTCGAACCCACAGGAGAACAAAACAATCTGTTGTGTTTGCGTGTAATCCCTCTTCAACCTAAAGGAATGATTTATACGCACACAACGAGCTGACAGCTGTACTTTTAGATGTGTGTGTGTGTGTGTGCGTGTGTGTGTGTGTGTGTGTGCGTGTGGCGCATATCTTTATTTAGACTGATCCATGTAGGAGGACTGAATGTGATTGTCTGTCAGTGTAATGAATGAACTGTGAAACCTTTTTTTTAAAGAAACTGGCAAACTAACCCTTACATAACTCCAGCTCTCATTTTTCTCGGGTGTTCTCTTTGTGGTTGCCTCCTCTCTCTTTGCGCTGAAAGCCGCTTTGATGTAGCCAGTAAGTCACATCCAGTAATGAAGCAGTTGGCTTTACTCGCCCTGGAAGAAAGCCTCATTTGGCTACATTATAACAACCAACCCTCAAAAGCCAAGTGGACCGACCTGAAGTGGAGTCAAGCCCACTAATTTGTCATGAAGTTTGCACTTCGCATAGAATATTAAAAATTCACCTTCAGAAAGATGCAGCTTGCACTACTAATGATTTGTGAAATATAGCAGAGGCCCTGTGGTTTGAAACTGTCAAGTTCAAAGTTTAAAAATTGTAAAGCTAAAATGAGCTATTTAAAATCTTGCAAAGAATTATACATGATTGTAAATTGTGTGGATTTTTTTTAAATCTGAGGTTAATAATGAAGGTAATTAACATTTATTAGCAAACTTATATGAAGCACTAATGCCTAACTAATGCTAAAATGAGGCTGTAGCAGATTCGATTTGTATCCAGAGAGAGTCTTTTGAGACAGATAGTTTTTTTTTCTGCATCACTCAGTGCAAGAAAACTATCCTGTTATGACTGAAGAAAAGTTAAAACATTAAGACCAATAATGATAAATACAACATGCAAATCATGCAACACGTCGCAGCTTTTTATGTGCTCCAGAGTGTAAAAAATAAAAAAAATGAAAGTGGACCTCATGTTTTACAGAACTTAAAATAAAAATCTATAATTTATCATCAAAATGAAAAATCTTACATTTTCATAAATTCATACCTCCACTAATATTCCCTCAGTTCCAACCACAGTTTTGTTGTGGGTAGAAACAACAGTTCTGTCAAACCAAAATGTCATTTGGTGTTACATCAAAAACAGACTGCTGCAGGTTTTCCTAAAATCATCTTCGGAGCTGGAAAATCCACTTTTTAGGACATTTTAACAGGATTTAAAGGAAGGATTGTTTTAATTCCTTTGAAATGTAATAAAAGTTGTTCATTAGCATGGATAATTAACTCATACAGCTTTTTGGATTCTTTGAGTTTAACCAAACTAATGCCAAAATTAAAATGAAAACAAAAAGACCAGTAACCACAGCTGACACCAAATTAAACAAGGCAAAAAGCTGAAGGACTACAAAAACAAGTGGAATTTTGCTATAACAAGTTTGTACTTTTGCTGAAACATCATTTTGACTATGTCGTTCTGCTTTGTGACATTATTACTTTCAAATAAAGGTGAATTCTGTTTTATTTCCACTGGGCTTTTCCCCCATTAATACGACTATAGTGGCTCGAGAGGTGGATTATAATGTGGGGCCCAAGGTGCACATGCATGGTCACATGATGGAGTCACATGACCGGCAGGTAACCAGGAAATGATAGTAGCCCATTGGTTTTAATGTAGAGCCCATGACCTTGTTCTCCTCTCATGTCTTGTTTTTGTGGCACCTCGTCTCCTTCGTTCTCCTGCGGACCCGGATATCAATCTTAGACCTTGTCCACACGTAGCCGGGTCTTTGTAAAACCAAATATCCTGCCCCCTCCGTCTAGAAAAAAACTTACGTCCACACCACCTTGTTTATAGAAAAAATATTCATCACACCTAACCGCATAAGTGCGCTTTTAGGCACATCCATAAGCATGTGAGACCTTCAGGTGGCAGTAGTTCCCCAAATCCTATCCAATCAGAGGAAGCTAAGAAACAGCGCCAAAAACCTTGTGATCCATACTGTTTCCGAATGTAAACACAGGTCGCATGTGTGACGTAAGAACATATTTTGTTGCAGGAAGTGACGTTTCAAAACGCAAAACTCCGGTTATTGATGTCCACATGCAGACGCATAAACGAAGAATTCGCAAATCTTCACTTTGGTTTTTAAAAGAATCATTTTTAATGCCGTAAATCTGCGTTTTTCGTGTGGATGACAGGCCAAACCGTAGAAAAATATCTTTGTTTTGTGAGATACCCAGCTATGTGTGGACAAGGCCTTTGAGCAACATCTTGAAAGATGACTCAGTACCTAAAAAGATACCTCATGGACAGAAGAAGCTGCTATATATTTTCGGCAAGTGTGTGTTGAACCTACGGCATGGAGGCGTGATGGAATGTGCAAACGATGTTGAGTGCAGGATTGTAAGTGTTCTTTGTGTTGGCTGTTTATAAGTTGCATTAATTACTGAAGATGATCAAATGTGTGATTAAACTTTTTGACCTTTACTGTTCATGCAGAGGTATCTATATATGAGTGTGAAGAAAAATTAGAAGTAAATATCTAAGTTGTCATGAACACTGAAGAGATGATGAGACTTTGCGGCACATTTAACTTCAGTGATGTTGCTTTAAAACGACGACTTCAGAGCCAGAAAGTCTGACTGTGTTAAAGGCCTGTTGCCTGAACTCCTCTCCCCTCTCGTTTCTTCCTCACCTCCTCCACTCTAATGTCAGGTGTGAGTGACTGAGTAGCGAGGAAGGACAACCTGCGAAATAAAAACAGCTTGTTGCCGGCGTCTCATTGTGATGGACTCTCCCTCTCATGCAGGGTGCCGGGCTTCCACCACTGATGGAGGGAACTGGAGCAAAACTGACATTTACAACCGATGTGGCTGCTACGAAGCTGCTGTGGCTTTAGAGACCCCGGGGATATTGTTGTAGCCCAGGAATTCTCCTTCCTTCTTCCTGCATTATTGTGTGAGTACCTCAGGGCAGCCATGCTATTCTACTCTTATTTTATTTGTTTAGTTTTCATTTGTCTGTTTGCTTCATTCCTGATCCTTTACTACCGGCTGTTTGCTCTCTGGGCCTGTTACCCCATTAGATTGGTATTCCAAGCCTTCGGTACGGCTCAGAGGCACTGTGTCAAATAAGTGGATGGTGGTTTCGTGTAATGAAAGTTGCTCTCCTCTGTTCTGTATTAAGAGTTTGACCAAGACCAGGTCCACACTGACACACTGCTCCTGTCTGTTGGTGTTTTATTGTGGGTATTGTTGACAGTAAGTGTGAATACATGCATCCATGTGGTGTCAAACTTGTATCCTCTTCTGTCTGTCTCCCACAGCTGTCTGCTGGGACAGTGTACTGAGTATTTTTTTTTACCATCGAGGTAATGAATTGTTCTGCTTGTTTACCTCATGCTCCTGGTATTTTTAAATTGGGATCCCATTTTCATACATTAATTGTGTAATAAAGTTTAACATACTTTTGCACAAAATACACCTCTTACAAATTGTTCCTGTTCAGGGAAGTCATAAAGTTGGTCACAGGACACACTAATGAAAAGTCTATGGGCTTAAGGGTTCCCCTTAGCAGGAGGTGCTGTTGTCAAGCATAAAACGGGTATTTTCTAGGCTTAGTACCTCTTTAACGTTGCACTCTTCACTTCTGACTTACACAATGAGCTGCAGAGAGCGTATATCATGACAGCTCTCTGCAGCTTTCCGATAAATGTGATTTTTACGTGAATCTGTTAGTTTTCAAGTTTGACTGAATGTTAACACAGAACTTCTCCATCTGTCATGGCTATTTTGCTAACAGCATTAGTAATCTCCATCTCTGAATCAGTGCAGAGGTAAATGACCCGTAGAGTCACGATGATGAGAATTGAAATAAAGTGCAATTATCGTTTTAGCCTCTGAACTCAAAAACCCACCAGCGCCAGAATTACACCATTTATCAGCCAGAAGCTGTAAAAGCAGAAAGAATGGTTGGATTTTTAGGTTTAAAAAAAATCGGTGCAACTTTGAAGCTTTGAGTAACCAAGCAACCAACAGACATGTAACAAAGAAAATCAAGAGAATTTTCAGCTGAACTAAATACTGTGTTTACACAGAGCAGTACAGATACAAGTATGGAGGACAATTCAAAATGTAAGATGGCACCATTTAATCCCCCCCAGTGTTGATAACTGTGGGCACCTAGAAAAATATTGTACACGTTGATTTGCAGTTTTTCTTTTTTTCAAAATACATAATCAAAGACAGTCAACTCTTTTTCTTTTTCTTTTTTTTTAGGATTTATGGTATTATAACGGTATTAAGGAGTTCTGTCTACTTCTAGCCATGAATGTTTTCATAAGTGAAAGTGAAAGAAGTGCAGTGAAAAATGAGACCACAGTCAAAAATATGACAGAGTATGTATGTATGTATGTATAGACACACACACACATACATACATAAAGAACGCCCTGAAACTGCTTGGGGTCCAGAGAGTTAAAATTCTGGTTGTTGATTTAACCCCTAAAAAATCAGTTATCTCTATTTATGTATATATATATAAAAGATATTTAGAAGTCTGTTTTTCATAGAAATAATCCCTTCCTGTCTTCAAATGGTTTACCTGTACCTCTTCACTGTTGAAGTTTGGTCTCTCTTCACCCAAACTGGAAAGCCCTTCTGAAGGTGAATAGTGATACAGAAGGCTCCACCCTGCAGGTTGACTGGATTGATTCTTTAGGTTTGTTACATATGAAACCCCAAAAGTCAGACTCTGTGTTTTTTGAAACTGTCAGCAGCACACTGCAGTTTCAAAGTAGAAACACTCAGCCATGGTGTTGACTGCTTATATTACTCCTGATGTGTCTTCCGGCACATAAAAGACACCATGGGGTAACAAAGTAAAAACCTTGAGTGTCACCACAGGGGGTCTCAATACTGTGATCCCTCCCCCCTCCAGGATGTTGTTGGCCATGTTTGAAAGTTTCTTTGATGTCCATTCACATTGAACACTGTCTTATTTGTATTCCTGCATTCTTCTGTCATTACTCTCCTATCCTCCTCTCCTGTCTGCTGCACTGACAAACTTTATCCTTTCATGCACAGAACAAATGAAGAGCAGCAGTCGCTGCGGCGCTGCTGCTCTGCACTTCACAACCAGGATGCATTATGCATGTTGTGCACTCATACAACATCACACGGCACACGGAGCCATGCACACCTGTCATTACACGCACACACATGTACCCACACCGATTCACACCATCATAAATGTCAATGAATGCACTTTGAAGATGCATTTATGCATATGGTCAAATTGCTATTTACCACAGGTTTAAGGCTAATAGGATAAAATATGTGATTTTCCAAGCCATTGATTGATGCAGCTCCCCCTTAGTGGCCAGGCTGGGTTTTAGTCTGCTGAAATTGGATAAACACCCTCACACATGCAGAAACACACACACACACACACACACACACACACACACACACACACACACACACACACACATGCATGCAACAGCTGCCAGTTTGATAAGGATAATAAGTTGCTTCTGTGATTTCTTTCCGGTTTTGTTCCCTCTCTATTTCCCTTCATCCTCCTCACTGTGGGAGTGTGTGGTGGCTAATGAGTCGGAGGTGGGTGTAATCCTGCAAAGTCTCTAATGATTGTAGAAATCTGCAACAGGCAGTCGCCCTGCATCATTTGCTGTGTAATTAGTCCTGAGATGTGGTCCTGATCTGGCTTTAATAGCTGCTCATCAATGCCCCCTTAATCCCCTTACAGATAGCCTCTAATTTCATGAGGGTGACCTCTAAGCACACCAGTCCTGCCGAAGCAACGTGACCCCTGCTGTGATCAGAACCTCCAGACAGCCGTTATAAACTCCAGCTACGTTCCATGTAAACTCTCAGACACACACACACTCACACTCATTCTCCCCAGAACATGGTATTAAATAACAGCTGATCATTAATTTTCAATCGTTTGTAGAGAGTGCTGAGGAGACGCAGCTTGCTTCTTCCACTGACATGTTTACATCCAGTTACACCTGCTCCACTCTGATAGGAATTCTTTGACATTTAATTCCGTCATAAAACAAAATGCATGCTGTCAGAAAGATTTGTGTCTCTCTCGTGCATCCTAAGTGTCTTTTTCCAGTGGCCATTCATCATTTCACTCCCCCCACCAATGTGCATTTGCTGTGGTTTCATGAATGCTACATAGGCGGCGGCAGAAAACAGTTTATCGGCTTGTTGAGTGGCTCAGTGTATTGACTTGAGACATAGAGAGGTTTTATTGTTATAAATGAAACTCCAACCTGCGGGGTTAAAAGGTTACAGCTATAAACACAGGAGCATAAAGAGGCTGTCTGAGCGTCTCTGCAGAAAATCAGTGTGCCTGCAGGCCAGCTCCGGCCAGATAAGTAACAGAAATGGGGGTTAAAGCTTTACATTAGGCTGAATTGACTGAGAGTGCCAGCTTCCCAATGCGAGGGACTGTTTACATTCACATCATGCTGGTTCTAACAAATCAGGACATGCTTGGATTAGATTTCCTCTCACCTGGCATGAGTTCTCTTAGTTATTTTGAAATAAGCATCAAATAAAGCACCCTGTGGATTGATCCGGAGGTTAAGATGCCAAAAACTAAAAACCTAATTTTTACAGGAAGGGAGTAAATACTGACATTTATCTGCTGCAAACACACATCAAACACACAACAATTCAGCCCCTAAGCTTGAAAATTGTTCATGATTAGACCCCTATGCTAAGGAAGTGCAGTCTCACACCAAAATGTGTAACAGCTACATTGCTCCAAGTGCAAAATGTGGTAATTTCTTAAATAAGGCTGCAAAATAGTGAGTTGTTTAGTTGTTTTGCCACATTCTTTTCCAGTGGCTTAAGTCTATAAGTCTATTAAAAATTAAAGGACGGATAATACATTTGACTTTCACCCAGGAGACTGGGGTATGAGACCTGTGTGGGACCACTGCTTTGTGGCATTTTCATTCACTGTTGGTGTTCATTTTTAGTAACTGTTCAGTCCCTCCAGGAATTCTCGATGTTGCGATCGCAACAATTAACGCAAATTCAACCAATCTCCATGAATTCTGCGTCACCTTGCAGTTTTGTCCAATCACCACGTCTTTTCCGCGATTTTGGCCAGCCTCCCGTGAGTTCCACCAATCACAGCAGTCCCCAGCGCAAACATAATGCACGTACGTCACCGAATTTTATGGTTTGAAGATGCAGACATGTGTGATAGTAATGTCTCTCACTTACCAACAAAAACTATTGCTAAAGACCTGCAAAACAATTCCCTGATGTTCTTCACGAAAGTAGAGCAGGTAAACTGTTGTGCACTCCGTGGAATATTGAGGTGGAACACAAACGAAAATCATCAACTGACTAACACTTTTCTACCGTAAACATATTAGGAGAATGGGTGAAACGAGCGCAGACCAGACAAATCACCGTGACGGAAGCTGTTGCATCCAGATCTGTGGCAGCACTGAAACAATGAAGGTCAGTTAGATTAATTAATTGACGTGACAAGTTGTGAGCGTGTGTGTGTGAATACGTGTGTGCCAGGATGTGAAATTAACTTTTTAAACCACTGACAGATATGTCCAAATATGATTCATTCAACAAGTCACCTTTGATATTTAATGAGTTATACAAAACAAAGAAAAAAATGCAACTTTTTTAGTTATTTTTTTACTGTCTCCCTTAATTTCATCGCAACAAATACATCTCCATTTTTTAGAAAAGCTCCTGCGAAACCAGGCATTTTAGGCCGCAACAATCTTGAAAAACACCTATGAAATCCTGGAGGGACTGTTCACTATTGTTTTCAGTCACTGTTTGCTTTTGTGTACACTACAAAAGTACTAAGTGTCGAAAAAGACATCATGATTTGGGTTTAAACACAACGAGACTGCTGCTTTTCCATTGTAGTTCACATTTGTTTTCTGCCACTGCTTTCTGTTGTTTCCAGACACTTTTGTTGACGCTGCACAATCACTTTGTTATGTCTAGGAAAAATATCTTGGTTTGGGTTGCGACACCTGTAAAAACACTTTAATTGTTATTTACTTTTGATTTCTGTTGTTATTTTCTGTTGTTTTCAGTATATGTTTACTTTTGTTTTCAGTCACTGTTTTGTTTTGTTCACACTACAAAACTACTTGGTTAAGTTTAGGAAAAGATCATGGTTTGGGTTAAAATACACCTTCACACATGCTTTTCTGTTGCTGTTTACTTTCATTTTCAGTCACTGTTACCTGTCATGGTCAGTTGCTGTTTTCTGTCATTTTTAGCCACTGTTTGATTGAAATACACCCATTCAAACACTTTTCAGCTGTTTACCATGTTTTTACTTGCTGTTTTCAGTGCTTGCTTTTGTTTTTGCTGCAAAACGTGCCTACTTGGTTCAGTTTAAGCACGAAAACTACTTGGCTAGACTTCGTAGTTTGGCTTAAAATACACTCCCATAAACGCAACACAAAGCTCTGGTTGTTTTCTGCTTTGGCCAGTGTAAGTCATAATTTTCTAGGTCTGTTTGGGGAAAAAAATGAAGTTTTGCATTCTGGACAAATATAACAATTGTGCGTTTTTTTATTGCAAGACTGTGTTACAAACGAAACCGCTGCTCGTCCTTTCATTGACATAAATGGGTATCAAATATAGCGTAACATGGTAATAATTAAGAAACACTAAAAGAACAAAAACAGTCTTTTATTTTTACGACAAAAAAGTCAGGCTGCAAATGAAAAGCTAAAGGATGTCACTGGAAATAGCTTGTTTACAAGGTGCCCAGCTTGAAGTGCTTTGCATGACAGATTTGAAAAATGACTCCTTACTATTCACAGTGGTAACTCTGTCCTACAGAGGTGGATCAATGATTGGATGGAACCCTCTGCTCTTTATAACAGTTTCATTCAGTTTGGTTCAGATTTCCAAAACCATGTCATTCATTCACTGTATTCTAAACGAAGAGATTCCATCACCATTCAAATGAGCGTATCAATAAGAGGACACACTGCTGTTTGAAAGGTCTCAACGTTTAGGGCTTTTTCTCACAGTTTTTATTTCAGTACTGGGGTCAGTTTGTTGCCTGTTCAAGCCATAGTGCTCAATGCAAAACGTGACCTGTGCCAAAAACCATTTAGACGATAAATAGCCCCGTCGCTCAAAACAACACGATCAACTTTCATGGGCTTTTAATCATCATTTAACCCGGCAGGAACATCACTGCTGAGCTGATGACGCTTTCAGTCACCACTGATGGGAGCATCTCCTCTAATAGCTCCTCATTTGTGTCCCAGTACACTAATAAAGATGAGGCCATGAAGCCTTGGAATAAACAGATCATTTAAGCTTGAAATAATTATTATCAATTAAGATATTGGCACCTTAATTTAACAGTTACTAGTTTTAACACTAATAATGTCTTAACAAGTGTTCCATTTCAAATGTATCAGCTGTGTTGCAGGGAACTCAACAGACTCGTGTGTCTGGTTACACTGCATGATGTCTCCGCCATAAATCGCTGTAGCTGTATTATTCCTCGACAAGATATATGCGCACACTATGTACAGTGTGCACGCGTTGGCTCTTGTCTGCTGACCTTTGCCCAGAATGTTCATCAATCTTTTCCTGTGAATCCCCTGAGCATGTGCCTGATAGATGTATTAAGGAGGTCTTAATGGAGATATTGCATTCAAAGATGGCGCACCGTGAAACTTGCTCACTGAGCCCAGAGAGCACGCGGACTGAATTCATTCTCCAGACCGGCTCACTGTTGCTGCTGGATCTCCGCGCACATGAATTGGATACAATAACTTAATCATGATGCACTTCTGCTCCTAATGGAGTCATATGTTTGTTGACGGTCAAAAAAAATGTAAGAATGAGTGTGAGTATAAATGCTTTTGGACAAGTGATGTGCATAATATTTAAATCAAGTGCATGACTGGTAGACTCCACCGCTGACATTGAAAAAATACTGATAAGTGTAAATACTTTTAATGGCCACATGATAATAAATGCCATGTATATAATAAAAAATATCTAATTTTCATCCAAAACATCACTGCTCAACATTTATTCACATTCATTCATGTCTAAGCATGAACTTTATATGCAATCATTTTTTCCACAAAACAAATGCCTTTCAAATAGATTGCTTTAATTGTATATTATATATACATAAGTATTGTTGCACACATGATCTTCAGAAAGGAAGAGCTGGGGCAGGAAAGTCTCCCACTTAGCATGCAGTTTTATTAATGCGTTGTCATTTTGCAGCCTGTGGTGGTAACAGAAGGCCAAAGACCTTGTTTGGTTTGGATCAGCCCCCTGCAGCAGATGATGTTTGATGACGGTGCTTAGGAGAAATTGCCGCAGTGGTGGGTGACATTGACCCTGGCACTATTCATTTAAAATAATGGACACTGGGACAAATGGGCATTGTTGGCTGTCTTTTTACCTATTGATTTATTTACTGCGTGTGTGTGTGTGTGTGTGTGTGTGTCAGCGGGGTTGTTCTGTCAGTGTGTGTAACGTGTCTCAAGTCCAAGTGTTGCATATCAGTTTGTGGCACACGCCCCCGTTGCATGGAAATAGATGGCACAGGGGTTAGAGAGAGAGAGAGAGAGAGAGAGAGAGAGAGAGAGAGAGAGAGAGAGCAGAACACATTTCCTGCATACCTCTCTGTTGCTCGTTCTCTCCGTCTTCTCCCTCCCACTTCTGGCTTCTGAGCGAGAGAGCCTCACCAGTAGCGCTATCCTCTCTCTCTCTCTCTCTCCCCCCCCCTCTCTACCTCTGCCACTCTCTCTCTCTCTCTCTTATTACTCTCTCAGTCAGAGGGGATTCTCCGTAACAGCTGTAGCTTAATGTGATCCACACTTCTCATCATCATTTCATTGATGTTCTTTTTTCAGCATTTTCTCTTTTCGAATTGAAATCTCAGCTGCCGGAGTCACAGCTGACATCCACTGTTTTGATGCTACAAAGGTGCACAAGGCTTAGAGGGAACGGCAGAGAACTTTTGAGGCTGCTATCAGCGCACCTTTCTCCTGGACTGGTTCATTTGCTGTTGAGAGACCGGTAAACAATGGAGGACTTTTTGTTGTAGTGAATGACTCATTTAGGTTATTTTTTCCCTACTTAAAGCTGCTGGATGTATGTGTTTTTTTTCTTTTGTTACACCTGCATGTTCCACCTCTGACACTCTGTAGAATCTGTAGGGACTTTATGGAGTGTGAAATTTTGGCAGTGAGTGTGAAGTTTGGAGGAGCAAAGTGAGACAAAGCATGGCTGATGGAACCGCAGCTGAGTGTTGAACCCTTCTGTCCAGGAAGGCAGCCCAGGTAAGAACATGTATGACCCACATCGAGTTGTAATTGTCCGTAAAGGTACATTTACATGCATGCTCTGTGGTGCTTATTGTAGCACACCAGACAGGTCTATTAGTGAGGGCTGAAGTGGAATACTAACCCAGTCTGACTTCATCTCTGCCCCTGGTGTCTTTTTTAAAACTGCTTAACTCTGATGGGAGGAATACTCCCTCACTGGTTTCTGTCTGAATCTTGACAGCTGTGTATTAGTCTGAACAAAGGGACACCTCTGTGACTGAGTAAAAAGTTCCCTTAACTGTCACAGCAGCTCTGACAAATTAGGCTCTATCTGACTTGTGGAAAATGAGCAGCTTAGATCCGGGAAGCAGAGCGTATTGATTTGGGGATGTTCATGTGATTCCTGTGCTTAAGTTGTGAAGCAATCGGCTGAGTCAGTATTGACGTGTCATTGTGTTTAGGCAGGCATATAACATGACACCTAACTAACACCTGAACGTATGGCTGTTTGGATCAATATTGCACTGTGGTCAGGAACTGATGTTCACTCAGGGTAATGTACATAAGGCGAGGCACTCTGGAAGTCCTTCAGAGAACAATTAACAAGGCTCTTTATCTACATGTTATGAATATTAATATGGATCTGATTCATTACACTGTCTTAAATTCTTCAGAGAACAGCAGTTCTCAAACATACAAGGAAGACATACACTCAGAGTTTGTGCATAAGAACTTGCTTCATTTTGTCTGTGTACTCACAGAGAACGAGGAAGCATTTCGTCATCAGGGCTCAGAAATTCTGCTGATGTAACTAATACTCAGATAGGACATCACTTGATAAGTAAGGCTGCCATTTCAACCTGAAATATTAAGATTTGCTCATTTTTCCAGCATCAAGCAATCAGAATTCAAGCTTCAAAATGTTTCTGTCTCTTGCATTTTGCTGTCACTGTGTTTGCTGAATGCTTCCCAAACCTACCACTTCAATCAGACTGTGGCACTGCGGTTCTAAACTTGCCCAACATCTCATTTCATTTCACCAGTTTGGGAAAACTTGTGTAACCTAACAAAAATGGCTCTTTATATGGCTCAAAATAAAAGTTCATTGAATTGGCATGAACTTGTGGGTCTTTGTGGTGCTTCCCTCTAAAGTGCATGAGCACAATCAGAGATTTTCCTCAGTCTATGTGAGTTGGTTTTGTTTAGGTCTGCCTCTGCAGATATGCAAGCAGTCAGCAGCACTCAATGAAAAATGCAGATTTTGCAAATGATGAGTAGAGATGGAGCCTGAAAAGAAGCTTTGCATAGAAAGTATGCTCATTAAGTCGTTCTCTAATACCTACTTCTGTCACAAATGGAGAACATGAATGATAGAAGACAGGCCAGTATAGTTTCTCTGGATATAAAAGATCTACTTCCTCATGATGTAATTGTCCCAGACTCAGTCCATGTTAGAAGACAAGAAGTGAATATATCATTTGGTAATCCCATACGTTTCTGTTCCCATCTATCTAGACATGACGACAGTGTCCATGGAGCCTGTAGGAGTTCTGGTGGAAAGGGGCGCCAATGCCACCGATCCCCCTCTGAGCTCGCATGAGGACACAGCCGCCACCTTCACCATCGGCACCATCCTCTCCATCATGTGCCTCATCGGAGTCTCAGGGAACATCTACACCCTGGTGGTCATGTGTCAGTCCATGAGGACCGCGGCCTCGATGTACATCTACATCATAAACTTGGCTCTGGCAGATCTTCTTTACCTTCTCACCATCCCCTTCGTGGTCTGCACACATTTCCTAAAGGGATGGTACTTTGGGGACGCAGGGTGTCGGATTCTGATCAGCATGGACTTCCTGACCATGCACGCCAGCATCTTCACGCTGACGATCATGAGCACGGAGCGCTACTTTGCGGTGCTCAAGCCGCTCGACACGGTCAAGCGGTCTAAAAGTTACCGGAAGGCCATCGCTCTGCTGGTCTGGGCAGCTTCTCTAATCCTCACCCTACCGATGATTGTTAGCATTCAGCTAATGGCGGTGGGCACCAAGGCCATGTGTCAGCCCACCTTGTCACCGCTCTCCTACAAGATTTACATCTCCTTCCTGTTTTGCACTAGCATTGTCGCTCCAGGACTGATCATTGGCTATCTCTACATCCAGCTCGCACGGACTTATTGGATTTCACAGACGGAGACCTTCAAGCAAACCAAGAAACTACCCAATCAAAAGGTGAGTGAATCACTAGATAGTGTATTTCATGGGTTGTGATTCTATTTCACACTAGCTCGCTTTCTCAAGGGACTTTCTATGTTTTCCCCGTCATTATCAAAGATTTATGCATTGAATATTTACATGTGTGTGCTCAACCGTTTATGACAACCCATTTCAAAAGTTCTCAGGACATCATTTGTCAGTGCCTCCACTGTTACAATACCACTGAAAAAGTGGTATTGTCTGATCAGAAGCTTCTATGATTTAAGATTTGTACACTGAAACAGTGTTGTTAGAGAGGGGGGAAATGATATTGGGGAGTTGTGGTCATGGTGAACAAATAAAAACACAGACTGCAAGAGTTCGAGTGTATTGACCCATCCAGCTACCCCATCCTCCTCCTTTGGTGGACCATGGGACTCTGTTACATCGTCCGATTATGGCAGAAGATGTAATTTGACACTTAATATTTGACCTAAGTGAAACTACTAATACCACACTGTAAAAATACTCCATTGCAAGTGAAATCATGTATTTAAAGTATCGCTTCAGTAAAACTATGTAAATATAAACAGGAAACTGTGCTTAAAGCTAAGTTAAGGCACTCACTGCAGAAGAAATGACTTCTGTGACCATTATGCTATTATTTATTATATAAAGATTATTATTTCCCATGCATTCATTTAAAAGCAATATTTTCAGTTCATCGACTTGGAGCACAGCTATCATATATCAGCTGATTATTTTAATTAAAGACTCCACTGCCGATTGTTTTTTTCAATTCCTCAATAGCTTAATTTGAAAACCTGGAAAATAATGAAAAGTGCCACTCAGGATTTACTCAGGGCACAAAGTGACATTATCACAATGCTTATCTCGTCCAGACCTCTGAATGACTGAAGTTATTAAAGGAAAAGGACCAAATCCCCACATTTAAAAAGCTGGAAATGTGAAATGTCATTAAAAATGACTCAGACTGTTGATGACCATAAGCAAAATATGGTTTTATAATTAGTTTTCTTTCAGTTGACAAAGTTGACTTTAGCTCCACTTCTTCAAACAACTGCATTTGCAAGAAAGTATTTCTTAATATCTGAGAAGCTCATCATAAGTTTTAATAAAGTCTCTCCAAGTCAGTCTTGGGCCCAGTTCTTGATTCTCCTTTTTTAGCTGCTCCACCCCAGGCCATGTCTCGAACTTCTTACAAAGTCTGTGCCTCAGCTGGACATGAATCCAGACTCATTTATCAGATCCAACCTGATGAATGACCTGGAAGCCAGGCACAACGATGGTGTTCTAACCTCCACAGATATTCCACTGACAGTACTGCTGATCAAGCCACACTTCTGGTGAAGCGTATCAGAACTCCTGAGGGACTGCTCCTGTCCCATAACTCACGGTGTTCATAACGTTCTTTCTTACAGCTATTGCATTGGATGTGTTGTCCGGGCTTTGCCAACAACGCTGTCATCATCGCCTGATAAAGAGTTGCTATTTAAGAGTATGTGAGTGTAGCAGCGTCACTTAAAGTGTTCTGTTATCACTCTTCTCTGCACCTGCTGCAGGTTTTCTATTTTCCATTTCCCTCTTGCTCCCTGCTCATGCTGAGATCGAGTCCGCTCCAATTTGCTTCGTAGTGGGGCTTAAGAAGGCCTCATTTTGTCTTATCGGTGTGATTAACAATGTGGTGAATGCTGCCCTTCAGTCGTATTAAGGACTGTTCATAGGATTTCAGAGCAAGAACATCAGGAGCAAGAGAAAAAGTAGACTGTACAACTTTCTCTCTTTCCCTGGCGGTGCTTTGTTTAACTGGGGATCCTTTACAGTTACTGCACTGGGGTAACAAAGGTGGGGTTTAATAGGTCATCCTTGGCTTTCATTGTACTCCTCATTCCAGAGAGATTGTTTGGGCCAGTCATCAAAAAGTAGAGCAGGGTCAAAGAGCTTTAGATTTACAGTGATGATGTCTTATCATTAGTCTGGTGTGTTTGATCGACATTTTTTTCTCTCTCTGACTAAAGAACATACAAGTAAAAAGTCTCACTTCACACAACCTACTGGGACATTTCTCAGAGTAGAGAACGCATGACAGTATTTATGACTGCACCATGTGTACTAAATAGTTTTGGTGCCGAGTTACATGCAGCATTACCTGCCTTACAGCCATCTTAGTTCTACCTCAGTTGGCTCACTGTGTGTTGCAGCAGTACATGAGCTTTATGCTCCTGTAGTGAACATTTCAACAGCATTTATGGGGTGAATGTCTGTCAGACTGCTGTGGAATAAAGGGTTTTTATAAGCTCTTTCAGTCTTTAACTCTGTATGTTGTGATGTAAAAAAGAGGTAAGGAGTAAAACAACAAAACAAAAGGGAGACAACTGGATTGGGAGGTCTGGGGTCATGTTTTCCATGGAGGAAATTTACAATATTTTTGCTTAACAAGCTCATTTCTAGTTCTCGCAGGTACACTTGCCACTGCCTGAAAAGTATTTAAACTGCCATTACAGGGTTTAAACAACCCTCTGTGAAACACATAAAAGGGATAGGTGTGGCACAAAAACAACAAGAAACAAAAAAAAGTGGATGAAGGAAATCAGAGCAGCCACATCAGCCCAGGAAATCTTTTTCCCCAAGCTCTCAGAGTCCTTTAAATCCTGTTTTGCAGCAAAGTCACAACCGGGACCACAGAAACACCCGTGGATCGCTCTGTGTCAGCTCAGTGTCAGATTTAAAAATACCCCAGGTGTGATTTTCTAACTGATTAACACGTTTGTGTTGTCTGTCACAAAGCCAATGCCGTCTCCACAAAACATGTTTCTATACAGCTGAACTGCAATCTGTTATATTTTGACTGAAAAGTATTATCCACGGGATTATATTTTGTGCAACGAATCACAGATATGATTCAGATCAACTATCTTAGCCATATTTTTATGTTTTACCATTACTCTGTTTTATGTGACAAAAGGACCGTATTCTAACCTAAACTGTTGTGTTGTCCTAAACCTAACTAAGTACTCTTGCTGCCTAAACTTCAGGCTTCTCACTGAATTCATCTTTGTGAAGTATGATATTTTCTAAAACCCTAACTACATCATTTTGGTGAATAATCCTAACCAAACAGGACGAGAAGGGCAAAAGGTGTAAACAAAACTTAAGTCTATGAATAGAGTCCTACTTCATTACTCAGAGTGGGTCCTTCTAACTGGACGCCTTTCCTATTACATCACAGTCTTACCTTTCGGGGAGAAAATACCCTTGTTTCAAATTAAAGTGAGAATGTAGTTTGTATAGGGAAGTAATTTTTTGGAGACGGGGTTGCACAAATCCCAACATATCTGGAGTTGACATCTTTACATTTCTCTGCCACATCATCTGAGAAAGACTGTAGGCTAAACAGTTGGACCATGATCTAGCAGGTACCAATACACAACTGTCATACCATCCATCCATTATCTGTACACCATTTAATCCTCTGTAGGGTTGCAGGAGGGGCTGGAGTCTATACCCGACTCAGGCGAAGGCAGGGTTCACAGGTCGCCAGTCTATCGTAGGGCTACACATAGAAACACATAACCAAGCACACTCACGTCGACACTTACGAGCAATTTAGAATAATCAATTAACCTCAGCATGTTTTTGGACTGTGGGAGGAAGCTGGAGTACCTGGTGAGAACCCACGCTGCACAGGGAGAACATGCAAACTCCACACAGAAAGATCCCAGGCGTCCTAACCGGGACTTCTGGCTGTGAGGCGACATTATGACAGTCCCCTGTCATACCTTAATTTAATATTATTGATCACATTTTTGTGCCCAAAAAATGCTTTTTTTTCCAGATCTGCACAAATCTCGTAGGTGTCTTTATCAGAAAACAGCGACTTTTACTGAAAGCTGTCTGTATTTGCTCCCGACGTCTATCCTTATGATGTAATAACTTTAGACTTCCGCCATAGACAAGATGAAATAATGGAATCATAGCTTTTAATGTTCAAATCAGATGCTATGATTTTGGAGGTCTAGCAAAGACAAATGATCGGTAAAAAACACAAAACCATAATTTTTCTAAGGTCTGTTCATGGGAGGTTTGGGGATCTACATGGGTACAGATAACACTTAGCTTGGTATCTGACATGGATGTTGCACCAAGAGTGTGCCACCAAGTGAAATGTGAGTCTCATTGATGGTCCCTCTCTGGTCTTCCACCCCTGCAGGTGCTGTACCTGATCTTCACCATTGTGCTCCTCTTCTGGGCCTGTTTCCTGCCCTTCTGGATCTGGCAGCTGCTGGGTCAGTTCCACCCGTCACTGCCTCTGTCCACTAAAGCCAAACGCAACATCAACTACCTGACCACATGCCTGACGTACTCCAACAGCTGCATCAACCCCTTCCTCTACACGCTGCTCACCAAGAACTACAAGGAGTACCTGAGGAAGCACAAACGCTCGTGGACGGCCGCCAACTACTTCAACCGGCGGAGTCGTTTCCAGCGCTCACCACGCAGGTCGCCGTCTGCCAGCAGTCAGCAGTATACTGAGAGCTTCATGCTCACTCACACAGCCTCGCTGAGAGCTCATAACAGCAGTTTGTGAGGTAGGAGCAGCTTTCTGTCGCTAACATATGTGATTTGTTAGCTGTTGTGGAAACCAAAAGAAAGACTTTGCCTAAACACACCTTAGGGCTGCAATCATTTCCAGCAGCAACAATTATGAACCAACAGCCTGAGAGGCAGTGGAGGCTTTAGACTTGGAGGCTTTGTTGGAGGTTTCTATCACAGGAAAGCCTAGTTTTGATGGGTTGTGTGATTGCAGATGGTATTTATTTGTGGCCCTCTGAAAACTTGTCTGTTTAGGATTCCTACTTCCTGGTATGCAGTGTAAACATGTCCATATGGGACGACTGGTGCCTCTTGATGTTTATGTGTGAAAGTGGCTGAGCTGGGTGAGACATGTTCAGCAAGAATAAATATCCTACACCCTGGGAGGATTCAGGACAGGAACTTGATTAGACTTAAAACAACGGCTGTCCAACAATGTATATGGAGAAAAAGTCAAATCCTCTGTTTACAGGAAAACAATACATTCTTCTAACTTCAGTGCATTATTATTCCAACTGGTTTATTTAAATGGCTATGATATAACTATAAATTTACACTATTTGTCTTTAGCTATGTTAAAAGGTCCACTTACTGACACGGACTGATTTTATATCATAATCAGATTTGGAAATTGACTCAGCGTAATTGTAAGTGAGATGTTTGCCTGTTGTCTGGTTATGCTTTCTGCACAGTAATAATGTTTACAGCTGACAAAAGATGATTGTATTAAAAAGGAAAAAAACAGTCTGTATGTTTTACTGTTTGAAACATAAGTAATGTGCATGTGTGTATAAAAGTGGAAGATCCGTGTCCGCAACAGTTCTTAATGGTGTGCTAAACAATTCTTACCCAACAGGAGTGAATATCATCTATGTCAGCTCCCATTAGCTGTCTGTTCTGTGTGCTCACCGAGAAAAAGTGTTTGTACACCGTCCTGGGAGACGTGTGGATCACGTTGACCCCCACAGTGCTATTCCAGCGTGTCCTTGTTCACATTTGTGCTAAAGGTCAACAGTCTTTCTCCAGAATCACAGACTGCGCCTTCAATTGGTGCCTCAGCGTTGTAGATCTGTATCAGATGTTCTAAGGGTACGAATGCAAAGAATCCTGTCTAGAAACCTGTGGGAGAGTTCAGTAACCCAGTGACTATATTAAACAAGTAACACATGCTGTCCATTTGTGCAGTGGGTTGTTATAATCAGTGAAACGGGCCATGCATCTCTATATAGTGCTGTACAGACCTGCACTGCAAATGTTAATACAGATCAGTCTCATATTTATGTTTTTATGCAAAGGGTATACAGCACTTTTACACAGTAATGGGTCATTAAGTGTATTTTTTAAAGTTAAACTACAGCTATACAAGAACAAAATGACTTTGTATGAAATAGGGCTTTCACTTAAGAGTCTTGATCGCCCCGCCAGCACTTATTTTGCTGGTAACTTAGTTTACTGTAGCCTGTAGATGTTAACCTGCTCATACTGCACAAACTCAGGAAGTAACTTGAAGTTTCATAGCAGTGTTGGGGTCCAAAGACCGAAGACACAATAATCCCAGGAGCTCACTCTCTTGTTTTGTCACAACCTAACACTGTACATGCGCTGCAGGTGTAGCCACTTAAAATATACATATTGATTAACATTAGCCCCACGAATGGTCTGCGTATGTGAAGTGCTTCGTGCAGCCATGGTGTTAATGCCAAAGACGGCTGAATAGATGACGGTGGTACAACACATTTCCCTCCTCTTCCCAGAAAAAGTGAATTGTCGGCTTTTTAATAGTCAAAACCAACCAACCAATCATGTAGCTGCACTGACACAATCATGATGGGATGAAACCGTGCATATGCATAATTGCAACTGGAAATGTTAAATTGCTTTGAAAGCTCAGATATGGTCGACTTGCAGCTGAGATGTACGAAAGTGCATTCGAAACGAAGCAAACGTTGTTTTCTCACATCAGCTAATGTCCCTGGTTGAATGCAATGTGCGGAAACTGGACAGATAAAGTGCTGTAATGAACAAGCGTGGTATTTTTAAACCTCCACCATAAACCAGCGGTCAACAACGCTGATATGTTCTGTTCAAATTACACACTTAATGTAGTGGCCATTAATGACAGTGCTGCCAACTCTCATGCTTTTTTTGCCCACTCTGGCCCAGGCTCCGTCTCACGCTGCCCAGACAGATAAGAGGAAGCCTCAACGCTCTTACTTTTCTAAAGGTTAAACTGGCTCTTTTCTGCACAGAGGCCTGAACATTAATGTTACAACCCGGCTCGCTAGGAGAAAGGGAAGTGCCATAAAAACGACCAGATGGATAAGCTTGGACCAAAGTGGAACATATTTTAATGGGAAGGATTTTTTGATTAACAGAAAAACGGCACAGGTCACAAAAAGAGGCCAGGAGGGTGACAGAGGCTACTCAAGTCAAAGAAGTTAGTGAATGCAAAATGACGACTTCTGGTCGAATTATTCAAACAAAAAAGAAGCCAAATTAAATCCAACGCTGACTTATCTACTTTTTCTTACCGAAGCAAACATTACAACATGGCGTAGAACCCACAGCATGGGGAAAATGTGTATTAAGCAGTTAGCAGGAATTTACAACCTGGCCCAGCCTCCAGTACCAACCAAGTGCCTCACAGAACAAGATCAGTTACAGAACAGCAAGCAGTTAATGCATTCTGGCACAGCAAGAAACTACCCAACTACCTAACCACATGCAACCCAAAACATACAAATGAGAAACAAAAGAGGCGAGCTGCTCATTCGACATCACAGCCGCCCTGAGTGACAGTTTGGCTGAGCTTTCCAGTAGGCTCAGTGAGACCACAGACTGTATATAAAAGGCGGACGTAGAAGCCATGACATCATCCGCTGGTTTGTGGGCTACCGTGCTGAAGCCTCGAGTTTGGAGTTTGCCCGTCACCGTCGTGAGTCTGTTAAAACCAGACGTTGATCTTACAGAGAAACCTAAAACATATCCAGTTTTATTGTGTATTTTACTGTAAATGGGGCCATAATTCACAAAATGAACATCATGCTGTATTGAAGGAGACTTGACAGTAGTGAGTGAGACCATGAGCACATTAGGAAAATGTTTACTGAGGTGACAGAACAAGTGAGAAGTAGGGTTTTTCTTATAGAATTCTATACAGTTGGACTTGTTTTTGCAACCAGAGGAGTCGCCTCCTGCTGGCTGTTAGAAAGAATGCAGGTGTAAATCATCTTTTTTGCACATTCTATTAGTGAGACAGGTGCAGCGGGATTGGAGCGCAGGGCTGGGGCATTGATCCAATAAGCTCAGAGGGAAAAGCAGAAGGAGGAGGAGCAGTGGTAGACTGAGCAGACAACAAGGGTGTGGTTTAATAGCTATATTCCTGTACTGTTCACTATGCAGGAAAAAAAAAAGATTTAGCATTTGCAAATACAGATTGTGTGAAATGCAGAAGGATAAAAATACCAGGATGTCCTGCTACAGTTGGTTTTATTTTGCAGTCGTCACACCAGCATGCACCTCTGGCCATTCTAACCCACAATCCTCAGTGCAGCATAAGATCCATCACATATGTTCCAGTGTCCTGCACAAGTATAAATAAGCCTGACTGGCCAAGAGAGCACAGACACATGACAGGTCATTTCGCAGCAGGTGTACAAGCAAGACAGTCAGAGCTTAAGGTACAATATTATGACAAAGTAGCTTGTCCCCACTGTGTGCATGCAACAGTGAGTACTTAGTAAGGGCAGCTGCAGTGTGAACTGGAAATAAAAAAGAAGAAGTTGTATTCGATTTGAAATGCAGGGTAAGTGCAGGCATCAGTTCAGGACAGGGGTTTGCACATGATATTTTACATACAGAGTCGAAATGGGATTAGTTACACCAAAAAGGGAAAAGGGGTGCAGCAGTCCAAGGCCGAACAATGAGGCTTTTTCTACATCTGACGCACTCATGCGCTCACAGTTCTCTGCAAAATAATAAAACCCTTTTTTTAGATTTTGCTTTATTCACTCATTCACGTTGCTCGACAGTTCCACATCTAACACAAACTAAACTTTCCATGAAAATAGAACCCTACTGGGACAAAGACGGAGTTTGAAGGCATTTTTTCCCTCTGAGGTTATTAAATACCTGCAGCGTCAGACAGGAGAAGGATTCATGTGAGCATCTTCAAAGTAAAAGAAGTAAATTCATTAATGGCATAACGTTAAATTATCCCTGCAGACAGGATCAGTCAGGATCTAATGACAAGTCACACTGAGTACTATTCTTTACATCAGACAGGTGAGCTGTCACACAGAGTCACAGTTTATCAGCTGCACTTACATCATTTCTTACATAATGGCCGCCCTCAGGTTGAGTCCTGAACTCCATCACAGCTGTTGGGATATTTTTATTTTACAGTTAGTAAAAGTCTGCCATGTTCAAGGAAGTCAAAGATATTGTTCTCTCCTGTCAGGTCTTTAATTATGGAGAGTTTTCCGTTTCACAGCCTCACAGCAGGCTATTTGCAGCAGTGACATTATTGGGAGCGTGGATGAGTTCCCAGAACTATATATAGAACGTGTCCTCGCTAATCCTTAAGTAGCCACCAAAATAAAGCAACAGGTAGCGCTTCTAAAAACAAACACACATTTTGTTGAGCCATTAGTTGCTGATAAATTATAAAACAAACCTGTTAGTGTTCTTTGTGAGCCACACAGGCAGCAGAGATTTTCAATTATTTATTTGAGGCATTATTGTACTTTCTCCCCTCACCAGCACCAGCATCTCCTCTCCTAGGCTTTTTGAAAGGTCGGTCACCGAAATTATTTTCAAAGACCCTCTCCAGTGAGGATTAGGTTTTTTAGATGGTGTTTTATATATATAGGAAGGTACATAATGGGTGAAATAGGCAGTCAGCGCCATGGCTCTATTTCTACCTCAAAGCTGCATCGTTCTGATGACAGTGTCAAAAACCCAGATTCATATTTCAAAGTTTCATACGTAACAAGCCTACTAGCTGGAGCTTGGCGACTCTGTTAATATTGTTCTTAGCACACAATGTGCTTGCTAGCTAGTGTAACAATAGTGGAGGAAATGTTTTTTTCTTGGTTTGTTCTTATTTATAGACTAAGGGTGCTGATTATACATTGGTATTTTGGTTCTTATAGACCAGACCAAAGCAGGAATTACTCTCTTTAGTCCTGGTTTGCTTAACGTTCACACTGGCATTTTTACCATTGACTGAAAAGATCCAAGTCCCAACCTCATTGGACAGCATATATTTATCCACTAGTCTTTCAAACCACACTGTGTGCAGGGCTAAAGGCGTTTTTTGGATTTGAACATATACGGTGGTGTCTGCATCTGCAAAGAACTCATGAAGAGATTCTAAAATGTATAAAATGAGTCAAAACAGCACAACAGGAAGTCCTCCATTGCACACACAAGCTAAGATAGACTGATCAGTCAGAACAGTGAAACCATCTGCATATCATCATGTTGGTCCCCCTTGTGCTGCTGAAACAAGGTCTGACTTGTCAGTGCCTGGTCATGAGACCTCAGAGGGTGTTGCATGGAATAGAATATCTGTGGATCGTGCTTATTCTTGTGCATCCTGTGGATGCTCAATTGAATTGGGATGTTGGGAATTTATTTCAGAATAGTTTACGTGGTGGAGTGGGGTTCACTGTCTTATCAGGGGAGGCTACTGATGAGTGCTGTTAGGAGCAGTGTGTTGATGTGAAACAGTGTTTAGGTAGGTGGTACATGTCTGTACCACCTGTCAGAACTGCGTTGTAACAACTTGACTATTGTCACTTGCTTCACCCACCAGTGGTTTTAAAGTTGTGGCTGATTCATGCTGCTATGGTTCCGATGCCTATGCCAAAATGTAACGGTCAACATGGCTCCTATGACGAGAAGAAGCAGGTATGCTCGACTTTTCTGTGGTGTTGTAGCTTCATTTAGTAGATGTCTTCGGTTGTCAAGCCACGACCAGAGCTTGTATGATATGCAACAGCATTTGGATGACAGCGCTCACACTAGTTCAGGGGAACCACACTTAGAGAGAAATCACACCGGAGGTCTTTCTAATTAAACCAAAAATGTCCAGAGTGAAACCACCCGCAGCCTGAAGCTTCAGTAATAAGTTAGATGTGTTAGAAAAAGAAGACTAATGGCTGCCATCATGAGTTGTCCAGTGATGCGAATGTATAATATTTGTCATTCACTTGTTTCCCTCCCACATGACATGAACACGGCATAAACTGTCATTTAAATCAATATAACTGACAAACTATATGTCACAGTTTTTGGTAATAGTAGTAATATTTTATGGCAGTATGTGACTATTGCATTGTCTTAGTAAATATGAGCCTGTTTTCTATAGAATGCTTGGAAGGTTCAAATGGACTTTTCTTCAGCTTAGGAACAAAGAACCTGAGGAAGTCGGCAAACAACTGCATTATCTCGTTTCTTTCATACGCAAGTAAGATAAGTTTGTGCATTTACTTGCTACATTCATTATACACAGCAGAAACACAGGCATTTAGTTTAGCTCATTCAAAATCATGACACAATACTGGCCACAAAAATTGCAATTAGGTGTTTTGTTACTCGTTTGCTTCCCAGCGGTAAAAAATAAACGTCCACTCTCACACATCCGGCTGTATCTGTTGTCATGCTGAATGGTTTTCTGCAGTAATAGTGGTAAACACTTGTGTGTATTTCCTGTTTATTAAAATTGCACAATGCTTTGTTAACAGAGCACTTTGTTCTACAAGTGCAGCATCAGAATTACAATAAAGAGGATTTTTCAGCTCAGCTTTTACCCCAACCACCACCAATGCACTGATTGCCACAATGAAATCTTCTATTGCCAAGAAAAAAAGCAATAAATCTGTGACTGAAATATTACGCCTTATATTTCTTTTATATTGCCTCAAGGATGCTTCTCCTTTCCTGCTTATTTCACAATATTTTTTCTGTCAGATTGCAGTTTTTAGCTGCCAGTTTTTTTTGGACAATTCTGTTTTTACGTTCAAGGACTTAAAAATGGTTCTTGTCTGGAAGCGGTATAGTTTGTTTTTCAGCTTTTTTTGCCATCTCCAGGTGCCTCACTTCTTCGAATACAAATATACATGGAGTGTATTTATTTATGTGACTGCCAGTCTGCCGGACTGTCTCATACATTAAATGGGTTTTTAGATGTCGGCCGCAAATGTTCCTTGCAGAGGAAGCTGGACGGCTGGATGGCGGTGCAGCAGAGGGGAACGGAGGGTGAAGAGCAGCGGGGAGGGAGGGGATGGCAGGACACACACACACACACACACACACACACACACACACACACACACACACATATATATAAACACACACGGAGACACACGATGGCCTTTAACTTTCAGCTTACAGAGTTTTGGTAACTGCATCTGTCAGGCGGTGAAACAGCCAAACACACTGGGTTTAGCTCCTTTTGCAGACGACATGTGCTTTATGAATAGTTAAATACTCCTTTAATGTGAATCATAACGGAGTCCAGATTGACACAGCAGGATATTACAGCTGAGTGTTTACCTTTTTGATCCCCGTTGGATCCCTGAAGTAGCGATACTATTTCATGTTCCACAATAATATCACTATTTCTTATTTTCTTTGCACAACCGGAGGAAGAAAAAGAAGGAAAAATCCACTATTTACAGTCAGCTAATATAGTGGTAGTGCTTTAGCCTTGATTACTCGGTGGTGTGTGTCCAGGCTGCCTGCAGAGACCGAGAGCAGCAGTGAGTCATATATTACTACTCTCTGCCTTGGAATACAATGTGCTGAGTGACACCCACCATAATTCACAAGGGCAGAGAATATGGTTCCATATTTGTGTCTGCACGCACGCACACACACACACACACACACACACACACACATATATAGACACAGTGTCTGTCCGTAATACCTACACCACCACAGGTCTGTGTATGTGCTTAAATGGAACTCTTTATTTTCAGGGTTGTGTAGTGATTCATTGTGTAGCAGTGTTGGCCTAAAGCGATCACTTTATCAGTTACTCAGCAGGAGAAGTATTTAGTAACGTTGCTGGTTACTTCACCTCAGTTCCATCAAGGCGCCTTTAAACGCCTCCATACCATCCACACCCGCATGCTTCGTATTGTGTATATAACACGTGTAGAAGTTGATAACAAGACAGTATGGTTCAGCGGAGGTGCATCAAATGTTGTCATGCAGGCCTGGTGCCGCTTTCATGTCATATTTCCAGTTTCCTGCTTTTTAAAAGCATTCAAGCCAGCATCCAGTGAATAATTACACCTGGAAAGTCGAATGTGGGTTCAATTATGATTCAACAAGCAGCCAGTCTAGTGTTTGAAAGGGATGAAGTTACCCATGATTCCAATGTGCATTTTGGTGTCTGAGTCTCAGTGTCTGAGAGCTAGAAGACCACACTGTTGAAAAAAAATTAACGTGCAAACTAAAACTTCATTCAGTTCACTTTTGAATTTTATGTCTGGTATGGCATCATGTTTGGTTAACAACTGCAGGTACGAACTGTTGAATTCCAAACTATTACAATCTGGGTGATGCACAAGGGTCACGAGTATAGCATTTAGAACCCATCCATCCATCCATCATCAATACACCGCTTAATCCTCTATAGGGTTGCGGGGGGGCTGGAGTCTATCCCAGCCGACTCGGGCGAAGGCAGGGGACACCCTGGACAGGTCACCAGCCTATCACAGGGCTACATATAGAGACAGACAACCAAGCTTACTCTCATTCACACCTATGGACAATTTAGGATCATCAATTAACCTCAGCATGTTTTTGGGCTGTGGAAGGAAGCAGGAGTACCCAGTGAAAACCCACGCTGCACAGGGAGAACACACAAACTCCACACAGAAAGATCCCAGGCGTCCTAACCGGGATGCGAACCGGGGATCTTGTAGTTGTGAGGTGACGCTGCTAACCACCGAGCCACTGTGCAGCCCGCATATAGAACCATCCGCCAAAATAATGCACAAACCATTATCATTGTTGCCATCTTAGCGATCTCTCAGACCACTTTAACTGCTTTTTTTTTCTAGAAAAGCAACAAATCAAGTTTTTTGGAAGAATATCAGCTACCTTCGACAGAGTATCCAGTACTGGTCCCACAAGCATGAGATCTCGATTTCCCACCACCGGCACACTTCAGATGACCTGTATCTAAATTTCTCTCTAGGTTTACATATAAATGCGACTGAAACCACAGCACAGATGTTGTATTGATCATCGACGTTTGCTGATTCTGTCAGGCAACATCACAGATATTGTACAAACACAACATTAGTTGGCTATGAAGTTGCTCCAGGTTCACGTGCTCACTCTTAATAAGCCACGTTTCAGTCACTATTTCATACTGGTTCTGTTATTTCTTAAGCCCTGTGATGATTGGCTTAAGTTTTCCAACCCAGAGGCCTTGTTTTATATTGTCTCCACTGCTTCACTGTAAAGACAGGACCTCTGTATAAAGCTGGCTGAAGCTACTGAATGATGCTAAGCCAGCTGCTGCTTTTAAAACTCTTCTCTTCAATACAGTTTTGTACACATGAACTGAGTCTAAATGTGCAGCATGTGTTTAGTACAGCTCACGTCTCTCTGAAGGTTGTTGCTGAGTCTGGGCTCTCTCTTCAGCAGTCACAGCCTCACTTAATGGGCTTTGATTTAAAGCAACAAGTGTGGAGACATTAAATTGCTGTTAACAATATACAATATGAGCTTTTAATTATAATGACATTTGAACAGTTTATGTGCCGTGGAGGAACACAGCATGATTTTACAGCTGTCTGAAGCTTGGCAGCCTACCAGCTGGAAAATCCTCTCATTGGCTCTATAGTGATGGATATAAGAGGCATAACAAAGCAGCCATACTCTCAAAGTGGGGACTGAGTTTATATCCTGCAACTGTGGATTGGAATTACACACACTGCAGTTAAATGACCTTGGGAGACAGCAGCAAGGATGTGACTAACTGGATTCTGTGAGCGTAGAGCTGAGATATGATTTGCTCTCATGCATAATGCCTCCGGTAGATAAATGTTTAGCTGACTAATACAAATGTACAGAACCCTGGAAAATCTTATCTATTCCTCACTGACGTTTTATTCATTATTAATTTGTTAATTATTGGATTGTAGAATCTTCTAACCTTTCTCCCAAAGGCTGCTTCACACTCCTTTAACTCTTTGGTGACGTTTTGGAAAATCGCGCATACAAAGGCTGGCTCAGGGAGACTCGGGGCAGATTTAAAACGCAGCACCTTTGGAAAAATCTGTTTTCGAACGAGTGAGCTATTGGAAAACTCAGCGGGTCTCTTAAAGTTATTTATAACTCACAACTTTATTCCTTTTCACTGCTTTCCACACAAATGTTTGATTGCCCTGAAGCGTATTTTCACAAAAGAGCCCCTTGACATAGCATGAGTGCTGCCTAATGCGCTTGTGCTAAATTGTGAGGTGACACATAAATGTTTCCTCAATAAAAAAAAGTTCTGCTTGGTGACAGGCAGGCTGGGTGGAAGCGCGCTAACTGCTAATGCATATTGATAGCAGTACATGCGTATTGCAGTGCAGGCCTCACAAGGAAGCAGCCAGATGATGGTAAAAAAAAGAACATGGTCAGATTTTTAGCAGTTGCTGTGGAAAATACGGACTGTATCTGCTTGTTTTTAACAGCTGTGGTTTATCATTCACCACAGCAGCAAGGCCATGTGGAATCTGCACTTCGACAAGTTTAATTATTCCATACATATAGAGGATGAATATTCCCCACACTCTCAGGTCTGAGATTCCCTTGAAATGTGCTGCTAAAGCATCCCTGGAAATCACCAGGCATAAGAGAAGGGGACGACATTAGTTCAATTACTTCTGTAATGTCTGATCATCTGTGACAACTCTCTGCCCCAGTGTCAGTCGTCTATAGAATGAAAGGCTCACAAGAGCAGCGTGTGGATTTAAATGTGGCCATCTATTACAGAAACACAGAGCATTAGCTAGTGGCTGCTGTGTATGATTATGAATGGATGCTTCTATATGTAGCATGTTCTGAAAACACGGCAATGTATCTTACACTTTCATTGTGGCAGTGGCAGGTTCCAAATGCTCGGCCTTTTCCTCCCAGATAAGAGCAGGAAGTTAGTCAGCAGACAATGTGGGAATTTTCATGAAAGAAAAGATTTTCAAGTAATAGTCTCTGTGGCTGCTTTGCCAGAACACAAAGAGTGAATAATTCATACGTAAAAATAAACAAACTGCTACAATCCATTTGTACATACCCCCTATACATTATTCATTAACTTTGAAGTACTTGTCTTTCAGGGATTTTACAGCATCGAATGTTGATTTTGCTCCCAAGAAAAATCCTCCGATGCCCGTGAGCTATTAAAGAAAAAAAGACGAAGGGCAAAGAGAAACTCCAAGATTACAACTTCAAGTGTTGATTTAAAGTGTATTTAGGAAGCCCGCTGCTCTATGAATGGTAATGCTGGTGTATTAGTTGGTCAGACACTTTGGTCTAGATGGAAATATCGCAACAACTGTGAATGACATTTTGCATGAACGTTCTCGTTCCCCAGAGAATGAAGGCTCTGGTGATTCATTCTGGTCAGAGGTTTCATTTCTTCACTCCTACTGTATATCTCAACATCTAGATGATGGATTGCCATGAAACTTTACCCTGTGGATGAAGCTCACACTTTGTCATGATCACTGGGCTTTTCCACCAGCGGGTCAAGATTTTCACTTATGCAGAGAAATATCTTAAAGGTCACGTTGTCTGATCTACGTTAAAGAAAGAAATCAGAGGATGGTCTTTTTTGATTTTGGTGGGTCTCCAGAGACACTGGGTTTTGTAATAAGGTTTTAAAATGATGAAAAACTGGATTTGCAGAACATGGTCATTTTTACACCAACTTCACACAAAATCCAAATTAAAACAATGATCTCCATCTACACCATGCTCTATTCACCAAATGTTGTTGCCTTCACATTGGTAATTACTCAGGAGGTTTCCCTACACAATGGCTACATGTCAATCAGTGGAGTGACTCATAACAGTCTTATTTCAAAGCCAGAGTGCCGTTGACCTCATAGCCTCCTCCAGTGAAAATCAATTATCAATCATTTTTACCATATAAACATGTCTATATAATATTTTTTATTCACCAATCAGCCACAACATTCTGACCACTGACAGGTGAAGTGAATAACATTGATCTTATTGGTACTATGTGCTGTTCTGATGAAAAACCTTGCATTTTAAAGTCCATGTTGATGAGACTTAGACACCCAAATAAACATTGTCCCACAACAAACACACTCCCTCATGCTAATGGAAATCCCAAATGTCACTGGCCTACCCCTGCAGGAAAATGCACAACATGTTAATTTGACCTCCAAACTTCCTACACCCCATTGTGATCAAGCATCAACAGGATGTAGTGGAACAAGTTTGATCCACTGCACAAGCCAGAGCACCCAAAGGATCCAGTGCCAATATCCTGGTTCCAGACCCCATAGGACACCCTGAGAGGTCCTCTTGTCCATGTCCAATGATTCAGAGCATTTTTGAGCACATAAGGGGACCAACAAGATACTAGGCAGGTGGTCATAATGTTATGCCCGATCAGTGTATAATAAAACACACATCATGAGTGAAAAAAGCAGTCAATACCATGGCTGAGCATTTCCACATAGAACCTCCAGTTTACCAGCAGCCTTAAAACCATGGATTCAAGGGATCATACGTAACATACCTAAAGAACTGAACCTGACATATGCAGGGTGATGCTTTCTGTATCAGCATTATTCAGAATAGAATTGGTTTCTGTATCAAACATATATGGCTGAGCTACAACTTTCCATTGTGTAGCAACAGTAGTTTTACAGGGTTTGAGTACAAAGTGACTCAGTGTGCACAAACTGCAGCAAGTTGAGAAGAGTGAAAGATATGCATACTCTAAAAGAAGCAGTGGTGAAGGCATTTAAGCAATGAAGGGATTAAAAATTTAATGAAAAAAAAAATCCTATATTGCAGTTGACCTTTTAGCTCCCTAAGGGACTATTCTAAATAAGTGAGTTTTAAGGGTCCAATCAATGATCGGAAAGGGATTTAAAAACATTCATTCATTAAGAGTGTCCAATTGTTGCCCTGTGCTCCCATAATCTATAGTCATGAAGGACAGTTTAAATCACAAAGGATCAAAATGGATGGAGCAGAACCAGATATATGATGGTTTTAATTCAACACCGCCTACTTTTTTGTCAAAGCCACCTCTGTTACTCTTAATCAAACTTGTCCTCTGACACTTTGGTCAGTGTGTCATGCTAGTAGTGGCTAATGGAGCCTCAAACTACTAACCTCAAGCAGATGTAACGAGGTCCAAGAAGCTCATCTTTCTAACTTCACACCTCTGAGGTTTTTTCATCATCAGACTTCTTTTCAAAACTCAGCTGATTCCGACTCAAGTGACATTTACTTTGCATACTTTTCTGTGGAGGCACAAATGGCTTTATGTAACTTTCATTCGCATGTGTAGAAGTATTACTCACCACTTGCGAAACGACTCAAATGCGAGTCTGTCAAGTTTGCCCATCAATCATGAGCTATTGATCATTGTGTTTGGTAAGATGGTGGCATTATTCTGCTAAATAACATGTTAGCACCGTCCCTGTGAAGATAATCAGACGCTGACATTAGCATTTTTCTAAGAGCTCCAGCCTGTGGACTAATTTGTAACCGACTGTAGATTATTGCCAAAGTAATAAGTGTCAACAGATATGTTTGCGTGGTGCACTTTTTTGTTGGCACAAATCATCAAGGCTATAAAAGCAAACAGCTCTTCATATGTTCATAGAATCTACATCCAGTTCTGCACCATTTTTTGTAGGAGCCGTAAAGATCAAACGAGAGAAGCCTTGACCGCTATTGCAGCTGGCTCTGGAACCATCATTTCCTCATAGAGCAGACATTCTCCTACTTTAATTATAATTGCTCTAATCCCATGTCTGGAGCTGCACACATCGGGCCCACTTTAAAGCCATCCTCATCTGTCACACGGCTGTGCCAGAGCATGTTATAGAAATATTGATAGACGACTCATTAACTTGGTTATCAACTTATAGCCTTTTTCCCATAGAGCTTCTGTCTCAGCTGCCAAATAGAATAGCGGTTGGACTGAGGGCTGTCGCTTGGCAGAATCGAGCAGAGGTCACCTCTGTAAAGGTCGTGCAGAAATGTACACACTAATTCTTTCCCTTTCACTCATGACGCTGAAAGGACTATTGATCTCCCGGCCATATGAAAGCTGATTACATTGACTCGGCTCATTTTGGGAATTGGAAACGGGAATGGCTGTTCCTCTCTCATCATAGGTGATAGGAAGCTTTACCTGTAATAGCTACAGGCCGTATTGTCTGGGAAAGACCCCGCTGTGATCAATAAGCATCTTGACTCACCCTCCAATGCTGTTCAACAAGATTATATAGAGGCCAGGATTGATCGAGTCACCCTTATCTTAGCAGGGTTCACGTTAATGTTCCAGCCTCATTTAGAGAGGTCTTAAGATGATGAAACATGGCCCCTGCTGATGATTTGATGCACATAAATATATTACATACACTTTTCCTCCCCCGGGGCACAGTCCTTTATCCTCATTAGATTCGAACACATACATTTCAGCACTTGAATCTAAGGAGCTCGTGCATCATGCTTTGCTTTCTTTCCCAGATTCTAGTCCGACACCTCACTTGAATTGGGAATGAATGACAGTTTGTGCCGAGTTTCGCAAAATAAGCATGCAAGGGATGAAGATAAGGAACTCCAGCGGGTGACAGCAAGTGACAGCTTTGTATTTTCCGAGTCTTCGTTTTGTGCTCTGAGCACTTCAGCTTGTGAATATTGCAGAATAATTTTTTTTTTAAAAAGGGCTTCCCTTTTCTCTTTTTAAAAGACAGGTAGGATGTCAGGGAAGTCAGAAGTACTGAGATACACTTTCTAGCAGCTCCTCTTGCTTCTCTTATGGTTTATGCACTATATGGTCCTACCTGTGCATGAATTGTATACCTTCACCTTTCATTTTCTGTTGGTTGCCCAGTGTACACCCATTAGAACCAGCTGTTCCATTTGAGTAAGCTCTATGCCCCAATCAACCTTTAAGTCTACCCTATCGACCGACCAACCCCACCATGCACTGTACATTGTCTGTTTCTAATCACCTTCAAGTTCCCGTTAGTTGACAATATACATGGAAGCTTTGCTATCTGCTCCAGCAGCAGAAACCAATTAACTGGAACTCGAACCATATGAGATAACAGAGATTACAATAAGATCTAAAGTTAGAGAAACACCATGTTATCTTAGCCTGGATGTTATTCTCATACTTGTGGCCTTTCCGCCCATATGCATTATCCAAGTATTCACCACTATTGCATAGAGGTTTTAAATCAAGTATATTAGGGCCACATATACCACAAGCCTCCCTAAACATCCTAAATAAACTTTAACTTTACAAAGATAATAATTGCTTGGCTGTGACCTTTCTGCATGGAGTTTGAATGTTTTTCCTGTGTCTGTGTGGATTTTTTTTCCAAGTATGCAATCATTCTTCACTTCCCAAAGACGTGCATGGTAGATTTATCAGTGATTCTACATTAGCCATAGGTGTGAGCCTGGAGGGTTGTCCGTCTCCTGGTGATAGACTGGGAACCTGTCCTGGGTGTGACCTGCTTTTAGGGTATGCTTTAGCCCGCCATGACTCTCTATAGTATGAGTCAGGTATAGCTAATGATAGATGGATGGATGGATGCCGAGTCCAAATGAAAGAAAATACAGGATTTAGCTCCTTGGATTAGTCGCTGTAGCTAACTGCATGGTGCAACTTTCAATCTAAAGGAAGGAAGCTTATCTTCTTCCTCTTTCTTCTTCTTTTGTCTCTGGATCTGGAGCTCAACGTCCCTGATCTGCAGCCGCTGGCTTCACCACCTCCCATCCCCACCTCCCATCCCCACCCCAACCTCTCCTGCTATCCCTCCCTCCCTCCTCTTCCCCACTCCCAACCCAATCGGTCGAGGCAGATGGCCACCCTCCCTGAGCCTGGTTCTGTCGGAGTTTTTTTTTCCCCCTTCCCTACCATAGGGGGCTTTTGGTTCCTTCCCACCGTCGCTGACTGCTGCTCATAGGGAATCCTAAATCAACTTTGGATTGTTGGGTTTTCTAATTCCTGTTTTTCCTTACAATGTTTAGCCCTATGTGACGACTTATGTTGTAAATATGCGCTATATAAATAAAACTGAATTGAATTGAATTGAATTGTAGACTTGCCATATTTCAACAGAAGTAAACGCTCATATTCCAACAAGGTTAAGAGTTTATGTACATGTTAAGCAGCTGATATAGCTACTTTAATACAAAACACATATGCAAAGACAACGGCTGCACCCTCAGCGTCATTGTTTACCAGCTTGCAAAAAAAGATGTGCACCTGGAGGATTTCAGAGTGTGGTGCCAGGTGATGGTCTAAGCAGCCCTGGCTGAAGACAGAACATCTACCTTGTAGATAGTTTTGCATTATGTTGAGTTCAGAGCAGAGGGGATAGTGGCAACATTGGTGCTGGTTTTTTTAGCTGGACAAGTTTCCCCTTAAATCTTTCCCCCATTGTTGTGGCGATCCAAATTTTTTGTGACCGTACTTTCTCCCCCCAGTGGCCAGGTGCTTAGTTGCATTTTGTAGATGTGTGGCATTACGCTCTGAGTACATGTGCAAGCTACGCTCTTAGAAACGCATGGTAGCTGCGATGTTCACGACGCAAACACGCCGTTTAAAGCGAGGGTCTCGGTGAGGCTGCACTCTTACACAACACCTTTTTGAGCTAAATCCTAACATTAGCATGCTAGCTGGAACAAAGTTCAGTTGAGGTTGCTGGAAATGTCATCAATTTTTTTCAGGTACAATGACACGTCAGGGAATCACTGAAGTTAGTATAATTCATCCTCCTGGAACCACGAATGCCGATCACATTTCAGGGCGATCTCTGCCATAGTTGTTAAAATGCTTTAATCTGGATCAATGCAACAGACAGACAGACTGACATTTCCTCCTTCTGCCAAAACTTCAATTTGATTTAACTCCCTAATGTAACATTGACATTTATTTGGATGGCTTGAGAGACTGGTGCTGCTTGCCTCCATTACACAGCAAATTGCTTTGTCAGAGGTACATTTACCTAATACCTTAAAAACAGGTGATGAAGGCAACAAAGAACAAGATACAAGCTGAACAAAACATCATTTTCTATTAAAACAAAACAGCAAACCTTTATCATCAGCAGACAGGACCACTTTAGAACTAATGCACTGCCTTTCATAGTTGATATTGAACTTTGCTGATGAGTTTATATGAATTGAAATAAATTAGTGACTCCCTGTACACCTTGTTGTCTGGGGACAGTTTTGCCCTTTGCCTGGTTTGTAATCCAGCCCTGGTTAGCCAGTATCAATCAGATGCTGCGGCATATGTCCAGGTTACTGTTCCCAGACTGAACTGAACTGTAGTGCAGTGTGACAGTATGGGAACTAAGATGCAGAGGGAGAATATATTAGGCCTGGGATCTGAAGGCTTGGAGACATGGTGGCTAAAATGATAGCGAACCATTTCTTTGGCACTCTAAGCCCTGGTTCTTACCTCTCATGCAATATGCCCACATGCCCTTAAGCACTTCAGGAAGTGTTCCTGGCTACTGCTGGGAGGATTTCTAGCTTCTGGAGGCAAAATGACGGCAAAGACTGATAGGAGTGAGGAGAGGGAAGATAGAAAGGGTGAGAGCATGGTATACATTTTAACAGAAAGATCAGGACAGGGGATCTTCTTTCTTTTAGATTTGCCCCACTGTTCCTGTGTCATTAAAGAGTGATGTAAAAGGAATGGGAGAGGGAGAAAACAGATTCAGCGGGAAGACGAGAAAATAGATGGAATTTCTGTGTCAGTGAAGAATAGATGTGTGTGTGTTTATAGTGCTCAGGTCCTCGGCTGCACACATGCTTGTAAATACTTATCCCCTGACCCTGGACAAAAGTGTCTGGCATCTGCACACAATTTGGCATCGTGGACTAAAAAGGGCAATAAAACCTACACAAGCAACGCTAAGACGTTAAAAATCCGCCCCGCGCTCATTCCTTTTAATCCATGTCTACTGTATTGAACTCCTCCAAAACCCTGCACCTCCCGCTGCTTCCCCTTTGCATCCCCGTCTTCCTCCAACAATAGAAACATTTGTGTGTTTTTGAAGAAGGACAGGATGATACAGTTCAGTGGAAGGTGTTCCCATGCAAGGAGCCGTGACAGGGGTTTTAGCATTTTAACAGCTTTCTTTTGTTTTTTTCAAAAACATTTTTTTCATCTCTAAACAGAATTTGCGAGTTGAACCGTGAAGATCCTCACCGCAGCGGAGTCAATCACAGTGAGTTATTATTGCGCCTCACAGCAGCGGTAAATGGAACTGCAGAGCCATCCGTTTGTCACGCTTCACGCTGGCATCCTGGGACAGGTAGTGACCTTGTAAAAATGAGCAATACACCGTTTTAAAACAACTGAAATCGATGGATTGGGTAGAAGTAGTGTCCCTGACAGTAAACATTTGGAACATCCCCTCCTTTATCTAGCCAGTGGCAGAACGGATGCTTGATGCTGAGCGATTCTGCGAAACACTCCTGCTTTCTTTCGTTTAGAGCAGCAAATATGATTTAGGAACCTGCCATATGACAAAATCCTGATGCAGAATGTTTCAATGACAGTATATCTCTTTTGTTTTTGCAATATATCCATTTGACAGGCACGATTGAAGAAATAGCTGGGGTTCATTTGTTGTTTTGCAGAGAATCAGGGGAGAAAATTGATACCATTTTCATTTTTATACAAGATATGAATCACCACTCTACACTCTGTTAAAAGTTTTGTTATAATATTGTCGTAATAGCTTTATTTATGTAGCTCTTTTGAAGTTTTGCAGTTAGCAAAGTGCGTTGCTGGATTCAAACTGAAGATTGCGTGACCACAGCGCTGAAATGAAACACAAGCCTACAGAACAGAACTAAACGAGCGTGATTAACCATTGGCCATACCGCCTTGTGGATGTGGATCCTGCCACATCTCAGAAACTAAGCAAGGTTGAGCCTGGCCAGTACCTGGATGGGAGACCGTGAGGGAACATCAGGTGGATGCAGTGTGAGAGTGAGTGGTTGGTGGTGGTCAGAGGGCCTGATGGTGCAGACTGGCAGCCTCGCCTCCATCAGTCTACCCCAGGGCAGCTGTGCCTACAGATGTAGCTTACCACCATGGAGTATGGAGTGAATGAATAATGCAATGTAAAGTGTCTTTGAGTGTCTAGAAAAGCGCTATAGAAAACCATTGCATTGTTATCATTATTATTATTATTATTATTGTTATTATTAACCCTAAATGCATCAACATCATTTAGATTGTCTTTGACCAAGTCTGTAGGAATAACGGGTAAATGAGCGTACACAGTTCTGGATTCCAATCATTATTTTTAATAGCTGTCGGCAGTTTCTCTTTGTAAATGCACCAATGGATCTTCAGACAACTTTTACAGGCGTGTTTCCACAGTGACAAAAACCTAAAAGCGTGATGATGATGAGACAAGTTCCGGAGTTATACAGAAGTTTTGTGAGATTTCTGTGCAGATTTATAGATCATTATTCACAGTGAGCATTTCTGTACGTCACTCTGATTCAAAAATTATGAATCAGAGTGACTTACACACATCATGCCTGTGTGTGTTCAGATTGGACGGTGACAGGGAGTGTGATTTTTGGCCCAAATGATGGCTAAAGGGCCTTAATTGCCTCCATGAGTTGTGTGTGTTGAGAAACGAGGCAAAGCTGGCAAACTGCTGTGTCAGAGCAGGTGTAACTAAAAACCCTAATGATGGCTCCATGCCCTTTAATTATCCCTCATAGTTTAGCGGGACACTGGAATTTGCACAACTTAATACAAACATTGTCTATCACCTTAGCTGAACCTGTTTTTTAACTTTTGTGACGGTGAAAAAAAAGGCCCGCGTCGTCCTTGAAAGTGAAGTGTGCTACTGAGGTGTCCAGAACAATCCCTAGCCTTGGCTGCTTGTCCATGAAATCTCACATGGCTGGCACCGGACCAAGATTTTGAAGTTTCCCTGAGATCATGTCAAAACGGATGCATTATTTATCACGGAAAAAAGTATTCATCTGAATCCAGTGCATTCAGCGGTAATGGCCTCCCTAAGGCTAGGCGGGGGGTTAAGACCTGATACCTTCATCCCTCAGCAGACTTTTTCTGGCTGCCGGAGAACATTTGATCATGTATCTGAGACCAGGAAGGCTCTAAATGAGGAGAATGCATTATTTAAGCCATCCTGAAACAAAGTGCTCCCCATTTCCTTCTCCCGACTCCCCTGAATTCTTTTCTCCAACTGTGCTGTTATCTGTTGTAAATCACTTTTCACTGTTTCTCTTGTCTATCAATCTATACCCCCTCTCTGTCTTTTGGTTCTGCTGCCTGGCTGACGTGTCTCCATCTCCCAATCCAAACACTGGAAATCAATCATTGAAGGACAGGCTTGTGAACGGGGATACCAAGAAGTCTCCAGCTGGTATCCATGGGAACAAAGACAGCTTCCATTACAGTAAACTAAACTCGACGCACATTTGTTTGTGTGCGGCTGGTTGCTGAGGGATCCACACTCTGCACAGGCTAATCTGGTGCAATAAATCACAGTCATGAAGCGACCATAAAAAGCTGATACAATCAATAGGATGTCTGGATGTGTGCTCACAGAACAGCCTGCAAGCGTAATGCAACTCTACGGCTTCCCCCTCTCTTCTGACTACCACTGCATGGCCATGAGAATGTAGACAAAGTGCAACGTAAAACAACTTGCACCGCTGGCCACAGCTAAGACACTCAGGAATTAAAAATGCAAGTTTGCCAGGAAACCACATTTTTCCCTTGGTTCAACAAAAATAAGAGTTAACCCCCTGTTGTCTTTATACCAGACTCCTCTACACCATAAAACGGCATAATTAGTCATTATAAATCAGCCCTCAACTCGTTTTTCTTTACCATAAACTGAAGTATAATTACATATGTTGTGGGTGCAGTGGAGCAATTGGTTATGCAGCAGTGGGATACATACATTTTACCACACATAAAACACAGAGCAACCATATGGTTACAGCGAAGACCACAAATCTACAAAATTTCTAATCCAGCCATGTCCTGTGTTGCATACCATATACTTGTGTTTTACACCATATATACACATTTCTAGATTAGTTTTTTACTTCAGTTGTCTAATAAAGGAAAAACATGGCCTAAAAAATCATCTTACACACAAATACAATGTAAAAAAACATGAATAGACAGTAAGAATTTTCAGTTCAAAAGAAGAAATATAATTTTCCTTAATCTTCAGATAACTACATGTGGCTGTCTAGCTCAAATCATAACAAATCTGAAAAAATAAATACCTTAAACCTTGAGTTGAAGTTTAAAACAGTGAACCAGCTTCAGATAAGAGCAATGAAGGTTTGCTGAATAAAGCAGACAATTTACATATACTTCCCAGCATGCATTGCATTTGGGTTGGAACCCTCTATGCAGTCTTATTTTTACTTATTGAAAAACACTTGATGAAAATGTGTTTGTTATCTTTTGTTTTCTTGACCAACATGAAGATGATGGAGATGAGGGTCCACATCCACTCAAAGGTGCTGGATGGTCTTTAGTAGAGCTGCCATGTTTAGTCGGCACAATAAGTGAAATCTGTACTGAAATGTTATCTTTCACAGTATCACTCATTACCTGACGTATGTCTCTTGTTGTCGCTTCAGCTCACTGTAAGCAATTTCTTCCGTATCACAGTAGAAATGTTGCGTCGGCCATTTCTGGCTCCAGTCATTGGTTGGCTGCAGTCATCGCCACACTGCCAGTAACGTCCTACTCAGTTCAGTGCAACACTGTCCTACAACACAAGGCTTTGAAAGTATTCTCTCCAGAGAGTACTTCAAAGGATCCCAGGACAAAACTTAGAATGTATTTTAATGCAGCTGAATTCCCAATAAAGCTGCTCTCATTTCCGTACATGTTTTTATGTTTCTGTTAGACAACAGACCTACAAAGCAGCGACTGAAACAGCCCATTAGGACTATTAGTGGATTAGTAGCCTTTATAACTGCCACGTCATCTGATAAACTCACTCTACGTGAGTTAAAGTTGACGACTGTGCTGTGAATTTGCGGATATTTTCATAGAATTCAAAACTGCTAGCAAAGTCAGAGAGCAATTACACATTAAGGATAAAGGAGCTGCTTTGGCTGCTCTGTGCTTGTAAAACATCCACCTCGTACATGTTGCACACCCTATAAAAGCTTGGATGGTTTTCTGGAGTTGTACTGCTGACTTTAAAAAGAAGTCCTCTTTTTTGAACTTTTTTTTTTTTATCATATTGGAGTTTTCTTTTTTTGTTTTTGAGGAAAAATAATCCTTGAAGTCATTTAGTTAATTGATAAAGTTATTGATAGAAAAGCGCCTCTTCCTCACCAAACTGGGACGACCATTTCTTTATGGACTTGTAATCATCATTGTACACTGTAGCACTAAGATTGGGCCTCATTCAATCCATGATAAACATTCCGACATGACTGGTAAAGTATACGTGTTCACAAGTATCAAGTTTAAAGTTATGCAAATGCCACTGCATTACAAACCTTACTCCTGTTTCATGTTGTTTAATACCATGAGGCTCTCATAACTATGTAACACCCTGATCTCTGCTGCGGTGTTGCAATGTCTGTTTACTCATTGGATCATTCCAAATCATTGCTGTTGCTGTGGAGGGCTCTCAGCTTGAAGGCTGCTCACATCTGAACCCAAACACACAGACAAAGAGCTGAAACAAAGATTGTAGCCATAAGAAAGAAAAGTCATGACAAATAAAAAAATAAGTCTGTAAATAAGTGGAATCTCTTTTTCAAAAGCCAGATTATGTATTTAATTTGCTCTGTGCTGTCAAGTGTTTACTTGTGTATTTACAAAAGCACATGCCGTGTGAATTTTGAGTTCCACAGTGAATGAGTCTTTGTTTTTGAAATCTTCACAAGCTCAGACAAACAGAAAAATACAGTTGCATTAAAAATGGATCAACTCAGGAGAGGGATGGAACAAATGTATTGTACTGCTGTGCAAATTGCACAAGCAGTTTCTTCTTGTGTTTGTCATTACACATTCTAGTTTGCCCTCAGCAGTTAGCTAGTGGCCAACACCAAAATGTTATCTAATAAGAGTCTGCTGGTGTATGCGCACATTCATTCAAACAACACACCTCTATGTCCAAAGTAGTGACTGTGCAGAAATTACAGGCATGTGGAACGTGTGGACAGACAGCAGCACCTTTCACAGCCTATCCAGCAGAGCCAGGCTCCAGAGCAGACATAAAAAGGAGGAATGCTGCAACCGCAAAAAAACCAAAAGATGAATAGGACATGTTCAATATTCCGAGGGGATCATATGCCTTCGTAAGAACAGAACAAAACTATGGATCCATTAAAACCTGGATCGGGCTCCTGGTGGTCCTCGAGGCAGCGACAGGACAGCTGCGCTCACACTGAAAAACTCTGATCCCATGTCATAAAACTTTATCTCCTGCACATAACCACAGAGCTCATAATTATACACATCTAGAGATTTGTATGCAGTGGAAACACTGCACTGTTTTATGAGGTAGGTTTATATTAGACCATATGATTGCTGGCCACCGGCACATATTAATATGCATTGTTTGTCTGGAATAGTGCAGGGATTTGATGGTTTATCATCATAAGCGACAGTTAATTTATTGATGTAATGACACGATCTAGGCTTTTAATGTAATCTGTACCAGCTAGCTGTCACACAAGTCTCATATCTTGTGCAGTATGTGTACAGGAGGTCATTTCAAATGTTACTGATTGCAAAGTGGCCTCTACATGCAAACTCTGACTTTGACTTTGGCCAACAAAACCAGGTAAGCTGAGTGAGATTCATAGTCATTCATGTCAGCAAGCCAAAATGTTTTTTTGTGATTCACTTTAGCTACACGTTGCTTTGGGAAGCAAATGTAGTGGGACCTTACTTTGACCTAATAAACTTCTTAAATTGAGTCAACAGTGGCTCCAGGGCTGGTTGCTGTGTTTACTATAAAATGAGTTTCTACATTTTTACAGAAAAGCAGTAATACAGTGATATTTCATCTGGACATTTCATTTGGATTAAGTACTCTAACATTAACCTTGAACCAGAACTGTGTGTTTGATGTTGTTTTCATTCTTTATTCTCTCTCTCTCTCTGTATGTATGATTCATTGATCATTCTAACTAAGCTTGCTCATAGGGAGATTTCAATATTTGTTGAGTCTAAACTTTTGTTCAAATTTAATTAGGTTAAGCTCCATAGTTATAAATACTGTTGGACTGCTCAGCCTTAACATGTAAATAACACCACAGGGTCTCAACCCAACAAATCTTTTACTGGAAAGCAGATTCAATGGATGTCGTTTTAAATGTAATTTATAAACATCTGTGACTTGGCTTGACTTGACTTTAGAAACCTTGGGTCCTGGATTTCATATGGGTTGTTACTTTGACATATATCACTGGCCTAAACGTTGTTGCACACTGAGCTCATCCCCCTATGCACCAGCAATCCCTGTCAACAGCAGCCTCCACTAGCAGGACAATGCATCTTTCCTCAGGAGCGGCTCGAGGAACATGATATCTTTGTCACGTTACTCAAGCCCAAGGCGTAGACTGGGCCTTCAAACTGCCCAGATCCCAGGATGTGCCAGAACAACACCACAGTACACTTCAATACATCACCTGGTCATGTGTGGAGGGGGACTTATTAGGCAGGTTGTTTTAATTGTGTTGCTGATCAGTGTATCAGTGTCTATGTATATATATAGCCAGCCAGAACATGCAGTTCCACATGGTGAGTGTTTAGAGAACTGGTGACAGTCTGTAGGACTACCCGTTAGATCATCATCAGTTTCCCGGTAGACAGCCAGACGTCCTCGGTGTCGGTGTGTTTAAAATACGGCAAGGTTTTTCCGAAGTGGGCGTTTCAAGTGGATCACTGCGTCGCTAGTTCCATTATCGGACACGGCTGTAGAAGCTTCTCTTGATGGAAGGTTTAAGAGTGTAGGAAGGGTTTATAAGAGTGTGGGAAAGATTAATAACAGTCTGGTGAGGGTTTATAAAGCCTTAAAATATATAAATAATAAAATAAATTTAAGTTCGCTATTTCGCGGATTTCGTCTATGAAACCTAACCCCCGTCATAGATGAGGGATTACTGTATATACGTATGTAACTATATATACAGATACAGATACAGACCCTATCCTGCCTACAGTAAAACAGAAATAATAACAAGTCTCCCTCTTTTCTGACCACTCTCCAACTCTCTGGCTACAATAACAGGTTGGCCCGTCTCTTCTTTTTACATTTTCGGCTCCCCAGTTCTATCTGTCCTTTCCCAGCCCTCTCTTATTGACCTCCCTCCCATCAAGCTGCTATCTGAAATAGTTGACTGTGCTGTAATCCCCCAGTTTAGTGATATGTTTACACCTCGGAGACAGAATACAAATATAGCGTCGCCCTTGTTTAGTCACCTCAAGTCAGCAAACAAAGGGATCAAGTGATCCATCAAATTGAAGCATCCAACATGTTGGCACTGGGGATAAAATGGAAACACTGTTTAATCTGGAACTTCGAAACGTCCTTTAAGGCTTAATGAGATGCTGCTGCTTTTATTAGAAGCCAGACAGCGTGTGTATGTTGAGCAGTGATTTGCCTGTCCCTTCTCATTTGCAGTGCTCATGCTCCTGAGCCACAGCACAGACAACCACTAAGAGGTTTGCCTTGTTAGGATCATGTAGTGCAGATTTTTTACAATAGCCTGGAAACCTTGAGGCATGCAGGTGATGGAAGTGGAACACAGGGACCTTGAGCCATGCTGACGCAATAGCATCAGGCCGAATTTGCTGACAATACATCCTGGTAGTTTGAGAGGCAATTACTAATTTCAAATCTAGGCACAAAAGTAAACTTTCAGTCATGTTCCTGAGGCAGCCGGTGCACGAAACCCTGCTAGAAGTGTCTGTTTGAAAATCATGGCTGGGAAGGTCGGCCCTGATAGCCATTTCTAGAGATAATAGGTTTATAATTATATCACCAAAAACAAGAGGAATTTAATTTGATATTTAAACAGATAGAAAAAAAGAACACATAATGAAAAGGCAGATTTAATATGTGGAGTGAAATTGAAAACCCAGAATAGAAGATTGAAACTGTTAAATTGCCATTTTTAATAAGTTTGAAATGAAAATGAAGTGTAAAACATAAAGTTGCCTTCTTTGTTTTTTTGTTTTTTTATTGTTTTTTTGTGGAGTGCTGGTCTGCTTTGACTGCCGGAGACCCAATTATGAAATCTAGGCCATCACCACCATCACCAGGCCTCCATACAACAAAGCAATCATGAGTCCACCCTTGATTCATGCAGTATAGTGAGACTTATCTATGTGTGCTCCCCCGAATGTGTCTCAACTTGCAAATAAGTTGGGCAGGTGGCTGCTTAATATCACACAGAAATGTCCCATCTTAGACCTTTGATTTGGATAATAATTGGAGGAGGCTTCTGTTTTCCACACTGGACAGGCAGAAATTGATATTATGTATGCAGAGTGATATTATAGTCATCAGTGTCGCAAAACCGCTGATTGACTACTGGATTTGCTCACAGTGTCGATTTACTGAAGCAAATGTTTCGAGTTGAGTTCAGAGTGAGCGAACAATGATCTGCAGATCTGACCAACAGCAAGCCGTCCTTACGTTCCTAACCCCTGAGAGTACAGAGAGCCGGAAAGTCCATTAGTGAGCTTGTTACGGTGATGACTGAAAACCCAGGGTGCGGTAAACAGGAGGAAGGGAATTTCCGGAAGCTTGGGCAGCTGGAGAGAGTTTAGCTCCTTAGCAACAGCAGCTGACCAAGTAGCCCTGCAGATATTGTTACTACGACAGATCACCGAGCTCGTAGAACCAAATATTTCACAACAACTTGCTGATTTATTGGTCGAACCATTGTTGTGTTTGGATTGTCCATTTGTGCACTCACTCATGAGGACATACAGTGTTTGCTACTTAGCGGACTCACTCTGGGATAATGGCAGCCAGCTGTTGATACATTTCGGACACTGTAGTTGGACTTAACGCTGCTACGTAATTATACGCCGGATATTTGTAGTTATCTCTGTCACATAAACAAACGCCACCACATCTGCACCACATTTGCTATTTTTGAATAAGTGCACGTTGTATTTGGCAAATCTGTGCATAGATCTACACAAACATGAAGAGGACTGTGATTCTATATATTAATCTTCAGTATATTTACTGGGACGTGTCGTTGCACCTGTAAAGTGGCCAAATGCATTAAAAAGATAAACACAGCAGCAGGCCTATTGTTGTTCTAACGTGCGAACATTTCAAAAGTGAGCTACATAGCATCATATCGCTAACATATACAGTTTAAACTGAGCAGCTACTGTCTTAGATATGGTTCCGGATGGTGTTTTAATAATAAAAAAAATTAATCTTGCTGCTCAGGCAGAAAAGGAGACAAGCCACAGCATCGCTAAGACGTATGACGAGTATTATGCTCACAAAGCACTCTCTTAGATAAGAAAATCACATTAGCTTGCAGCTAACCTTAGCGCCCAACCCTCCTATTCTCCTTCTCCTGACAAGGGAGACAGGTGGCAATGCATGACGGTCCAAGTCGATTAATGTAGGGGACAGCTTTGGGTCTGTAACATGACGATTTTGTAGTGCATGACTAAACTGAGAATTCAAACAGCACTACGGATTGACTGATTCACTATATAGTTGACTATATGGAAAGTCTTTGAAGACTCTTTCCTTCAAAAGTCAAGTTTTTTACCTTGTTAACATAACCATATAGTGTTCTTATATATACTATAAGACATATCATGAGTAAAATAAATAGTTAACGACACGGCTGAGATTTTTCAACTTAAAACTGCAGTGTGCTGTTGAGAGTCTCATAAACACAGATTCAGATTTCTGGGGTTTCTTATGTAACAAACCTAAGGAACCAATCCTGTTCATTTGGTGGGCGGGACTTCCTGTATTATTGTTCTTGTTTAGATCTTGTTTAGAGTGGAATATTTATGGCTGAATTACTCTTAATATTAAAGCTTTTGAATGTGTAGCATAGCTGGTATAGTCCTTCAGCGTTGTAGAGTAAAGTCTTAGGTGAGCTGGTGTGCTGGAGCTGCAGTGAGTAGCAAAGGTTGGGGTGGAAAAAGAGGCAGCCACTCCACTGATCCACACACTCTAAAGGTGACAATAGTGTAGACTTACATTGCACAGTTACATACAATATTTCTTTATTGGAAGGTACTCCTAAATATGTAACTTTGATATGAACAGATCAGTTTTAGGGGTTTAACCAATGACCAGAGCACAACACTTCAACTTTAGTGATATTAAATATATGATAGACATATGGCTTAAAGGATTCCAGTCCAATACAGGGTTTGTAAAATTCAGTGAATATCTTCTCATGTTCTGCTAGCTGTCCATTCTCTGTATGAGCTGATGAAAAAATGAGGTGTTCGTACACAGGCCTGGCTCTGTAAATGGGAACCAATATGAGTCAGACTGATCCACACAACACCATAACACTATATTATAACAGTGTGTTCTGTGCTCAGTACTTGGGGAAGGCGATGGGAGATGATGGGGGGAAACGGGAGCAGCGGGAGCAAGAGGGACAGTAAATCTGACACATGGGAACTATCTAAATATGCTAACTAGCTGAATATCATTAATCTTTCTCCAGAATTCCACATTCTACCTTGAAGTATTCCAGTGTGGGCTGGGAAAATTCATGGAAAAGTCCAGCTACATGAATAATATAAATCCCTTTGGATTAACGCAAACATTGTCACAAAGCTAAAAAGAAGGCTTTTTGTTGACGCTGGGAAATATATGGGGGTTTTGCTGTTGCTGTTTATGCAAGAAATTATTAATAGAATATTTATTTGGCTTATTGGTTCATATACATGAAAATCTGTCCATCAGCCCACTCATGCAGGTCGTTATGTGAATGTGGAGTGTATAGGATTAATTCTCGGCATCGAAGGTGTGACCTCATCACTCTCCACAAGGAAGCAGCCAGCTCAGCAGAGCAGGGAGTGATAAAAATAACAACACTTCAGGGGAACTTATATTACAATTGTTGCTACCTTTGGACAGAGTGAAGCGTGCTGGTATTTTTTTTTGTAGAGTATAAATTAAGATATGTACTGTACATATAGTCAGTGATATTTATGGTATATGCATGCATGCCTGTCTGTATATACAGCCTGTTTGAATATATATATATACATGTTAGACAATGACATATGTGTTTGACAGTGTTGTGTACTGTGTATTTGACAGTGACAGGTGACTTCATTGGGAATAGACGAGGGAAACAGTTATTGTGTCTGCTAATTTTGGTGTATAGAGCTCTGTAGTGGCTGCCAGAGGGGAGAGGTTGGATCAAGTTGTGCTCAATGTGTGAGGGTCTGCTGGGATTTTCCCTGCACGTTTCCTGACTCTGCACATGTATAAGTCATGGATGATGAATAGGGCGCTACCAATAATCCAAACTGCAGACTTGGCTGCCCGTTGTAGTTTCTTCCTGACATGTTTGGTGACCTATTGGAGCCAGGATGGATGGATGTGCAGACAGCAGACTTAATGACTGCAGTGTAGGACTGATTGAGCAGTTCTTGCAGGTTGAACTTCCTGAGCTGCCACAGGAAGCACATCCTCTGCCGGGCCTTTTTTATGATTGTGTCAGTGTTGTTCTCCCACTTCTGGTCCTGGGAGACAGATCTTCCATACCTGAAGGATTCCACAGCTGGTATTGGAGAGGCCTCTCCTGAATCCACAGTCAGCTTCACAGTTTTTAGCTTGTTCAGCTCCAGGTTGTTGTGGCTGCACCACAGTACCAGCTGCTAAACCTCCCAGCTGTATGCAGACTCATCACTGTATCTGATGAGGGTGATGACTGTTGTCTGCAAGTTTCAGGAGGTTAACAGACGGGTCCCCAGAAGTGCAGCCGCTGGTGTGAATAAAAAGCAGTGGGGAATTACAAGTATGGGAATATGTTAATACATGGAAGTTTCAATGTGCCCTGATGTCACTGATTCAGCGAAATTCATTTCTTTAGCAGATTTGCAGTTGTAAAAATCAATCAACTCTATCCAGCCAAAATCCCACATCAGTTTGTGAACCCCATTTTTGCCAAAATCAATTACGAGTTAAAGTCGTGTAGTGTATTTCTAGCTTTACTGCACCTCTTCACTCTGCCTGCATTTTCCATGGTTTATTTATGTGTGAGTCACTGGCTGGGCTTTGAGCTGTTTGAATACATCAGTATGTGTGCCAAATTTGTGGAGTGTGTGGTAAAGAGTTGTCTCTACTCACTGGTCTAATGTGACACATTTTTGAACATTTGCTAATTAGCATGTTCCATTATTTTTACTATGTTGATCATTAAATATATGTTTATAAATATTTGGTTGTAAACTAAAGTACTGGACAAATACAACTGGTGTCATGCTAAAATTTTCTGATTTGTATCATTCTTAATGTCATTTCAAGCAGTTCTTTAGTATTTGGTCATAAATTATTAGACAAATTTAAACCTTGTTAGCATGCTAACATTTGCTAATTAGCACTAGCTTTTTTCAGTATTATTTTTATTACTACTTTAAACAAATTGTATAGAATGTTATTGTCTTTGGACAAATGCAAATCATGTTAGCAGCCATATTTGCTAACTAGTACCATGTTTAATGGTTATTATTATTACTACTAAGTGTTTGGCCATAAATTAAATGGACAAATGTAAACTGTGTTAGCACGCTAATGTTTGCATGTTAGTGCAACATTTTATTGTTATTTTTATTTCCATCAGTTCTTTTGGTATTTGGTCATAAACTACATTATCAATGTTAATGGTGTTATTATGCTTTTTTCATTTTCATTTCATTATTTTTGTTGTCATTTTAGTCAATTTTTGGGGGCATTTGGTCATAAACTAAAGTATTGGACGAATGTCTTAGCATGCTAAGATTAGCTAATTTGGACTACAATTCATTATGGTTACCATGTATTTTTTCTATCTTTGGTCATAATCTGTTTTTTTCTTCTTGAACATTGATACACTATCACCTGGTTGATATGGGGAACATGTTAGCAAACAAACCCATGCCTGTTTGTACATCCAATAAACACAATGGAACATTAGCATTCATTTGGCTTCACACTGTCTGGCCACTTAATGATGAACTGAAATCCAACACTCACTCCAATTTTAGCTCTCTTGTGGTTTTCACTAACACATAAGCAGAATATCTGTTTGGCTGCTAAATGCTCCAGTACATTCACGCGGCTAACTGGCTGCTGTTTGGTGCTGAGCAGGCAGGATGAAGTGGGTTTACAGGAGGATGCTCTGTAAAGCTGACGGCACCTGGAGACTTAAGTCATATTTCTCAGTGGGTTCATCACCTTGAGCGAGGCTTCTCACGTTGCACACAGCCACTTAAATCAGTGTCAATATAAAAATGTTATTAGTGCAGCTTTAAACCTGATGATGGGGCTAAATAAAATGTTAGGGGGATCACCAAGGTTATTGCAGTTTAGTGTCTCTACAGGGAACAGAACATCAATTTCATGGCTGTATATCCATTAGCTGTAGAAACTGTCGACTTCAAGGATCACTAAAGTCATCTGGAAACATTATGGACACCTAAATACCAAATGTTGTTCCAGACCATGAAGTTAAGGAGTTATAGATGAACATATTTCAATGTGTAGATAAAGACTTTGTTGATCCTTGTATTTTTCATCTAGCAACACAGTTCAGAGGATTCCTCCTCTGGGGATCATGGATGTGTGTGAAAAGTTTATAGCAATAAATCTGGTGGTTGTTGAAATTTTTCAGTCTAGGTCAAAGAGATACACTCTAAAAGTGTTCCAGGAGGCTTACTTAAATGCATGGTTGTAAGATAAGAATTCTCATTTATTTATTTAGATAAAGCTGTTTTGTACAGATATTATTTAAATGAGTCTGGTTGGCATAATAATGTTAGCAACTGCACAAACTTAATACTGTGTGAAATTCAAAGTCAAAAATAGTTGTTTTCAAGATGTAAACAGTGTTCTGTTCAAATACACAACTGCAGTTCGGTTTTTAATAAACAAGTTAATCTGATCAAATTTTGCTGTTGTTGAGGTAACACATTTCTTAAAGGCTACTGCCTGAACAAAAACATGAAAAGGCCAAAAAAAACACAGAAGAATATTAAAGCAATTTAAAAAGCTTTGTCAACTTTAAAAGCTTGTGTGCTTATAAAAATAATACATTGCATTTATAGAGCGCTTTTTAAAAACTCAAAGATGCTTTACAGGTTAAAAACAAACACAAATACAGACATACAAATCAATCAATCAAAAAGAAAACTGAACAAATACAGCTGAAAGTGCAGTAGAAAGCAAAAATTCATGGTTGGAGTCTATTTAAATAATATATTGTGTATAGTGTATTTAAATTGAAAGATATTACAAAGTGGAATGGAAGAGGAGTGTTTTTAATTTAGTCTTGAAGGTGGTAGGGTCAGCACTATCACGGATATGTTGTGGGTTCCAAAGGGAGGAGGCGCAACAGAGAAAGCTCAGTCCCCCCAGGTTCGGTGCTTGGTCCTGGGGACGGTCAGGAGGTTTGCATCGGAGGAACAGAGGGTGCAGGAAGGGGTGTAGGGGTGGAGCAGGTCCTTAAGGTAAGAGGGGGCCTGGTTATGGAGCGCTTTATGGGTGAGTAGGAGGATTTTGAATTTAATACGATATGGGACAGGAAGCCAGTGAAGGTTCTGGAGGACAGGGGTGATGTGGGTGAGGAGTCGGGCGGCAGAGTTTTTGGATGCACTGAAGTTTATTGAGGAGATTGTTGGTTGTGCCGTACAGGATGCTGTTGCAGTAGTCGATGTGTGACGTGATGAAGGCATGCATGAGGGTTTCAGCTGCAGAGAAAGAGAGAGAGAAGCGAAGGCGGGCAGTGTTCTTGAGGTGAAGGAAAGCTGTTTTTGTGACTAGTTTAATGTGTTGGGAGAAGGTGAGTTTATTGTCAAAGATGACTCCAAGGTTGCAGCAGATGGGCGAGGGAGAGGGGGTGAAGTTGTCAAAGGAGAGGTGAAGGTCTTTGGCTGTTGAGGTGAGGGAATCAGGACCTATTATGAGAATGTTGGATTTGGCACAATTGAGTTTGAGAAAATTTGTTTGCATCCAGAGGTAAATATTCATTGTATTTAAGTATGTCACACCATAAGAAAATAATTGTAAAAACAAACAAAAATGCTAGTTGACACAACTAAATTTCATTAGTAATCAATTTAAAAACTTTTGTTTATGCTACGAATCAACTAATACGTTGTAATTAAAAATACCTTTGATTGCAGAAGGGGAAAAAGTAATTCCCCAACTCAGTGTAGTTTGTTGATTGAAGATAATTCCATTAGAGGCTGTCATAACTCCAAAGGATTAGTACAAACATTTGTTTTTTAGAGTGCAGAATGACTCATACGAAGAATAGTTATAAAGAAGTTTAAAGTTCTATCAAGGTGAATGTCAGTCTGCTAATACTCATATAGCTGTGGGAGGTGGTGATAATGAGCCGTATATATGGTGTGTATGGAGAGAAAACAAGGCTAAGGGGGTTTCCAGTAGCTTTGGAGGGCAATGAAGTGAGTTCGAGACCAGCCAGGAACGCTCTGAAATGTGCCGCTGCTGTACTCTCTTGTGGTGTCGAGCCAATTCAGACGTGGTTTGTAATGTTGGAACAATGCGGAAGGTGTGTGTACGTGCGTGTGTGTGTGTGTGTGTGAACAAACACACTCTGAAACAGACTCTTTCTCATCCACACACTCAGGTGCTTTTGACATTAGAGGCTCCAGAAAGGCAACAGTGATAGATGAGGCTCTGGCCAATCTGGGAGAAGACAAATGATGTCTGAGCAGACCACAGTCCCTTGCATGGACCTTTTAACCTCATAAAACACTCTCACACACAAGCGAGCCAGCAAAGTAGAGAGTGAAAGACAGATGGAAAAAGCAACAGGAGTAAAGGAGGGGGGGAGTCATCGAGACATTTAAAACAGTGATGGATCGAAATAATCCTGAAGTGAGCTTAAAACTCGTAACAAGAGAAATAAAAGTCTCAAACCAATAATTGAAGCCAAGAAGGAGCACCCACAGGGTTGGATCAGGATGATTAATAATGCTGAATATTGAAATGTTTTGCATCCATCAGAGCCTGAGATTAAATGTCTCTCACCGATTGTTCTCACAGACTAATTGTGCTGTGAGACTCTTGCTCTGAGAAGGCCACGCTTGCAATTAGTATGTCATGTCTATAAATATAAATAGAGGGCTTTCCAGGGACACACACACACACACACACATGCAGACACGTAAGTCCTGCTGTAATTGGCCCTATAGAATAATACAAAAACAAGGAACAGCAATTTACATTAATGTCCTGGAGGGTGGGAAACCATTCACCTCAACAAGCAATTTTTAAAAATGCTTTTATTAAAGAGTCCAAAGTGCAGCAGACACATTACACTGGCAGTTTTGTTGTGGAAATATATTTTACTGTAAAAAGAGAAGCAAGTAAAAAGCTTGAAACCCTGCTGAATTGAACATTCTGAATACACTGACGTAGCCACAGCTACCCGAGTGGAAATACAAACATTTGTGAGAACGGGACCTCAGTTGACTGAAATCGCTCCGGATTCTGGTACAAACCACACAAACACCAACCTCAGCCGTCACCAGTACATTCACACGACCAAACGTGCATGAGAGTTTTTCCCTCTTACTTTGAAATACCGTCATAAAAACATCAAAACATGCATTTACAAAGTAAGCGCTCAGCATACGAAACCATGATTGATGTAACCTTTAAAGAGTGGTGGGGATTTTATCCTGCAAAGAAAGAAACAGTCAAAATTGAACCGGCAAAAGCAGATACATCCACACTTTTAGTCCACAATGTCAGTTAAATCTGACAATATATCTAATTTTTCTTGTCGTCAACAAACCTCATGAAAAAGGCCAGACCAACAATGAGTTCCACCTTCTAAGTTCAGTTTGTGACACTTTTCAGACTCTCAGAGCTTCACTGCTGCCAAGAAACTGTTAAAAACATATCTTTGAGTTCCCATCACTGCTCAGGGTGACATTTTGGTTCAGTACACTAAAAGCACACGTTGTACTTTTTTGGTTGACTCAGTCTCTCATGTGCTGCCCTCACTAGCTGAAAATGGTCCCAAAAATCACTGTTTTCTCTCTTTTTTTTTTTTAGCAACCTTTGATAAAAACTACTCTAACCAGCTTTTTTAGGGAGCTATGATACATTTTTGAGAATAAAAGTATGTTTTTGTGAACTGGCACTGAAGATTTATGTGTACATAACACAGACAGGATGAGGAAGTTATGTGTTGGACACGGACTGAATCCAAGACTCGCAGACTGAACGGGCACATTCCTGGGAAGTCTGTGAGTACTGAGCACTGTCCAAATCCACAGCTCAACAAGGGGCCACAAGTGGATATCCAGAGAATCTGCTTGGGGTTTGTACTTCACCAGACGTCCCTTGGGAAATGGCCCGCAATCCACAGTGGTACGGATGTGACAATGTAAAATAAACAAATAAAAAGGCTTCGGCTTTGGTGTGTGTAAATGAATGAATGAGAAACACACTGTAAAAGGCCTCATGAAACCTAGCTGAGTTTAAAAGGTGCAGCACAAGCGTGGTTCATCTACCCATAGACTACCATATTTAGAAAAAAACACGATAGAGGTGTTTTAGCACACACATAGGCTCACTAATTTTGATGTCTTTTAATCAGTGAATATTAACAACATGAGGATCCTCAGTCTGTGAGTCCTGAGGGGACATTTAGAATAAACCTTGATGTTTCCAAGACATTTACTGTTAGTTAGAGAAACATAAAAAATTGCAAGCCTTATTTTTTAGCAGTAATGCTTGTATCTCCGCTAAATGCTAACATGCTGATATTTAACTTGGGCTGTGTTTGAAATCACTCCCTATACCCTACACAGTGCACTATATAGGCTGTTGGCCATTTTGTAGCGCTGTCCGAATGTTAACTTACAAATGTTACACCCTATATAGTGCACTCAAAATATCCCACAATGCACCGTAAAAAGTAGTGTACAGCTGATGGTCACTAACCAAGCAATATGTACCATCATGCACTGTGCGAAAGAGAGCGCAAAAAATTGTCATTAAAATGTAAGTAGTTTCCCATTTAGGTTGTGTTGTTGAATTTGATTTTTCCTGTGTCTTAGCCGTGTAATACACTTTGAATTTCAAGGGTTTGCACTACGCTGCTAGCACACAAACTAGCTAGCGTGCAACATAATTAATAGCTTGAGTACTGTCCGAAATGTTACTTTGCCGAGGTGCTCCCTACATAGTTCACTAGTGGTCCGTATATAAGGAGTAGGTAGTGAGTGGATAATCTCGGAAACAGCCATGGAATATTTACCATGTTCACCTGTTTTATCTGGCCTGCTAGCATGCTAACATTTGCTAATTAGTGCTAAGCACAAGTACAACTGATTTTGGTGCCACATGAAAAGCAATGAATCAGGAAGTCGTTAGAATTTATTACAGTGACATCGAATTCGGTAGCAATTTTCACGCTAACCCCATCAAATAGCATTTGAAGTCAACATTGCCGCTGATAAAGCCATGAAGGCTTTATGAATAAAGCCACAGCAGCGTTCGATAGCAGGCTTCATCCAGCAAGCTCTTTCATTAGACTCTTTGTGCTTCCACATCTTTCAGTCTCCTCCTTGTCCTCAGCTTTAAGTGCAGCCTTTTCGTGTTAGATTTGCAGTCTCCAAGTGCGAGCTGAGATCGCCCACTGATGATGTGATCTTAGACTCGATAAGGTGGACATTATACAATTGATTTTACAGGCCGAGTAATTTACCCCACAATCTGTAAAGTGAATGTAAAAGGAGAGATTCAAATGCATATGCAGCATTCTTAGAGATGCAGTAAAGGATAGCAGTCATTTGTTGTAAAGATGTTATACATAATACAATATACAAAAGAAACTGAACTGTGTAGTTGTGAAGCGTGGAGTTATACTATTACACAGTTTTTTTTTTAGTCAGTTTTGTACTCAGGATTTTTTGGACAGGCCACAAGTCATAGTCATACTTAGCATGACCCCCCCACTAACACTACAACCCTTATGGACCTAGAGTGCACTGGATCTCTATTGCGGGTTGTTGCACCTTCTACAGTTTGCTAGATGGCTTTGTCCAGCAAATGTATCTTCTCTTAATACCGCTACTTGCAAAATAGTTTAGGTTCCTTAAATTTTCAAAGAATAATGAGATGAAGAAGAGTTTGTTGAAAAGCCCAACTGATGGAGAGCTGAGGATCACCACCAACACACACCTCTGAACTCAGGTCCATTATGTGTAAAAGCTGTCAGTCAGCACCTTCAGTAAACCATCCATCCATCCCTACCTTCAGTGAACCTGATTTGACTTAGCAATTTTTTTTTTAAATGATTCAAATTTCACTGGGAGGTGGTGGCAGATTTTCCCGTGGTGTGACAAGCTCAGAAGACATATTTGACTGCTTTACACAGACTCTGTTATCCTCGGTTTGGTGCTTCACAGACTGTAGATTACTGAGGGTAACAGTGCTTTCTTGAGTTTTCTATTTCATGTGGATTAGCTGAGTTTGTAACAGCTTACTGATGCATTTTGTGAGACCACTGGCCTGAAAGAACCTATCATTCGGTCCGAAGAGAGACTGTTTGTTTACCTTTGGAACAGTCTGAAGTTCTGTCTCGGTGTATAAGTCATTCGTCTCTCAGCAAGCAGCTTACTTCTCTAATAACCTTAAGATAAGAGGGGTCACCACGCTGAGATGGAAGTCTGGTTTTGAAGTGAGCCGCAGAGAAAAGTAAAATTTATAAGTTGGGTTTAAAAAAACAGTCCACTATAAAACTGAGAAAGGCAGAAAGGAGCCACAGCCCTAATGACTAATGACAGCTAACGCGCCCTTCAGTCAAGAGCTCTGCAATCAGACATTTTCAAACTGGCTCAAATTGGCATGGAAAAATGTAAGCCCTTATTATGAACTTATCTACTTTAAGGCATTTCTGGTGCTTTATTAGAAAGCGCACAGCTACAGCCGAGAGGGAGGCAGAGTGACATTCAGCACAGACCGTGAGTTGCAGTTGAAAGGACATTTCAAGTACATCCTGCATGCTTTCACCTGCTGAGCCAGCAGGGCCCTTCAAAGTTCAAGTCCTTCGGAGATTAAAACTCTTCATGGGACCTGATTACAGCAATAACTCCCCGACACTGTGGATTACTGAGAATCAGACTCGGAGCTTGTGCAGTGGAAACTCTGCATATATGCACCCTGAAATGTGTTGACACGCAGCATGTTGCATCTCAATTATGGACTTGCAGGTGCTACGTTAGTGCAAAGCATTCTTGTTGTCAACCCGGGCGTGATGAAATCTCATAAACATCCCGCCAGTCTTCATCTGGGCCAGATAAATAGATTACCCATCTGAATTAAGCTGTGAATGGAGGCAGTTAGCCATGATGGGAGCATATGTGAGAGGTGGGCCAAGCCCGCTGAAAGATGAGACAGCAGGAGAGAGAGATGGAGGATGACTTTAGGGGAGGAGAGGCTGATGGCAGACAGATGCTGGGCTTATTACAGTCGGATCACACGGGGCGAAGGTTGGGCGGACATCGCTGTTTGCTTAATGGGAACCTTTCTCAGCTTCCCGCAGAGAATCCTCCAACATGGAGCCAAAATGTGCAAACAAACAGGACTACGCTGCAGATGCTTAAACTACAATAAGATGCATGGACATTTAGGTTATCAGCATTAAATGAGAGTCATGGTTAGATCATAGTACGTCCTTAAACCTTTTCATTCAATCAGAATTCTCTTTCTTTCTAATGCTGAAGTTGAAATTAATAAGCTTTTATTTCTGTTGCATCTTTCATACAACAAAATAGCTTTTACATTTAAAACAAAAGACAGCAGCAGCAGAGGGAGACCTGTTAAAAATGCAGATATACAACATGCGGTTTAATTTAGGCAATGATAGAAGACACTCAAGACAGCTCAAGCCATAGTCAATACATGTGAAATGATTAGAGCAAAACACAAGAACTGTTTAAAAAGTGGATTTAAAAAGAGCTTTTAAGTGAAAGGTTAAACCATGCCTGAAGCTAACACATTAGCTAATAACTAAGACAAATAGATACTACCCATCCATGGTAGTGACTCTATTGAAGTGGTAACTAAATATGAATATCTAGCGACAGCAGCTGATTAAAAACGGTCATGGGATTTAAACAGAGGTGTCATTTAATAAAGAGGCTTACAACAAATATACTTCAGACACACTGGTTCTTTTTATCGTTCCTTTGAGAAAGTATTCTAATTTCCTCTGTCTGTACACTGTAAAGTAAAAAATCCTTTTAATAAAACAAAAACTGAAAATCTGAAAGGGACGATTTCAGAAAAAAAATCAGTAACAAATGGTGGAATACTGTAAAGTTTAGAAACTATTTTTTAAAAAAGTTATCTATAGGATTATAACATTCTAGCAGCTCTACACCTGTAAACACCTTACAAATAGTGCAATTTTATAGTGAAATGTAAGAAATAAAAAAGAATACTTAAAAAACAGGGTCTGTAAGTTGAACCAGTTGAAAAATTATTTACTATTTTAAAATCTTAATATACATAATTGTTATTTCAATTAACAGCAGTTATCTGTAAAAAGTAATATTGACAGTAGCCATAGTTGAATAGTGTAATTTTATGGTAAAACACTGTAAAAGATCAAACTACCACTTGTAAAAACAGATTCCATTGATGTGGATGTTATTTACCGTTTTGTCCTGTCTTTTGTTTTTTTGTAGATGACAAACCCTAACCCTTATATCTGGGCTTTTACTTGTTATTGTCTGTAATTAAACAAACCAAGGAAAATCTGTATAATAACAGTAAACTGTTAAAAAAAAATTAACAATAAGAACTGTTTAATGATGTTAATTTTTTACAGTGTACGTTATCGAATCAAACTTAAGACTGTTCGTTCATCGAGAAAGATTGCAACAACACAGTATGACACTATTTGTGGGTTTTGAGTGGTGAGGAAAGGATGGACAATTCTCAATGACGTCTCACATCCTGTCTATGGTGAATTTTGTTTTTAAATGTCTGTGACTGTAACGTCTTTTCGGATGTGATTGAATTATCTGAGAATATCTGAAAGGAAGACAAACAAAACGTGGATTTTCAGTTGATTCTTGAAGATGCTGATTAAAATTGCCTCTCTACTAGTGTGAGGAGTGCTGCTCCACAGTTTAGGAGAATAGTTCTAAAAAGCTACAGCTTGAATTTTCTTCTGATTTTGTTTTGGAAATTCTAATAAACCAGTATTGGAGGGTGACATTTCATTCATTGCCAAACCTACAAAACCTGGACAGACTCCAAACTTTCTGAATGGATATATGAGCACAACTTAATGCAAAATGGACATTTTAAAGAGCCTGGACGGAAGAAGACCCACAAGGCAATAATACCCCAATTAGTGGTTTGCTGTAAATATAATAGGACCTTAAAAATAGTACAAGTATGCTGCTGTAACAGTGAGGCTTTTCATTCTGGTAGCTGTTTGTTGGGAGAATATTTTTGAAGTTTCCAAGTGAAAAACCTTCCCAGGTCCACTAAGGTCACTAATGGCTCTACAACTACTCTGAACAACTTGGCGCTTAAACAGGGGCAGAGCAAATCCCTGTAGGCCAACTGGTCACTTTACTCTCATCAACTGCTTATGCATGAAAGAATGCATAAATTAATTACATAAGATACGTATATGTTAAACACTTATGTCAAAAGTGTCCTTGTTCCTCTCAGGTCACCCACCTGGTAGAGACGTCACGCTGTGTCCATCCGGCCTTTTGTTTCTTACTTTTAGCTGCAGGTTCAGGGTCAGTGTTGCCTTGTTCAGCAGTTTTTTTTTTAAATCAAGTTTGTTTTCAGACTTTTTCAAAGAAGACTCATCCCTGGAGTCAGCTGCACTGTTAATATTCAATTCAATTTTATTTATATAGAGCAAATTTACAACATATGTCATCTCACAGCGCTTGTCATAGTAAGGTACAGGCCTTACGAATTATAAACAGAACAGAAAACCCAACAATCCAGAGTTACCTTTGGATTCCCTAAGAGCAAGCAGTCAGCGACGCTGGGAAGAAACCAAAAAAAAAACAACCCTCGGATAGGGTGGGGGAAAAAATTCTTACAGAACCAGGCTCAGGGAAGGCGGCCATCTGCCTCAACCAGCTGGGGTGGGAGTGGGATGACGGGGGTGGGAATAGCATGAGAGGTTAGGGTGGGGAATCTGCACCTATATAAGAACAAGAGCCACGGAGAAACAGCTTTGCAAAAAAGTTTTGCCAGAAAACCTGTAGTTTTTCAGTAGTTAAGTCTAGCCATCCAGACTTCAGTGTGTGGGTACAGTGGCTACCATAGGCCACCCACTGGCTCGGCCCAAGAGGTAAAGGAGGCTAATGTTCTTACAAATAAAATCAACAGTGCATTCAGCAGTATCCCATATTTACCACCTATGGGCACAGCATGGGCTGCAACAACAGTTAAGCAAGTTCATTTGCAAAGAACATTTGGGGCTGTGGCTCAGGTGGTAGAGCGGGTTGTCCACTGATCGCAAGGTTGGCGGTTCAATCCTCGTCCCCTCCGTTTGCCAAAGTGTCCTTGGGCAAGACACTAAACCCAAAATTGCTCCCAATGGTAGATTAGCGCCTTGCATGGCAGCTCTGTCGCCATTGGAGTGTGAATGGGTGAATGTGAGACACATTGAAAAGTGCTTTGGAACCACTAAGGTAGAGAAAAGCGCTATATAAGTGCAGACCATTAACAAGAATTCAAATCACAAACTGAGGTCCACTTGTTCAAGAGTTATAATCAGACGCAACCAAACTTTTCACCATTCTGATTATTCTTAGGACTTTTTTTCCATGTCAGCTTTAAAGGTAAACTTCAGTCTTGATTTTTAGTGTTTTAAACAGCAACCAAAAAAAACAATCTTAGCTAAAAGTCCACTTTCTGAATGGTTCCAGACCTTTCAACTGTATTCTTCATCAGCAGAAAGAGTTTTCAAAGTTGTCTTAAAGGTGTGGGTAACTTATAGGCAGGTTCCAGACTTCTAAATCATGTCCCACATGTCTGATTTGTTCAGACAGTTAAACTAAATTAAGGCAACAAATGATTGCAAAATAATGAATGAATGAAAGAATCAAATTGGCAGTTTAGGCGGATGATCAACTGCTGTTTCCAAAGTCAAGAATGAACTGCTCAAGCTCAACAAATTCCTCTCACCTACTCGCTTGTTTGGGCTCAGTTCTAACCTCTAACCAATTTAACCTGCAGCAGGGAAGAAAAAAACACACAAGTCATTTCTAGATTCCTCTGATATCTATTGTGGTGAGTTTCCTCAACCATTTCAAAATAAGAGCAGAGAGACCTGGGTTATTTTGTAGTTGTCCAAGCTGAAGTATCATTACAGATAAAGTTTTAATAACATTCTTGTTTGCACAGTCTGCAACAACTGGTGGAGGAAGGGCAGGAAAGTTCAGTTCAGTTTGTTACAGTATCTGATGGTGGAATGATTTATTCCTCTTAAAGTACAGTCAACTCTTTCTGCACAACTTTATTGGCTAAATAAAATAAGTTAAGTGCACACTTTGTTCTGCACTGTAGGAAGTGTCACAGGCTTTCTCTTCCCAGGGTTATTAATGAGGTCAGTGTCTTTGTATTGATCTGGTGGTACAATGAAGCTGCTTCCTGTCAGGACAACTTACCTTCCCTCTGTGGTCACTTGCTGTAGCCGTGAAAGAATCATAGAGGAAAGAAAAAAACTTTAAATTCTTTTTGCATTTTGTGGAAAGTTTAGTGACACCTCAGCTATTGTGCACACTTTTCCAGTTTTCAGTTACAGTTTAGGCGACCCGTCCCTGTGTTTTACTCAACATTTTTGGCTTCAACACAATATCTGTAAAAGCAAAATTCAGCCAGAGGGGACACACATCATCTATATAGAAAACATTCCTTTGAAAGTTACATTTAAAGGCCCCCTCTGGTGAAATGCAAGCTACATAGCTTGTTAACATGTGCATGTGGTGTTTTTAATGTGCTGGAACACACATCATGAGTGAAATAAACAGTCAACACCAGGGCTCAGCATTTCCACCCTAAAACTGCAGCATACTCATGACACAAAAGCACAGATTCATACTTCCAGGGTTTCATATGTAACAAACCTCAGGATACAATCCTGTCAGCTTGCAGGGTGGGACTCTCTGTATCACTATTCTTATTAAGAACTGGTTTTAATCATGTATGGCTGGATTACTACAATATTACAACTTAAGTCATTGTGTAGTGCTTGTATAGAGTCATTTTACAGTGTCTCAGCAGAGTTGTAGGTGAGCTGGTGTGCTGAGCTGCAGTGAGTGGTGGAGGTGTGAGGGGAGAAAGAGGCAGAGACCTCATTGATCTAAAGGAAGCAATGATGTAGAGTTACCTCTGTACCATTTTTAGGCAGCAAGTTTATGACAAAAGCATCTAAATATGTAACTCTGATACAAAGAGATGAGTTCTTAGGTGTTTAATCAATGGTCAGAGAGGAACATTAGAATATTTAGCTATTCGAAACATGTTTATGTTGATGTGTCACAGTGAGTGAACCTTTAGCTAACATGAATGAGTATAAATACTGCACTAAGTTAGGCTAACTATCAGGTGAGGAGATAACGCTTTACATTTTTGGTAAAGTAATGACTCTTGTTGCATCAAGTTCCTGTCATAAGATGTGTATTTATATATATAGTGTATACAAATATATATATATGGGGGAGTTTTTCCATGATGTTTTAATGATAGGGGAGAGACGGGATGAAAGGGGATAGAGAGGCATGCAGCAAAGGGTCATGAGCCGGCCTCGAACTCACGACCACTGGTGGCAGCCTGCATCTACATGGCAACTTCCTAACTCAGTGAGCTATCCTGGCGACCCTAAGACGTGTATTTTTAATATAGTAAATCTAAACCGTTACATTTTTAATTTGACATAAGCACCAATTCCTAGTGTCCAACTCAACAGTAATGCAATAACTGCCACATGATCCAGTTCTGAGTCATCTGGTGTTTTAGTGTTATTGCACCAGGGGTTTACTCACCTCTCTTATGTTATGTTACTGTTATGGTGTTTATCTGACATTATACAGTTGAACAATAGCGCAGCAGCATGAGCTGTCTGGTTTTTATGACTCGAGTTATGGCGATTGCACACAACTGTTAAAACTTACAGCAGTTGGCTGTAACCTCAGAGCTCCATCTGCACGTATGTGATTTGAATCGAAACGCAGACTATAGTGTGTATGATTCAGTTAAATCACATAAAGAGCGCTCAAAATTGCATTACATGAAACGGCTGCATTTTTGTTTAATAGTGTTAGCAGCACTTACACTGTCTGGAGAACATTAATGTGAGGGATGTTAGATGTCAGAGCATCATAAAATTTTAAATCCTTCTTTTACTTTTGGCCAGATGTGTACTGCACACACTGGCTTCTTCTGGAGATGAATGCTATCTGAAGAGGAAAAGTGATAAAGAGCTAAAGCAAACTCAGCGCTGCCACTTCTCTTATTCATTGTACCCGTGCTTCCTGTTTTGTTATAATGTTTCATCCTCTGCTGAGAGCTTCCTCTGACTAACGACCCCTTTCCGTGATGGGATGGAAGCTTTTCGAAGAGGCGCATTAAATTCATCACGGCAGCACAACCAGAATGCTATCAGACAGAAGCACATTATTGTGCGCCATTTCGGATAGGAGCAAGTTCATCTGCAGAGAGACCTTAATTAGGGATACACCTCTGCGTACAATGACATGTACGCTGCACACCGCATCTCGAGTTGCCCACAGAATTAATTGGAAATGCCATCAGTTCACGTCTAAAAATGTCATTAATTCGTATGCATGCAGCTTGCAGAGGCAGCGTGGGGGATTGTTATTATGTAAACCTCACGCCTCCAGAATAGAAGAATGGTTGATATGCAGGGATTTTCTTGTATTAGAACTAATAGATGTGAAGTCGTTCACCTGTTGATCAGCGAAAAGAAAGGTAACCGTGCAAACAAAACATGCGAGCAAAGAGGAAAGTCTCCCGCCACGATAAATGGTAAGGAGGGACAGTCTGCTCAAACATATACTTTCTTCTCTCTACAATCAAGACGGAGACACATGGCATTAATGAGAGAAGTCAGATGATAACAAGTTTCCAAAGTAAATGCTTCAGGGCTGTTGTGAGAAGAGCCTTAACATTATACAATAATCACTACCTGTCGCAGGCCAGTGAAAGAGGTGGTAAACAAGTGGATGCAATTACCTGAGAGGTTTTACAGCTCCACGTGTTGCTGGGATTGATCACAGGCGTTGTTGTTCAGTCGAAGCTGGGAGGTGGGATTCACAGGATGAGGCTGTGATTACTGGCTGCAGGTTGATGGTGAAGCTAAACCCTCAGGAATGAAAAACGCAAACTTATTTTCCTTTCAGCAGAAAATCGAATGCATCTGTTCCCGTCAAGCGAAGCCCACAGAGAGTCGGTGCTGAGTTCTCCCGAGCGTCGAGGGATTTAAACTCAGATTCATCATATGCGGTGCAGCGGATAAGTTCCCAGGCAGGTTTCCCACAAAACTAGACTGACAAAAATTGTACAGAGGAAATGCGAAGACTTTCGTCTCGGCATGGTTACATATTTAACCCCGTAAATGTGTCCCTTGGGTCATTAGCAACGTACAATTCTCTGTGCAACTCATCATTTACATGCCCCCGTGCCGGCAACAGCTGTAGCCGGAGGCATTATGTTTCTGGTTGTACATCTGTCTCATTCTCGTAAACACAATATCTGTTTGAAATCTTGAGGGAATTTCTTCAGATTTGGCACACACATTCAATAAGACTCAAGGATGAACTGCTTGGACTTTGTGGTTGAAGGTCACAGAACACATTTCCGTCCAAAATGTAGCGATTCATGTGCTAATTATGACAAAGTCTTACACAGATGTCTAATAGATTTAAAATAAAATGATGATAAAAATGATGAAATTATCTCATTTTACATCCTAAAGGTCAAAGTTTTATCACCACCGTGTTCTTTAAACAACCCTTTCTGGCCATTATCCAGCACATAACTCAGGAACAGAAGGATGTAAGCTGCAACTTGACTGTCTTTTGGAGGCAAACAACTGCAAGGCAGTAATTACAGTTTTCAATTAAGCGCTCAACTCCCAGGTGTTGCTCCAACTACTCGTCTTTCTAAAACCAGGGAAAGCTGCAGCATTCGTCATTAATTCTCTGTTGGTTTGTCACTACATGCGACACCTTTCACATTATGCAGTCATTTGCTCCATTGTTAACATTAAATATTTATCGGTGGAGCTTTTAGCAGGTAGCTGTGGGTTTGTTGCAGCTTTTTTCCTCCACAAACTGCCTGCCGCAAAAGGAAATGTGGTCCATCAGATGGGTTTGGCTGAAGTCTGATTCATTACCATTGTCGGTACATTAAATATTAAGTAACAGTAGTAGTATATTTTGTTAAATTTAATGTGCTTTTTCTGCAGAGTACTCCAAAATCTAGCTACATCCTATCCTCTGTTCTTTCCTGTGGGACAAATGTTCCTTGTGAGATATATGTATGAAATATAAACACCATTAGAGAACCTAGCCAAAGCCCAAATACATAAATATTCATTTCATTTCATTTACTTTATTTAAAACCTCAGAGAACACACTGAGGGACAACTTTCACTTTCAATGCTGCAGAGCTGCATACAATATATGCAGTTACCTAAAACCAAACGGCAATTGGAGAAAAACACATGGCTATATTAAACAAAATTTAACAATGCATTAAAGTGTAGGAATTAACAGTGGCAAAAATAAATAAGAGCAACTAAAAAATGTTACGAAAACAGTTATGGCAGCCACGTCTGTGAGCAGGTATGATGGTTACCAACATTTAGAGAGCAGAGCTGAGACATCGGGCGGGGAAGCTTTTGCAATATAGCTTTATAAATAAATAAAAATCAGTGCTGACCTCACTGGCAGGGCAGGCCAGACAGTTTTTTTGATATAGTAGGCAATGATGTGTCCCATAACTATCTCCAGTGATGAATCTTAAGGTGGAGCGATATAATGCATCTGAAGGTTTGGAGTGGAACTGACTCCATAAATAACATCCTCATAGTCCAACTGAGAGAGGAAAACAAACCCTTTCCTCATAAACAGAGAAAAACAAGATTTATTTCTAAGAAGAACACCCAATTTCAAGCTCAGCTCCTAGAACAGCTTGTCAATATCGACTTCAAAAGTCTCTAATTTTTTTCTCTGATCCAAATACTAAGATATTTATGGAGGTGCGCTCTCTGTTATGGTGCTATTAAATGAACCATGCACAATATTTCTAGCTTTCAAAACTGCATCTATTTAGTCTTTGCGCAGTTTAGGACCAGTTTTTTAAATTCTGGAGTTGTTTTTAAGGAAAGTTTAATAATAGGTGTAGATTCGGCACTGGGATAAAGGACTGTGTCATCTGCATAAAGATTGAAGTTCCAATTCTACCATACAGAGGTAATATAGTTTTTATTAACAGTGAATAAAGCTGGTCCAAGGATAGGACCTTGTAGAACCTCCTTAGTTATGGGGTGAAAAGAGGATTGGCTACGACCTACTGATACACTGCAGCCTGTCAGAGAGATAATGTGAAACCACAGGCTGTGACCATTATCAAAACCCAAAGAAAAAAGTCACTGTAATTGAACAACAACAAACAAATAGTGCTATGCTTAGACCTAAAGGTCAACTGAAATGGAGTTAGTATAAGATAGCTGACTCAAGTTTTTTGCAAAACAATATAGTTTGAGATTGGTCAGTAATTATTTAATTCAGATTTGTTGCTCCCTGTATGGGAACGCAGAACATAGGCAGTCTTCCAAACTGTAGTAATGGTGCCCGGAGAAATGCTGAGATTGGAGATATGAAGTATATTTTCAGAAATTAGCTGTGCTGAGGATTTCAAAGCGAATGCTTCCACTTTGTCATCACCTGTTGATTTGCTTGCATCAGTATTACATGAGGCATCCACTACATCCACCTGGAGACAGGAGATAAGCTAAAGCAGAGGTTTACCTCAGAGCTAGTCTTAAGGAGTGAAGACCTGACAGCCGACTGGGCCATCGCTAAGACTGTCAAATAACTGACAACATGCAGCAAAATCATTGTTAACAGCAGTGCAGATTCCATGACAATCACTTATTTGAGGCAGGCAGAGCAGTGCTAGTGCCATTTTTTCAGATTATACTTGTTTTTTAAGAGGAATTAGTAAGAGACTGCACAACATTTCTGGCTTTTCTCACAGCAGCAGCAGTCCCTTATTCCTGAACTTTGTAAAAGCAGGCCAGTACCGAGTCTTTGGTGCAACCAGCCAGAGTCCATGATTTATTTGTGGAACAAAATAATCTAGAAGGCTCAGCAGTGAACCGGGGAGTGATGCAACGTTTTGTTCTCATCTTTTTAAAAGATTCATGCTTATCTAAAACAGAGTTAGGAACTTTAGGAAAGTGACTGAAGGCAAGTTTAGGATCAGGGATCTTGACAGTGTCAATGAGTGGACTGGAGTAAAGGTCATAAAGAGTTTCTTCTGACCACAACGTGTAAAAGTAGATTTCATCTGTTTCACATTTCTAATGCAAACACTCAGGTAATGGTCACTAACACCAAGGTTAAAAACACCACCAGCAGGATATTTCTCTGGTTTGTTTATTACGCCAGTAAAGCTTGACTTGGAGGGATCCTTCAGGATCGATGGGATAAGAAATAAGCTGCTTTTAAAATAAAAAGAAAAAAAAATAAAGCAAAAAATCCCAAAAGAGACCTAGATGGGAGTCAGAACAAGAGTACAAATAAACTCTAGGGTAATTACACCTAATCCATGATGTGGTTGAGTGAAAAAGGCCAGAACAGTGAGAGAATATCAACAGCAGCAGCATGATCTGCCGCTAATTAACAATGGCTGAGTGGCAGTACATGCTCGTGCTCTTGCCTCAAAACACATATTTGTCCCACACTGATTGTAACATTCCCCATAATTTGAGGTGGTATCGAGTCTGGCTGGATTTGCATGAAAATTAGAACTGTTAGGACAAAACCTTGACCGTAGCAGAACAATAGAAACTAATATGAATCCAATTAGGCTGTAAGTAGTTTAGATAGTCTCAGGTGTTCTTATATTAAAGGATGATTCTGGTTTATCATAACATGATGTATTTCCTATTAATACGGCTACTGTGGCTCTGTGTGCACTCTCCACCACCGTTGCAGAGATTTGGTGAAAGACGGAGTGAATCAGGATGAAAAGCACAATTTTCTTGCAACTTTTCAAAAGCATGATCTTTACAGGAATCCATTTAAACTTTTGTTCTTCAGTCTGCTTACACTAAATACATCAAGGATCTCCATCCATACTGTCCGACCCAACCACCCTGCATAGTTATCTGCATACAGGTGTTTGCTTACACGTGTGAGGCTGTCAGAGGCTTTCCATGTAGTGTGCATTCAAGCTTTAGAGATTGTAGCAAATTAGACATCCAGAAGAAAACTTGCTGCTGATCTTTTCTTCTAGTTGATTTTGGGGGGAAGTGAAACATCATCTCCAAGGCAGCAATGTTCATCAAAGCTGCAGATTCATTAGTTGCAGCTCCACAGCTGGAATTACTCTCATCCATGGACACACAAAGATTTTCCATCATCAGCTTCCCTCCTCAGTCGGCAGCAGAGCAGTGAGTACAAGAACACCCAACTTCCAAAGGTACATTGGCTACAGGGTGTCCTGTTGTCTTCTTGCCTCCATATCATATCTGAATAAATATGAATAACCATCAAACTGAATGATCTAGGACCATCTTTTTAATAGTCCATGAAGTAAGCCACCACTGACTGCATTTAGCTGTTGAGTTTCCAGAAAGTTTGCCTCACACATGTGAATACATTTGGGTGCACAAGATCTCTAATGCAAAAATGGCCATTCTGGGTGGCTCATTTTTGCTAGTAGTCTCAAAAACAATGAAGACTAGAATGCACTCAAGTGAGATGCAGACCCACGCCGGATGCCTTCCTTAACATGGCAGGTAGCCCTATGACCTTGATCTTTGACCTTTTAATGTCTGTATTTGTTATCAAGTTATGGTGTGGACATTTACACCCACACCCATACAGACAGACAGACAGACAGACAGCTGTTAGTTAAAGGTCAAGTTCAAGGTCAAGAGGTGCAATGTGGTAGTCCTACCCTTAGATATACCAGAGTTCATCACTGCAAGCTCATATAGTAGATTATAAGGGGATTCTGCACTAAGTAGCCCTGTGACCTTGACCTTTGACCCCAAAATTAATAGGTGACCAGGGTAGGTCAAGATCAACATCTGTGCTGAGTTTGATTATCCTGTCTCTATTTTTTCTCGAGTTATGGTGCAGACATAGCCACCCACACACCCACATACAGACAGACAGACAGACAGACAGACAGACGGCAGTGACCACCCTACCCACGTCCGACTCCATCGGTGTGAGTAACGATTCACGAAAGGATCACACTGTAGGATGTTATTTTTTGTGCAGCGCCTCTTTTTCCCGAATCTCTACTGCGGAGGTGGAGATTACAAAGTTTGCTATGACCCATTGAGCCACAGCACCTGCATTAATGGAAAAAACACAACAGGCTGAAATAAAGCATCTTTTAATGATTTTAAATACTAAACAGGGATTTGTGTCTCCAACAACCGTAGCAGGAGGATAAAGCAACTATTTGGAGTCAAGCTTTTAAAAGCGTCATGGAAAATGCTGTAGTGCCGGTAGCTTTGTTCCATTAGAGGCAGTCCTACATCACAGGCAGCAGCACTACTGACACTGAGACAAAAAGTGATGAAAGCCTGTCTGTCACTGCACCCAATGAAAGCTGGGCCATGCACTCACCAGATGACGTCTGACGGCAGCTAAAAAGCCGACTGCTCGGTGTGACATAAAGCACAAAGTCCTTTCATATGGCACATCCAAAATCCTTTGCAGACAATCAGAGTAAGCAGCTGATAAATTCCCCGAATGAGATATTAAAATCCAGAACAAATGGAAGCAGCTGAATTGAAATGGATGCTGTAACTGTTCAAATGATGTCAAACTTGAATGGGATTTTCTCCACAATTAATGAACAGTGTCACAGTAATCTTGATAACTGGCGACAGAGCACACACAATCAGAGATCCCCTGTTGCTTTCTGTTTATCGCCTGCATTCAGCCCTTCTGCTTTCCGTTGCTAATGCTGCTTCCCAGGAACTGCTTTTGTCACCATTACCCCTGCACAGAGCATTAAAAGATCCCGGGAACCTCGGCTTAATCAGCTCCCATTAGTGTGCAGCCCCTGAGGGTCAGAGGAAATCAGTCTAAAGGAGTCAACAGAGTCACACAACCCTGAGGAAAAAAGGATGTGGGGCTGTTGAATGAATGAAGAATGTTGGACTGCTGTATCAGGAAATAGAGAGTGATTCCTGGAAACTGAGCCTACGGTGTTCTGATGGAAGACTGAGGTGTCTGAAGCGCTCTGTTTACAAGTCTCATTCGCTTTTGGTTGAGTGAAATGTGACACGTGGATATAAAGATGTTCATGCTATATTCTTCCACCTTGACACGAATAGCCAAGGGGAAAGCCATGAAATGAGCACACACACACACGGGAAAGAGAGTATGGCAGGGTGTAAAGGAAGCGGGGATAAAAGGGAACTAATAAACCCAACCTCTGATCTTCCCCGAGTGAAATCAGAAAGTTAAAGAACAGTTGTTCAGCAGGTGTTGAGAAGAAGTTAAAGTTTGGCAAACGGACACATGATGGGTAATAAAGCTCTGCTGTGTTTAATACATTTTCCTCACCGCTGGCCAGTGTGCTTTGATCAGGTGTTGGGATTTCAGTTTGGTTTGTCAAAGCTTTTTAGATTCAACGAGGATGAATCACAGCGTGTGCATAAAAATGGAGGCTTTGTGGGATAGTTTGCTCAGCACACACTCCGACAGACCTGTGGAGACAGACACGGAATAGATACTCAATAGTAATCTTTCTTCCCTTTTCAACGAGGTTGTCAAGAGGTCGTGAGCTTCAATGTGACACCCAAGACTTTAAAGGGAAGAGATAATCTCAGTTTTAGCCCTTCACTGCCTACTGCGTGACTTTTCCAAAGTCCCGTATAAGCGGTGGGGCGTGTTCACAGAGGACGTGACTGACTGGTTGACTGGTGGCCATGTAGGAAATGTAGATAGGGTGTCGTGATTCTACTTTAAGAGTTGTCGATGGGATAATAAGACATTTATTTTTCAGCGTATTTCATAAAGGCTACCTTACAACACAGTAAATACCTCAGCATTCATGGTTCACCTTCACTTACACTCTCAATCCAGGACATTAATACAGATTCACAATTAGGAAAACGGTATCAAGTGTAAACTGAAACTTAAAGCAGCTACCCGAATATTTTTTAGATTGATCACATGACAAGTTGTATGTGAAAAATGGTTGCTGCTAGTTGTATCAGTAACCACAAACAGTTGTCACCCAAGTCAGTTTGCCTTAGTTTGTCTCTTTATATAGTCTTTTAGCTCAGTGTTTCGACTTTATGGCCCGCAACTTTAATGTTTAGACTCACAAATGTAATCCGCCATTAAAGCTCTAAAACCGCACTGTGAATTAGTGTTAAAGTGTCCCAGTCTGGACAAAGATAGGGGTGAACATAGAGCATTCAGCAACAGAGCTAAGAAGAGAATTAGCATCAGATTTATTTTAGCCGGAATATGACTTTTTTCTTTCTTTCTTTCTTTCTTTTACATTACATTAGACTATTTGGGCAGATGCCTTGCTCAAAGTGCATTAAAATCATATAGGATTGATAAATACCTCAAAACTCTGTTCTGTATGTTTAGCATTGCTTCTTTTCTGCTAGACGTGGACAATGGCAGTTGTTTGCTAAGTGGTTAGCCATATGTCATTACAGGTGGTCCTCGGTTTACGAATGAGATGTGTTCCTATGACACGTCATAAGCCGATTTGTGGTGTAAGTCGGATTTTAAGCCTAAATTATACCTAAATTAATATCTTAAGTCGCTCACACTGCAAGCCCTAAGCCTAACACGCGGACAATGTTCGTCGGCATTTCTCCCTTTTCAGAGCGCTTTACAACGTCTAATTTCACTTCCATTGTGGTGGCTTTCCTTTTCATCGAAGCACTGCCATCAGAAGAGTCTGCCTTAGGCTTGCGAGCCATAATAAAGGGCAACAAATACACAAAACAGCAAAAACTAAGAGCGGGTTAACACACAGCCATCAACAAGGCAAACTCAGTGACGCTTTCTTCTTCGTTGTTTCGCCCCATGACCGTGTTCACCGATGCCCCCCAGCAACTAGTCGGGTTTATGAACCAAACCACTCATGTCGAAGCTACGTTTTTAAAGTAATTTATGGGAATTGTTTGTAACCACGAAACGTCATAACACGAGACCGTCATAAACAGAGGATCTCCTGTATTGTGTTTACAGCTTTAAAGTGCACAGTTCACAAAAAAAAAATTTGTTCACATGGGTTAAAATTTAGTCTATTCTGAATGCAAAAAGGAGGCTTCTTGTTTAGGTAAAGTCAGCTAACTTTAACTAACTTTGAGTAGATATTATTTGAATTAAATTTTGCTCACTTTTCCACACATACACTTTGTACACTACATCAAAGATCAAATGTAGACATTAGGTGTTTTCAGAATCAATACACTAAACCAAAACACTGACTAGAAGATGTTCGTGTTCGGTGTTGCTTCAGTTTTCAGTCAGTTGCAACTTGGCTACAGTGGTCGCTGAACGTGGCCTAATTTAATATAAATAACACCAGGCTTCTTATTTTAAAAATAATAATGAAGTGCTCAGTTCTAAGTTTGTATAAGCTAGCACTAGATATGAAGGGAAAGACCACACAAGATTAATGGGTCAGCATGAATGTTGAGATTTCACCGCCTCTTTTTTAACCTGCTAGGTCACCATAGTAACTGATGCTGCACCACTAATAAAATATATAGAATAGGTTCTGTTCAAAGTTTAGGACTTGAATCGCTGTAAGAAGTACCTCCCTTTCCCCAGTTCTTTTCCTGTCCATGTTTTCCACACGTGACATCAATTCTCACTGTAGGGAATATTATATCTGCGAAGCTGTGCAGCTGCACTACAGTAATCCCACCGAATGAAGCCGTGCAGCTACAGCAGGCAAACTGTATGCATTGCATTGCCATGCAATTTACATGCATTCTGGTTGGTGATGCAGAAAAAGCAGTTATGTTTTTTAGGTTTGGTCCTGATTTGCTACCAGGCCATTTTACACCACTGTAGATCATAAAAACTGATTATTCTTTTGGTATTTATCACAGAAAATATTTAATCAATATCACTGATATTACTTTGATTTGGCAAAAAACTAAAGTGTATCCTTTATGATGTGATAGTGTCAGACTTAAATGCACTTCTTGAGTATCATGCTTAAATGTATGATGTTCAAAGTGTAAGAGTGTGCAGCTGTCATGAACTGAAAGCACTGCATGTGCTGAGTGGTAAAATACATATATTAATAACAGTCTTCTACCACCAGAAGTCTACCACTGAAGTAGGTGGCATTTGAATTGTCTGCTACAACAGGAGCAATTCTGAAGAAGGAAACCTGAATTACCAAAGAAAGTTGGGATACCCATTGTCTCTGGTTGGGGTTTTAGGTTTTGTTGAGCCAGCTAAAGCCAAGAAAGCCTGACTTTGTTCAGCATGCCTCGTGGCTTCTTCGCTCTATACGAAGCTTAACAGATCAAACTTGTTTTGACTCACTGATTTTCTCTGGGATACAAAGCACATTCAAAGCGCCAAAATAAAGTCTGGGAAACTTTGGCTTTGTACAGGCGGACACGTGTGTTGAGATTTCCTACTGATGTGACGGAGTTTGATGAAGTGACATTTAAATATGGGACGGGATCAAAGTGTTGCCCTTGTTGCGACGTTGAGGCTTCCTCTTTGACGCATCCCTGGAGTGAAACAACGCTCGGCTCTGTCCCATCTCCCTGTGACGAAGGCATCATTACAGCGTTCCTTCCGTGCTACTTTTAAAGAAAGCCTTCCCAGCGACCTTTCCCTACCTCCCTTTGTTCTCTTCCAGAACAAAACCTCAGCCACACTGTGACTCCTTGTAAAAGCATCCAGGGAGATGCAGACATGTGAGAAGGTTCTTCTGATCTTCGCTGCTTTTACAGGGGCTGTTCAAGGTGGAGAGAGATGAATTCTAATGCCCCTGTAGTTAGTGACTTGGAGTCTCAGGAGAAGACCTCATGCACATGCAGCAGCACAAACACATAACCTCTCCATAACATTACCCAACACTAACAGTGTAATACAGTATGTACATCACTATGATATCAATACAGTTATTACTAATAATTAATAATTGCTGATATGTTTCTATGTTATTCAGGTCACTTTTCATGGGAGGACTTTGATCACAGTCACCACCAATAACAGCTCCACTGTAGAAGCTGTGGTGGATCTATTAATGATTTGTGGCTCTTTCATTAGATTAATTTTTGACAACTCACAACATCAAAAAACATGTACATCAACAACAAACAACGCAAACATTCATTATTTTCCTTCATGGTGTAATTTGTCCCTTTCATGACCATGCAGCACTTTCCCCACGGCAGGGTGGCTCTCATCCAGCAAACAGCGGGCTATAAGTTCCCATAATCCAATGCTTTTATCTTGGTTTGTTCAAAAGATTCCATCTACAGAGGCTTCACAGAGGCACACTGCATCTGTATGCGCACGCTGTAATCCTTCCATTTTCAGTCATGAAATTGCACAAGCCGGGACGCAAATATTATTAATAGGATTTCTCCATGTGTCTGTTTTGCTTTTACGGTACAGATGCTGTGCATTAATATTTACATCAGTGGAGTCTCGGGAATTTCTGCACACAAGAACGAGATCCTGCAGAAGGTGTTGACACAGAAAAAAATGAAACAATAATCACATTTAAATAATTTAAAATGCAACACATCTGCTCTGATAATCATCACATCATTCATTTGTTTTTGCTAGCTGCCAGTTGATTTACTGATTTACTTTCCTACAGTGCAGCATGTACGATGGCACTTTCCTCAGTGTGCATCTTTAAATAAGTAAGATGCATAAATACATAATTACTTTTAAGTAAAGTAACTAATTTTGTATGTTTTAGGGAGTATATGTGAGCATACATCCACCGGCCACTTTATCAGGTACACCTTGCCAGTAAAAGGTTGGACCCCTTTTGCCTTCAGAGCTGCTTTAATTCTTCGTGGCATACTTTCAACAAGGTGTTGGAAACATTCCTCAGAGGTTTTGGTCCATATTGACATGATAGCATCACACAGTTGCTGCAGATTTGTCAGCTGCACATCCATGATGCCAATCTCCCGTTCCACCACATCCCAAAGGAGCTCTACTGGATTGAGATCTGGTGACTGTGGAGGCCACTGGAGTACAGAGAACTCATTGTCATGTTCTAGAAACCAGTTTGAGATGATCTGAGCTTTGTGACATGGAGCATTATCCTGCTGGAAGTAGCATCAGAAGATGGTCCACTGTGGTCATAAAGGGATGGACATGGTCAGCAACAATACTCAGGTAGGCTGTGGAGTTTAAACCAGTTGGTACTAAGGGGCCCAAAGTGAGCCTAGAAAACACCCCCCACACCATTACACCACCAGCAGCAGCCTGGACCGTTGATACAAGCCAGGATGGATCCATGCTTTCATGGAGTTTTGACCCGACCATCTGAATGTCGCAGCTGAAATGGAGACTCATCAGACCAGGCAGCGTTTTTCCATCTTCAACTGTCCAGTTCTGGTGTACCTGTGTGAACTGTAGCCTCAGTTTCCTGTTCCTAGCTGACAGGAGTGGCACCCGGTGTGGTCTTCTGCTGCTGTACAACATCTACTTTAAGGTTTGACGTGTTGTGGTTCAGAGATGGTGTTCTGCATTCCTTCTGCATCCAGTGGTTCTTTGAGTTACTGTTCCTTTCTATCATCTCCAACCAGTCTGCCCATTCTCCTCTGACCTCTCACATCAACAAGGCATTTTCATCCACATAACTGCTGCTCACTGGATATTTTCTCTCTTTCAGACCATCCTCTATAAACCCTAGAGATGGTTGTGCTGAAAATCCCAGTAGATCAGCAGTTTCTGAAACACTCAGACCAACAACCATGCCACGTTCAAAGTCCCTTAAATCCCCTTTCTTCCCTGTTCTGATGCTCGGTTTGAACTTCAACAAGCTGTCTTGACCACGTCTACATGCCTAAATGCATCGAGTTGTGGCCGTTTGATTGGTTGATTAGCTATTTGTGTTAACAAGCACTTGAACAGGTGTACCTAATGAAGATGCCTGTGAGTGTAGGTTGATTCTAACATTAGGTTGTTTCTAATATTACATTAAAGCTGGGGTAGGCAGTATTTTTTTTTTTTTTTGTTTTACTTGGCAAAAACTTGATACAAACTTTTCAGCATGTTGTAATTCAAGTGGAACGGTGGAGGAAGTTCTGCACCTCTTTGCAGCTTCGTTTTCAGGTTTTAGAAAATGTAGCCATGACAGGAGATTTTACCCAGTCATGAGGTTTTTCCTCCAGAGCAGGTCAGAGAGTAAAAAGAGCAGCAGGGGCAGTATGTAAGTGGTTAGAGAGAGTATTTACACTTGCAGAGTTTGGATCCCAGACGACACCACAAATGACTTTTGACTGTTAACTTGTCTTTGCTCATCTGGAGGACCTTTGAACAGGCAAGGGAGAAGAAGAACTGCATTAGAAGGGCTGTATATTTTCAGATTTTGGCTTTTTCAAACTTCTGCCCACTGCAGCTTTAAATATGCAAGTACATATTACATGGACATGTTGTATTTAGCTCCACACAAATGATATTCCAATACGACTAAGCTGCACTCTCAGTTACATTTTAGGGGAAACATATTTTCTGCCTGACTACATTTGTGTGAAAAACATAAGTATGCCAACATATCTTTGACATGTATTTTATTGCTGTGCTGTCACTTCTTTTTCGCCAACCAATCATATGTTTAATGGGGCGGGCTCTGTCACCCTGGTAACCCAGTAAATGTAGGAGAAGCTTCAAACCCAAACTGTACTTTTGGTGAATATCCCTGACCAAAGAGTGAAAACCAAAAGAAAACAATGACTCTTAAGTCTGAGAATTACAGTTCTCTATTGGACTCGAAGCCGAGTCTCCTGTGTCACAGGCTTGTGCTGACTTATGCCTCCATCCGCCCGTCCTACCTCCCTATGGGGACTTTGTAGTTCTTTATAATTGGAAGCCTTTCCTTCCAACATTTTTCTCAAAAGATAAATGAGAATACAGTTTAGCTGTACAGAAATATAATTTTGCAGGGGCATGACTGGTGAATTCTATGTGTTGCATGTATATATGAGTGTGTGTGGCTGTGTATGTGCTGTATGTGTCAGATCCCTGTTACTGCAACTGCTGTGAAACGGTCAAAAATGCTCAATGAAATGCCAGTGTCCTACCATTCACAGAACAAAGAAATTAAGAAGCTTTAACACTGCTATCATCACAATGTGACAAATACATTTAGTTTCATGCGGCTGCTTCACAATCAAAAAACACTGTGTGCTTCTCCAGTTGAGTGCTTTTAATGTGAAGCAAAGTACACAGTAAACACTTTGTATGTCATCAGTGACATAAAACTCCAAACAGCGTCTCTGGATGGCATACAGCTAAAGCTCGAACCGTGAAGGTCACATTGAACCCAGAGCGTGAATGACAAGCTATGAAAACCATTATATAGAGAAGTGAATACACTGAGAGTCCAGACACACTGAATAGCTGTTGTTGGAAATATTTGATTTCAAGGGTTACAACTTTAAGGTTCTACAGCAGAAAAGTTAGCTTGGCTCCCTTGAGAGCAGCATTATTTTAGCATTTGTACTTTTACTATTATGGTAACTGTCAAGCTGAAATAAACATTTTAATTAAGACAAATACTTGAGCATATGTCCAGAAAGAGAAAATGTTACACTTCTAATTCATGCATTAAGAAATGTATATGAAAAGCTTGAATTTCCCTGTACTGAGGCACATGTGCACACACACACACACACACACACATGGACACACACGATATCGACATGCTCTCATTATTAGTGGTTTGTGTGCATTGATGTAATTGCATGTGTGGATGAGGCCTGCGGTCCTGCAAGCCCAAGATAAGCCCCAGCCAGTGTGCTGTGTGTTCAGCCAGGCGGGATGAGCCAGGCCGCTGTGTCCTGCCAGACAGACAGCGAGAGCGAGCAGGAGGCAGAAGCTGTAACTGCAGGAGGACCGACAACTCTTACTCAGGCTGCAAAAAAAATATTAAAAAACGGAACACCAGCTCTGCCTTTAACCCGTCTTTTACCCCGACATCCAGCCAAAATCACACCCAAACCCAAACACGTGTGATTTAACACAGCACCTCTTGAGGCGTTTTTCATCCAGAACTGGTGCAATCTAGTCCAAATTTAATTCATCTGCCATCCAGATTGAGTACGTTCCAGCGTGCGTGAAATGCATAACAATAACAACTCTGATAACCACAATAATTACCCTTTAAATCTTTCTCCCAGCTCTGCTGCCGAGGAGATTTATACCCCTCCGCTGCTAATGTGCTTCACTTTGCAGTCACCGCTCCTAAAAACCCTGTTAGCTCCTTCCAACACTTCAAATATAATAATACGCCTCTTTAAAGATGCATCAAGAAAGCATGCTGAAGTTTGCTTTTTTTTTTTTTGCCTCGCTGAATAATTTAAATGTGTGGAGTTACAGGAAATAGCCGAGGAAAGCGCTCTCATTCACTGAGCTCTCACTTCCTCAGCAGATTGAAATCCACTCATGGCGTCTGATGAGCTCTTGATGATGGGGCCTTGGCAGAGAGGGGGGCAAATATGCACCTCGCTGCTTGGCGGCTGCTGCCAAGTGGGCTGTGGAGTGGTTGGGCTGCCACTGAGGGAGCAGGGGAGGTCTGCAGGAATAGGACAGTGGGGGGAAAAATGGGGGGCGGGGGGGTAACGAAGGAGAGACATCAATAGAAGGGCGCAGAGCCAAATGCAGAGCAATCTCCAGTCAACAGGTGCCCAGTGAACAGCTGGACTGAAGGCAAGAGTCATTCAGGCTTCTATTTTCTGCTCGCTGCTATTCAAGCAGCAAAAAGAACATGATGCAAGCATGAGGGGCGAGGAAGGGAGTCAGCAGCCCTCAGAGCTGTAGAACTTGCATTAATGATACATCCTCAGTGTATGAGCACACGATCATCAAATAGCCCCAGTATTTATGCCTCAGCTGATAAAGGAAGTCATTTTTCTCTACTTTTTGGCTCAGTGGGATCCGACTTTAGTGAGATCGAGGCAGTTTAGCGTTTGTGTTCTCCAGCTAAAGCTGAAGCAGCCCAAACACCAGACAACAAGTCAGCAGTTATTACTTTAAAGCGACTGTCACTTAACTGAACAGCTGAGCAGTTACAGCTACAGCAGGACTGTAATGGTCACCATGTCTGGACTGCAGGTCATTTCACTACATAGATGAGGTGGGTATGGTTTCAGACACACCTGCACAGGTTCTCCTTCACAGATGCTGTCTGGCACGTCCTGAAGTTGTGGGCCGAGAGGTTGGGGGGAGTCAGGTGGCAAGGGGAGAGCTGGGGGTAGTAAGCCAAAAAACCTGAGACTGCTAAACTAACTCTGGCCGGAAAGTTTATAACTACTGTTGTGTTCATCGTCTCCCTTGGTGGTGCAGCTCTGGAGGCTGTTACTGTTTTTCCAAGTCAGCATCCAGAACTATTTTCTAATATCCATGTAACAGCATTTGGACAATTAGCAAACACGGTAGAAGCAATTAGTCCAGCCACAATTAGAGGCGCCCACCAACACAATGCAGGAGACCCGCACAACTACAATCGCTGTTTTCCTGAGTGTTCAAATTCCCACTTCATATCTACAATTCAAATTTTAGCTGAGGGTCATATTTTTGCAGCCCCATGACTGAAACTGACCATCACCAGCCTGAAATCAAGCACTCGTTTGAAACATTAAGACTTCCCAAAGGTACATCTTCAGTGATTATCACTGTAAACGACATTTGTGCCACATGAAGGAAACCTAAAACAACAAAAATCAAAGTTAGTAATGTGTACTGAACCTTTTATGAATTCAGCACCGAAACCGTCTGATGCAAAAATATGCAAATTGTTGCCTTTTAAACACTTCTCACTTCAAACTATGTAGAAACACACACAAGGAGCAGAGCAATCCTAAAGTAACTAAAGCTGTTGTAAGTGTGGCAGCACACTGTGTGTTTATTAAGGACTCCTAAGGATCATAGTAGGAGGAATATGTTTTTTCAGGACGTTTAACCAAAAATAAGAAGCAGCAGGAAGCAACACTGACACTGCAGGGGTTCTTTTCATATAAGACGATTCAGCACGCTGCACTGTTGAAGCAGCGTGTCTGGATAATAGTGAAGCAGAAGTTCTTTTATCTGGTTAACCTGAACCACTTCCTTAACAGTTCTGTCTTGTTTGTTTGCTGTCCTTCCTCACTAATCAGACCAGAAAAATAGAATTGTTAAAATGTTGGCACTGGATACAAAAAGATCACCTTAACAAAAAGCAGTTTTTAAAAAATGATCCACTATACTTTCTAGTAGGACTGAGCTTTCTGGGCTCATCAACACTCAGGATTACTCCCGCCAAGCTCACTTGTCCACGTCCACGTCTCCGTGATGTGAATTTCGTTTGCCACAGAAGCATCAGTATGCATCCTGACTGATGCAGTGTGACAAAAATCAATACTCCCTCTTTCTTCCTCCATCCCTCTCCCTCCCTGTGTCCCCGTGTGTGGGTGAACTTCTCCCTTTTGTGGGGGCTTAAATCTATTTACTGTCACTTTGTGGGGACCTGCCTCCCACTGGGGGGGAGGGGGCAAAAAGCAAATCTCCATAATGCAAATAATGCAATTTTACAGTGAAGACTTGGTCTAAGGTTGAAGTAAGGTGAGGTTTAGGCAAGGATTCGTTACGGTTAGGGTTAGGGGAAATCTCCAGGAAATGAATGCACGTTAATGTAATATCCCCTGAAGTGATGGTGGCGTCGCTGCACAGGCAACATCCTGTCTGTCAGAACCCTAATCTCATCTTCTGTACTATCAAAACAAACTAAATTGAATAAAAAGAAAAAAAATAATCAAATTATAACAGGTGAAATATATTTAACTATAATAAATGTCACAAATTTGGCACCGTCCTCCCGCTTGTGGCTGGTTTAACTAAAGGGAACACACCAAGTGGGATGGAAATTTGCTCCCGAGGTGCTGCAGCAAAATGCACCTGTCAGACTGAGCTGCTAATAGTTTAAAACTGAGCGTGAAAGCACCAACCAAGGCTGATAAATAAAAGGTATTTTTAATTTCATGATCTCGCGTCCTGAACAGGTTAAGCTGAGCAGCAACAAACGCATGATTAATTCATTCGCACTGGTCACCTGCCTGAACCGCCTAATGAACTGCTGCTGAACACACAGATGTCATTCACAGGAGCCAAAGGTGACTTCACACGTAAACAGTCGCGCACAGCTCATGCCTGCTCTGCATACCGAGTCATATAGTTAGCTTTCACATTATAAATAAATAGGCTGGGCGGGTGCATTATGTGCAAATTAGTAGGACACTATATGTTTACTGTCCCCTATAATGCAGGAAGTGGCTTTTAAAAGCACCTCCGCACCGGCAGATGCGTTTTCCTCAACAAAGAGTGGAGCTCGACGGGAAAGATTGCTTTAGTCAATCAGCTGTTTGGCGTGACCCGTCGCAGCGGTGTGCATTAGATAAAAACAGAGGAAGGAATTGGATTAGGGAAGAGGAGAGAAAGCAAAAGAAAAAGAGAGGGATGGTAAATGAAAAAAACGTGTGCAGATTTTCACGGCTGCAGCAGCACAAAACAGTGGAAAACTGTCTTCAACTGTCCCCACAGCGTGCCAAGTACTTCTGCATGTGGGTGTGTTCTGTATCTTTCAGTAAAATAACTCTCACCTTTGCGGGGCAGACCGATGCTGGATGTTCCAGACAGAGAGTCCGGTAAACTGGATGTGGAAAGAGTGACGCGAACTTCACTTCAAACAGCATCTGCTCATGCTAACGCACACTCCGACACGTTCTCACACGCACACTTCATTACACTTGGAAGTCATTGCAGTCGCATGTGCCGGAACGGTTCAGGAGGATCTGTCGATTTTCTGTTCATTTTTTTTTTTTAAACGATGCTGGTGTGGGTGAGGGACCCAACCTGGAAAATATCCTCATCTCCTTTAAGACACTATGATCCTGCTTTTAGTGGGACTGACCTCATTAAATAAAACATATTCTGTATATTAATGCAAACACACTAACACAGATGCTCACTTGGCTGTAGGCTCAGTCGACATTGAAAACAGGCCACGTTATGTGCTGTACGTGATGATTTGGGATCTGTGTATGTGAGAGTGTGTGTGTGTGGATCAAACACACTTCACAGCTGCCGCTCCAAACGCACTCGGGGAGGATGGAGACACAAGCCAGTCACAGCACTACTGTCAGTGTGATCTGATGTGTGGGGAGTGAAAAAGAACAATGCTATAAATGTTTGAGTGGGTGTGGAGGGGTGCAGACAGCGGATTGGGAAAACTGAGAAAAACAAGTGAGAGACAAATCTAGCAAGTGATGACTCAAAGTTCAGAGAAGGTGCCAGCTTACTTGGTTGTAATTACCTTTCAGCTGAGAACATGACTAGTATGCACTTTCATTCTCTTCTCCCACTGGCTCAGTCAAAAACATGGTTCAGGAAAAATGTGATGCGTTATCAAGTTTGACATTTTGAGAAAGATGTTTACTGCTGTCTTGCCAAGAGTGCCAACTAAGAAAGATTCTAGCATACCACCAATAGCATGCACAAAGGGAAGACTCATGTTCATACTTCAGTTTTTTAACTCATTAAACCGACTACCTACTGTGTTAAGTAATGAGTATAAAAGATGCAGACTGGTGGGTTTTCATACTTGACTTAGGTCTAAGTACAGGGGTGTGAGTCGTATCATCTTCCCAGCTTATTTTCAAAAAGAAACTGAGTGTACGTGCCAACATGTTGAACATGCATTTTGCTGATGGAACGTGTATGTCAAAGAATGCACATAGATGCACCAAAAACTTGATTATGTGCACCTTTATTTTAATACTCAATAAGCATTTTTTAAGTGAAAAGATGCTTAAAAAACTGACGTGGTCATCAGTGAAAAGACATTTTGAACCGGTTCAAAAGTGAGAGAGAACATTCAAATATACACCATATTTGACTGCAGTTTTCAGTTGTGACAAATTTAAATCCTCAGGACTCCAAGCAGGAACTGCACCTGCAACCTGGCTATTGCTGATTAACTGTCATGGTGCAGGGGAGAACCCAAACGCGAACACAGAGCAAACCGGGACTGGATCGCGCTTAACTGATTTTATTTTAACAGAACAGAAAATTAATGATACTCACAGAACTGAAAAAACACTGACTGGGGGAACTGGTAGGCATGAGGCTGAAGCTGGCATTGTCCAGGTAGCTTAAAGTTCAAAGGTTTTGATGGCAGTAGGATGCGGAACCGGTCTTTATAGAGGTGGTGTGCCGAGCCGCGGCTGCCCGTTGTTGGGGCTGATTAATTGCCAAATGGCAGCAGCCGTGGGAGAGAGCCCAGGAGCACTGAGCAGAGAGGAAGGGGGAGCAGGGGCTGACGACGGGATCCTAACATTAACATTATACTGAGCTAATCAGATATTACAGAGAAGAAAACATGAAACAATGCTGTACCGTTTATACTGGAAGAGCAGAAGTTCTACCTTCATAGTAGCTGTAACTCCAAAGTACTTAAGTATACATGTTAGAGCAGTAAATGCAGCTCTGTACATTATACTGATGTATACAACTACTCCCATTGTCATTGCCTGGAAGCTCCTTGTTGGTAGCTTACAGCCTATATACACTGATCACGCATAACATGACCACCCACCTAATATTGTGTTGGTCCCCTTATGTGCTCAAAAATGCTCTGAACTGTTGGGCATGGACAAGAGGACCTCTCAGGGTGTCCTATGAGGTCTGAAACCAGGACACTGGCACTGGATCCTTTGGGTGCTCTGGCTTGTGCAGTGGAGCCTCTGTCAATCAAACTTGTTCCATTGCATCCTGTTGATGCTTGATCACAATGGGGTGTAGGAAGTTTGGAGGTCACATCAACATGTTGGGCCATTGTCATGTTCCTCAACATGTTCCTTATTGTTGGAGGTTTTTTCCATGTGGTGGGGTGCATTTTCCTGCGGGGGTAGACCAGTGACATTTGGGATTAACATTTGCATGAGGGAGTGTGCTTGTTGTGGGACAATGTTTATTTGGGTGTCTAAGTCTCATCAACATGGATGTTAAATCCAAGGTTTTCCATCAGAACACCACATAGTACCAATATGATCAATGTCATTCACTTCACCTGTCAGTGGTCAGAATGCTGTGGCTGACTGGTGTAGTTCATATTCTATATGAAAGATAGTGTTGAAATAGCAGCTTTATGTTGACCCATACCTCTACATTATCTGTATCATCTGCCTTTCAACATGCTACTGAACTAATTATCACATTGATTGAACAGATTTGTGTTTCATAGCATGGTGATGTTTTAGCTGGTTAAGAAGAGGTATATATCCAAATACCCAGATTTCAACTACTAATCGACACAGAAATCTCAGTTTGTGCTCACAAAGTATGGAAAGTCCTGACTTGAACCTCTCTGATATAAGCAGAGCCACAGATCAGAGCAGCGTTAGATATACTGAACACCTAACATTAAACATTCCTTTACCATCTCATTAGTGCTTTGAGACACTTTTTTTCCCTTTGATGTTTGCAATTTTTAGCTTCGTTATTACAAATGACCAAAGATCCTTTCATTTTTAACAATCTTAACAATCACAGTGAGCCCAATGTGAACGCAGTAATGAAATTAAGTGTGCAATAGTAAACCTTTTCATATCAAACATACAATCATTATTATTCAAATGACAACACAGATTACATTATGGTGATCAGCCTTTTCCCTTTATTCATCTGTTCTTTTTTACTTGCTTCATTCCTGCACATTTGCATATATTGAAAAAAACCCTTTGATTAATAAAGTGGTTGATCAAGAGGCAGCAATGAGCAAAGGTCTACTTCATTGTATTCAGATGTTATTTCAATCAGTCCTCGTGAAGAAAGAGAAAGAACAATAACATGTCACAGTTCTTCAATTTAAATTGAAAAATAAGTCGACAGTAGACAGAAAATAAAAGAAAATGAGATACCGGCCTAGCTGCCAGGCATTCATACATGTATCAAGCGTAGAAAAGGCCTGATTTGATTGATGCCTTGTATCCATTACATGTATTGGATGCGCTATAATTAGAGACTGGTGTAACATCGAGTGAATGGTGTGTTTACTCTTTGGGAAAAATTTGAAAAATAGATGAATGGTGGAGGAATGAATGAATTTGCATCTGACCCAGTTCCATGTGATTTGAATAAACACAAGGGAAGTTGTAATATGTAGATAAAGTTGTGAATGCAAGCTGTGAGAATATATTAAGTTATATAAAGTTGTGAAACAGACTGAGACTCAAGGCAGAAAGCTTCCCTTCAGATATGACGACACAGTGATCATCAAATAGGGTGAAAGGATCAGCTCTTTGGAGTGCTGTACTTGATTATACAAAATGGTTGGAAATACTGATACTACCTTCTTTAGTGCAATTAACTGAATGAGCCACACTCATGTACAGAATGGAATTAATGCATCACTGAGCAAATGCTCACAGGCAGTGGTGGACTCAAATTTGGGACACTAATCAAGAGAAATATCCATTTTGTACCAGTACCAGACAGTATACGCTCACTTTGGGTGGCGCACTTCATGTGGCATCAATATTTCACATGGAGCCTTTATATTTTTGTTCAGTGTACATTTCAAAGTGCCTTGACGGTAGCATTTCAAAACTATCAGAAGTTTCCAGTTCTTAACTATTTTATCCATAAGGTCAGCCATGATGACGAATTGTTACAGAAATTAGTCCATGGTTTCAACATGTGTAGAATGACAGGAAGAGGGACCACAAGCCAACCAAATGGCCTCCCCAAGGAAAGCTGCAAACCTGAAAAGTAATAACAGTGTTTTCTCTTGAAAAGCGACTTTTGTGCTGGCATCACCCATAGCTAGTTTTTACTGACGGTGACCCTTACCGACCATAGTAATTACATCAAGAGTAAATAAGGAAGCGATTGTAAGTATAGAGTCACAAAGTTCATGTAGGAGGATGTTGGGGTCGATGGATGGGTCGGCAAGCGCTGGACTTTATTACAGGAGATTGTTTCAATAGTTGTAACTTGACCATGACTTTTTTATATCTTCATCCTTGTTTATCATTGCCTCTGTGACAACAAAGGTCCTGTATGGAGGTGTGATCAAAAAATTCCAAGACTGTCATTATAAAAACATAAAACTGATTTAAATCTGGATGTCTTCCTCTTTGAACCAGTCTCCTTGTACAGCGGAATGCCTCCCACCACACCTGCAATGGACCACTCCCTGAAAGTCCTGTCATGTAAGCGTGTCAAGCAATTTCTGCAAAGCACACTGCATCTCCTCCACTGTGTCAAAATGGCAGCCCTTGAACCTGAATTTCATTTTGAGGAAAGGGAAGAGGTCGCAGGGGTGCATCGTAATAGTGGAGCCCTCAATTGCCATCACGCTGCATTACAGCTCATTTGCACCAAATGGTTTCCATCAGCCGCTTCAGGATGTCACAGCAGAACTGGGCATTGACATCCTGAACCGAGGGGAATGAATTAGCAGCTCATGACCATGTGAATGTTGAAGGAAACTACCAGCATGCTCTTGGTCTCACTGCTGACCTGGCGTGTCTTCCTCGACATCATGAAAGTAAGGTTAAGTCGAGCCTGCTGATGGGGATCCTTGCAAAAAACAAATACAACTTTGACACAACGCTTCCTATGCTAATGTCACATGGAATTCAGATTAACGAGTAGCAGGTAGCAGGCGCAGCTCTCTTGCACCTGTTGCATACACATGACCATGCAGCCGCAGGAACTTTTCCGTTGCACCTCATATTGTAACCCAAACCCTGTTCCTTCCCTAAACCTAATCAACCTGTTTGCATCCCCAAATCTGACCAACATTCCGACTCTACTTGACAACCAATGAGCAATCACACCTTCTTCTTGAGGCAGGATTTCATTTTTGGAAGTGGCCTATCAACCAACCAGCATGGAGTTTAAATTCTGAATTTAAATTGCGTGGGAAGGACAAGAACAAATACACGTCTTTTGCCAAGTAACAGAACATCATGTTGATTTTGATACAAACGTTGTGTTGCAAAACTCCAACCTGGAGAATCCTGGCTCACCTAAAGCGATTATACGTAAAGTATGAGGTTAAACTTTGTTCTGGTATAAAAAACACATCTGAGGGATAATGGCAGCGACACCGTAGACACTGTTCACCACTAATCTGATTCTGCCAGGCAATCCTGTTAACTATGCTCTCTAATTTATGCTATAATGATTTCTTTGAACTTGAATTCTGTGTGTGTGTTTAGGCAGTTAAAAAAAAGAAGAAGCTGTGCCTATCTTTCTAAATGCACACAGGAACTGATAACTGCATGTTGGCTATTTTTACCCACGTGCTGTTTACAAAGAGGCGACCGTGGGGAGTGTGTATGTGTGTGTTTAGAGGATTTACAGCAGCAGTATTAATAGCCGTGTTCTTTCCTATGTCTCCCTGACAGATATGACTGAGCTGAGGAACAGGAAGAAAGGACAGGACGAAGCTGTTGGGGACGCGAACAGCAGCAGACCATCAGCTCCTCATCTGTGCCACTTGGAAAGAGGACGAAGAAGTTTCTTTTGTGTCTCTTTTTCAATATGTGTGGGCACAAAGGCGCTGTATGACTGCCAGCAGGAACTGAATGAGACTCTGGCTGCTGCTGCTGCTTTGAGACACTGCACAAAACAGAGACTCCCATATCTGCATTTGCCACTCCCAGAACTTTCTGTGACATGGAGTGAGAGATCAGCGTCTTGCATAACGAAAAGAGGCTCTTCAACTTGTGTGATTTTCTGTTCTGCTGCCCTTCCTGTCCTCCGTGCGTTACGTTGGGTCGGCCTGCATGCGAAAATGACTTCCATGTTGTTTCTCGGTGACTGAGAGGAGCTGTGAACACAACAGGGGAGTCACGCTGTTGACGCACAATAAAGGAAAGGAAGGCAACATGATCGAGGCGTCCGCGGTTTGGTTTACAAAAAAAAATGGAAAAAAGATCATTATGACTGTCGAGCTGCAGCGAAAACAGTGCATGACGGCTTCAGATGCTGTTAGGGGACACCTTGAATGTTCTTATATAGAAAAAAAAACCGGTAGGGATTTTGGGATATACAGGTATTTGCTTTCTTTCTCAGAATTAGACACAAAGGTGGACACCACTCTGCTTATGTGTAGTCTAAATGTAAATTTATCTCCAGAAGCTGCTTAGCTGAGGTGCAAAAAAGAAGAAAAGGTCTAATCTTGTCGTGTCCGAAGGCAACAAAATCTACCTTTAAGCTCTGAATCGGACACTTTATATCTCTTTGTTTTGCTTATGTAAAACCCAAAGTGTAAAAAATGCCGCATTGTGGTTGCTGGTGGGTGGATTTTGTTTCCTGTTTCCAGTCTTTGTGACGAACAAAGCTAACCAGAAGCTGACGATAGCATCACATTTACAGTACAGATACGAGAGCGGCATCGATCTCCTCATCAGCCTCTCCGCGAGGATCGACTGCAACTCCCGACGAGTTTCCTTCAAAGGCGAAGCAAACAGACAACAGCACTGTTTGGATTTTTAAAAAAATGAGGCCGCCACATTCATTTGATTGTGAACGGAACAGCTGCATCTCTTAAGCAAAAAGCCGCGCAACAAAGACGTTCAACTTGGCCCTACTACGACCACAGCTTTTTGTCACAGCACACTGATCTGCAGGGTTTTGGTTTCTGATAAGCTTTCAAACTCAAGGATTTACAACTGAAACAATTGCAGCTTGTTGTGTTTTTTAATGCGGTGCTGTTCTCTGTCTAAACACCTAATGAGGCTGGCAATATTCTGCATTTTCCCTACTATTTTCCCGACCAGAACCAACAATACGTGAATCCCAAATATGATCTGTGTAGCCAAAGCCAATACAACAACAATACCCATAATCCTCTGTACAATAGAGCTCCGTTGTGATCCAGAAACTCTGAAAAACACACCAGTGAGCCACACTGATGCAGTGGATGTTTCTTCCCTACCATGAGAGCACACAATGTAGGTTATTTAGACTCAACCCCATGTATACCATCCTGCTGTAAATACTCAGGAGAGCTCTAACTGTGGGTTAATCCGCAGCTGAAAACAGTCACCAACGAATGCACTTCTTCCTCCTGCTACTTAAAACTACTCCATCAGGCTGTTTTGGGAAATTATGCAGGCTTTTTAAAAATAAAGTCAGTCTTGAGGCATTTTGAAGACATCTCTCGGATGAACAAATGGTGCTGAGGACCACAGACAGGACTGGAACTCTGATATTCGGACTTAAAATGTGGGTTTTGGTCTTTCCAGGAAAATCTAGAATAACACCAGCCTTAAAACACCACAACTCTGTTCTGAACATTTTGTACCGAACTGTAAAAAGACAAACCGAAGTATATCGTTGAGAAAAAAACACATTGATTTCCCAATATAGATATCGTTGCCAATGTATTTCTTCTGTTTACAGATATTTAAATTCCTCAGCATGTCAATACTGCTTTTTAATGCTACTGTGCAATGCTATCAAATTCTGCAACATCCCAGCTGAACACTGAAAAAGCCAGAGGTGCTTTTGGTGTGTGTCCTCTCAGGTCTGCGAGGCTCCTCTGAGGCCTCTATTGTCACCCCAAGCCAGTTTGATCATCTCACGGCTTCAATCCTAATAAAAACAAAGGATGCAAAGAGCGCACGAGGAGTTGCAGGCAGGAATAAAGCCGTTACATCTCTATTGATTGAACTCCCAGTGCAGCAGGAGACAAGCTGCAAACACTGCCGGGCTGATGCATATTTAACCAATCAAACCTCTGAAGAAATCTTGTTCTTGGATTTGGGAGGTTTTTGTATGCAGGAGCTGGAAAAGAGAGACATTTACACAGATATCACAGAGGGACCTGACAATGTTCAATAGCCTTTTGTAGATGTAGCCTGCTGGCTTTAGCACATGTACACTGTATATAGACACATGAGAAATGAACACTGGCTATGCTGTGGAGCAAAGCCAGATTTCATACCCTGAAATTGAGTCCACCACGTCATAAATAAACCTATTTACTGGCAGCAGATGGAACTGCTTGCAAGCCAAAAAGCATGACAAGGTTTGGTGGCTTTCTGTGCTCTTTGAGCAGTAGGTTACTTGGAATACAAGACGAGGAAGTGTTAATCCTAACACTGTAATAGAACGGGCTCCATTTCTGCATTTTAATACCTAGGCCACAGCGAGTGTAAAGATTTGGTTTCCCTTTTTGCCTGCATTGTCACATATGGAAAGGAAAATGGGAGTTTCTGCTATATTTAAGGTCCATATTAATCAATACAAGGCTCAGAGACTGTTTTAATAACTGTTCTGGATTATAATTATAAACTAATCAAAACTTTTGAATTGCTTACCCCTAATGCAAAGTTTCATTTATGGGATGGAGAGCCGAGCTCAGTGGACTGTGGCGAACCTTCTGTAGAATTCACTATCATAAATACAATATTGCATATATTTGTATTAAGTGAAATTCAGTTAGATCTAAGTCAGTGTCTACTTAAATATAAATTAATCAGCCACTACATTAAAACCTTTTACTGTGTATGTCCTGGATTGAGATCTGGGAAAGCACCTTGAACTCTTATATTCATAGAGCTTTTGCAGTGTGACGGGCAGCGTGACCCTGCTGAGAGAGGCCCCTGCCTTCAGGGAAAACTGTTGCCATGAAGGGGTGTGCCTGGTAGGTGGTGCATGTCAAAGTAACATCCACATTAATGCCAGGTTGTTAGGTTGCCGAGCAGAACATCGGCCAGCTCGCATTCCCTCTGCATCCTCGCCATCCTCCCACAGAGTACCCTGCTGCCATCTCTTTCACAGGTAAACAGCAGGCTCAACTCATGCACCTGGCTGTCCACATGATGTATCACAACACATGGGTCAGCTTTTGCTTCCATGTACATCAGCTGCCTCGGGCGCTGTTACAACTTGGCTCAGAGCCGCAACAAAAACGGGGAGACAACGAGCAGCGTGGTCACTAAAAGACGTTTATTTTAACACAGCCCACCAAACCTATGCATTAACAAACCAAACAGAAACCCCAAACTGTTCTGCTAATGTTCCTGGAGGGAAACTGCAGCTTCTGTCAGAGATAGATGTCAGCAGCAGCCGCCCAAGAAAATGGAAGTGAGGGAGGTTTTATCAGGCTGAGCCACTGGGCCCAGGTGTGGCTCATCAGCTGACGACTGTCTACTCAGCCTCTGCAAAAGAAAACACATGGACACCTAGTGTCCTGGTGGAGGGTCATCACAGCGCCCACGACCCTGACACTCGCTCATCTTTTTCCTTCCTTAGACCACTTCTGGTAGCTACTAAACACTGTGTACCACCAGGAACACAACACCTACTGTTTTGGACTTGCGTCTTAATGCACTTCTTCATTTTTCCTGCTTTTAAAACATCAACTTCAACAACAGACTGTTAACTTGCTGCCTGATATCTTCTCTCACACCTCAACAGGTGCTATGGTAACCGAATAATTATTATCTTTCACTTCGCATGGCAGTGGTTTTAATGTTGTGGTTGATTGTTATTGAACTGCTCAGCCTGTTGAACGTTGCATAGGGTTTTCCGTTATTGGGAGCTTTCCTCGAGATTTCATCACTGCTTTCTCCACTCAGGATTTAATACTTCGAATTCTTCCTGGATAACAAAAGGAGGCGCATAGTTTAAAAGACTTTACCAGGCAAGCACAAACAAATGGGAGCTGACCCACACTGAACCTCAATTGAGCTTCTTTGCAGATCTTTCATCTCTTAACATCCAACTTTTATTAGTTTTCCAGCTTTATGAAGGTGCAATATGCTGTAGGAGTACTTCTTTAGTTATCCGATATGATTGAGGAATCTAGTTCAATGTAGCAAATTACCAATAAGGGACCAAAACGAAGTATTTAATTATGTTATTTCGTCCAATTCTCTCAGGTAGGTTTGAGCAAAACAACCCAAGAGATCTAATTCAGTCTGACTGCATCAGAAAGCTGTCAGGTTACACTCTTCAACATTCTGAAATAAAGCTGCCTGTCAGTACAAGCTTTAGAGAAAACCACAAGGGCTGAGAGAGAACATACCAGGGCGTTTAACACCAGGCTTCATGAGATGGTTTTTGACTGGCAGATACAGAAGTTCTCTCAATAGATGGTTTCATAGCAAAATGTTGGTGTGTAGCTGCAAGATGAGAGAGTTTCACAACCAGATATAGTCCATCAGCAAATTTTGCTGTCACTGAAGTCAACCAAAAGACATGACTAGATGCAAATTCACTTGGAGTGAGATGAACCGACCCAAAGACGTGTGTGTTCGAGTTAAAAATGTTGGAATTTGAGAAAAAAAAAAAATATATGAACCATTTATCCTTTAACAGATTAGCTGCAAGCTAACAAGGATGCTGTCAGGACATTGACAGGCAAATAAACGCCAACAGACCAGTGGTAAGGTTTTTTTGCTTTTTGTCTGAACACACCATGATATCGGATGACTGCGATGAGTCTCAACCAAACTACGTGGGTTAGGAGCCAAAAACAATGAGCTAAAAGTAGACTGAGCTGTAGACTTGGCTGTTGGTTCTCAGTGGGTTGAGTATTTAATATAAACTCATCGATATGACAGTTTTCATGTCATTTGTGGTTAAATGAACTCCTGTAAATCCAGTCCCACTCAGCCCTAAAATAAAAGAAGACCTTTGAAGTGTTTCAGGGCATCCCGATAGCTGATCCCCATATGGGCGCTAAGCAAGTCCCCGGTTTGAACCCTGGTCAGTCGGGCCACTTACTGCATGTCATATGCTTTCTCTTCCTCTTTCCTGTCTATGTCTACTGGCCCTGTTAACAAAGGCCCAAAGCAAATGTTGGAGAAAAAAAAGTGTTTAAGCCAGGTTATTTCACATGTGTAGCCTGGACACTCGAGCCTGCTTGTATGGTTGATGTATCTCTACCAAGCTCATCTTGGAAATACACGAGTCACAGGGTTGAGAAGAGACTTTTCCATGCATGTTGATGTAGCCACTTGGGACATTCACCTTGTAGGGGGTTGTACGCGTAGGCGACCGCTCTTTAGTACACTGTGTAAATTTCCACCTGCTTAATTAGGTTGCATTATGCTAAAATAGTGGATCAGAAGCGCAGTCCAGTCGGGGGCTTGTGTGCCCTTGGCTGATGTTGTATTTATATTTAATTGCATTCTCCTTGTGGGTGGCATAAACACCTGGAGCTGCATCACATTGCAGAACTGATGCTGTTATTCTGTTATCCTCTGTCAACTGAAGACAATGAGTGATGTAAATTATGTGCACTCTTATTAAAGAAACAGTTTGACCTCTCCGTCTCTGTGTCCTTCATAGAGTGGATGCTAATCTCCGTAATTAATTGGTTTAATCATACTTCCTATTTTACCTTGTACTGCTGGGAGGTTATTTGAAGGAACCTGCTCAACATCCCTAATGAAGATATATACATATGACGAGGTCTGTTAGTTTAAAAACTTCAGTGACTAAAAAAAAAGGAGCTACATTAAAAAAATGTTTGCTTTTGTAATATTTTATTCCTGTTTTGTCTGAGAAAAGAAGGAAGTCAAGCTCAACATTTGTGAGACAAAGCATGTGCGGTCACGTTGCTATAGCGAAAATAGTGCCATATGTGAATACTCATGTATATATACTTGGAATATAGTTAATAATATATTTGATGTCATATTTCATAAATATTTATAGGTTAAGTCAAACATTTAACAACAGCTCAGAATGCTTCCCTTTCACCTTTAGCAATCTGAGCAAAGCCCCCTACATTTATAAAAAACTGAGTCACTGGTGTCCTTGATGTCGTACGTGGACAGATGGGGTAGACTGGGGCTCATACTGAAAAATAGACCTCCAGACCTAATATGATTTACCATGCATTTCATCTCAGACTGCAAGCACTATGTACGCCTGTGGGTTAGATGTTATTCCTGATTTGACTGCCCTCACTTGATGTAATGATGTTACTTTAAAGTCACTCTAAAGTCAGTTGATTAACCCTGTAACACCCACGGTTGCAAACTTGCTGTTAGCTATCTGTAAATGTTGTTTAGTAAAGGTCACATTCTTACATAGGCTATGGATCTTATTATTTAGTGTCACAACTGGATTGTTATTGTTACGTATTGGTCCGGATATCAGGAGGTGAACTCACACAACCTGAAAGCTTTGCTCCAGGCTCATCTCTTTGATTTATTAGACAATGTACAAATATATAAATTTGATTTTGCAACATTACTATATTTCCCTAAAACACGTTCAAAAACAACATCTAACATGTGAAAAAGGTGCTAATTTCTCGTCTATGTTTGGGTTTCAAGGGGTTAAACCACAAAAAAGTCATCTGCGTGTCATAGTTACATCTTGAGAAAGTAGTTTTCCCATGAAATTAAAGGCTTTGATGTACGGGGGTACTTCAAAATCTTCTCAGCCTCCACTAAAAACTGTCACAGGACAAAGACTGTTCTCGCATTATTTTTCAGCATAGCCTCCTTAAAGTTCAATGCACTTGCTCCACTGATGTTCTAGCTTCTCTATCCCTTCACAGAAGAAGGTCACATCTTGAGCCTCCAGATTCTCCACAACAGCACGGATGATTTCATTATCACTCTAATAATGGCGACCACACAGGGGGGATTTCAGTCCAGGAAACAGACAACTGGCTGCTACATTTGGCTGCTTCTGCCACCTGTGTTGTGTGGATGGATGGATGCATTGTCCTGGAGCAATGGCACGCCAACTTGAAACTTTCCTCTTCTTTCTTTGATTGCTTTCAGAATTTCTACAAATTATACATCTGAGTTGTTGTTGACTACTTTATGCTATATACTTGATAAATAGTGTAAAGATACGCCCCAAAATGAGTTACGACCCTTGTTTCTCGGTGAGGCCAAGGACTTTTTGAAGTACCCAGGTAATTTAGACACTGCAAAACTAAGCTACTACTATTTAAAATACACGTTTAAAACTACTCTGAAGAATGTAATAATACAGAGAGCCCCACCCTGCAGGTTGACAGGATCGGTTCTTTAGGTTTGTTGCATGTGTGGCGGGGTTATGGATGGAGAGGTTTAGGGGAGACATCCGACAACGCCATCTGAGGACTCACCCCAGGAACTATGTTGATTTCTGACTATCACATTAGTCATACGCAGGTCACACAAGTTCGACAACTGAGAGAAGCCAGAGACGTGGTTCAAAATCAAAAGGAACTGAATTTATTGAATAATTAATAGAACGTTTAGTTGAATGCTGGATATCTGGAAGTGCCTGCAGAGAGAGAACAACCTAAAAAAAAGAGAGCGTTGAACCAATGCAAACACACAAAAATATGTATTACATTAATTTTAATTCCATTTAACAGTAAAATTATTTTAAAAGGAAACACTTCCAGAGCAATAAAATTAGCACAGTGAGGGGAAGTGGATGCAAGCCAGCAGGGGGGAGGAGTTGGCTAGTTACCCAAGTATCTCAGAAGTGCTTACAAACCAACCGCTAGTGATCTCACGGCAAGTCACAATCACAGCAAACTGGAAGATAAAATGTCCCAGTGCTCTCACAATACAGCCTGTGAAAGAAAAAGGAACTAAAAAAAACACACTATGCCTAACCCCCACCACCAGCCGGCAACCAACTCCACTAAAAGAGAAGTGTAAACGGGGAAAAAATACCAGTTGGCTCAGTGTAAAACACAAAAGGAAGGCTGACACCACAAAGCTAAGGCAATGCTCGTAAAATCAAAGGCAAAACAGCAGCCGATAAAACCTACAATACAACAAAGCAGATTGCAAGTTAATAACAGGCTTATTAACACATTTATAACAGGAAACAGTTTCCCCTGAAACCATCACACCCTTTTAACTTGCAGCCAAACATAAGCCATACTTTAGTCTGGATTATTCAAACTTGCAGAGGATCAGCAGCATCCACGCCACGCCAAGCCAGACGAATCTGGTATCACAAAACCCCGGACAAATAAACACCAATATGAGGCAAACAGGCGACTGTCAAATGAATGCACCTAATCAGAATGGGCATATGAATGAATACTCTTTGAAATAGTCAAAAACTTTGCAACAATCCTATCTACAGCAGCTACCTCAGAGTCACAGAGGAGCACGTGTAGCAACCATCGAGCAGAGACAAAAGACTGTCATGATGCCACAGGTGCTTTAAATACCCTCAGTCAGGGCCGTGGCCACGGGAGGAGTTGACCTGATTTTGGGTGGTGTGTTCAGGAGCTATCAGGAAATAAATTTGCCTGCACACAAAATTCCCCACTACACTTATAAAACCCTGCAAGTCCGATTCTATGTTTGTGAGACATCAGTCATCAGTACACTGCAGTTTCAAGGTAGAGATACTCAGCCATGGTGCTGACTGCTAATTTTACTGTTGATGTGTGTTTCAGCATATAAAATCTTCATGAATGTGTTAACAAGGTATATCAAAAGTTGCTTTTCTCCAGAGGGGTTCTGGAATAATGAATGCTAAGCACCATGCAAGTCCCTCCTGATATCTGTGAATTATGTGTCTTAAAGTGTGAATCTCTTCAGAGTGTATAATCAGGTGAGAACTACTGGACACGTCTCACGCCTAGAGCAGAGGAATAATAAATCATTGTCGTCTTTTAGGCGTTAGCGAAACAAAGCTGAACACATAATTTGTGTCATGCAGAGTATACTCAACTTTGGTATTTGAAAGTGCTGAGTGCTCTCTCCCCCCCTCTCTCGTTGCTGAGTGCAGTCTCTTTACCAGCATCCCAAGGGATCCGGTGCTGATCAGCATTTTAGGACATGCATGCCTGCTCTCCGGGCCACTTTACAGGCATGAAGCAGAAAATTAGGACTAAAATGCAATTTGGATTCATTGGACAAAAGTTTTGCTCGTTGTTTGCCTGGTTCAACACATTCATATCCGCTGAGGTTTGTGGTTTTACTATAAATGTGTACGTCAGGGAATGCAATTAAAATGTAGTATAGCTTAATGATGAGAAAATATTCAACTACAGTCCTAATGAGCTGCTTTATATATACTCCTCTTTGCTGGCCGGGACACATACACCCAATAATCTATCCTCTCATTGCTCTACTGCAGTGCACATCAGGTAAACAAGATAAAGTGACAGGTTCATAGGATCCAAACAACACGGCCTTGGGGTGTAGTCTTGATGGTCAGATGTGGGGAATGGCGGGAAAATGAATGTCCTCTGCCCTTCCTCAGAAACTACTTTCAAGATAGCTTTGATCAAGGCGCATAACTCCGACCTGTTACCTGGAACAACCCAAAGATTGGCTGTGGCTTTAGAAGTGTGATATTTGTTTTCAGCCTGTTCGAACCAAAAAAGTTGTGCGTTTCTCCTGCGATGGGCAATCATAAATACTGATCAAAACTACTGAAAAAATTAGGATATTGTAATGCCAATGGTGCTGTTTGATAGGTATGACCAAAAAGCACCACACTCCAAGGTGAGATATATTGGCAAATGATATTCATGTCTACATTGCTCTTTAACTTGTACCTTTTTTGTAATAATCTTTTAGTTGGCATTTAAACATAATTATATGGGTTGGGGTTACATGTCAATGCAATAGTTGGCACAAGATTGGCAAAAGAAAAAAGAACCCCTGATGGTAAAGCTCTTATTCTATGTAAGGATGAGTAGAAGAGTATGTTCTGGGGATGAAACTGAAATGTTTCATCCTCCTGGAGGGAGCATGATCTCCCAGATTAGCTTCCAATTCATGCTGGAACTCTTTGAGAGAGGTCAGCCCTCCACAGTCTGTCAATAAACGGGAGCTTACAGGAGGCCTTAAAGCAAGATGGAACATATTGTCGGGACCAGTCCGCTGGGGCTGGTCAGAGCTGTGTTGAAGTGTATGTGCGGAGAGAGAGATGCGTTCCAAAGCAACGCTGTGCTGTGAGCCGGAGAGTAACAAGAAAGTACCAGTGCCAAGTAGACTGAAATGTTCCTGGGCGTCTTGAAATGCTCGGAGGCTCACAGGACCATGAAGTATGTGGGAAGAATAGCCAAGGCGGAGGCTGGTGCTAATGGGGATCCTAATAAAAGAAAGAAAGAAATGTCACTGAGCTTGTCACTTTATGAGCTCTCAAAAGAATCTTGCAGTTGAAACTCAGCCAACCGGGTAATGCTGGCACACTTACAGCTAAACAGTTTGGGTTATCCTCATCGGACGAGCAGAAGATTTTGGCTGTGACATCTGAGTTTATCCCAAATACCTACAGTGACACTCCCCTCAGCCTCAGCTGTGCATAGTTTCCAGAGTTACTTTACAAATGATACCATGCCGAGACTTAAAATGAGGATTATAGTCATGGTAACATTATAGCTGCTAAAGATCAACAGATTTACACTGCCTTTATGAGCATAATATATGGATGCATTAAGAGAGCTGGATAAGGCACTGCCTCTCAGCCTTGTTGCCCACTCTTCCCAGTGGCCGCTTGAAGAATGGCAATGAAAAAACGAAAAGTCTTTTTTTATTCACTGAGACATGAGGTTCTACATTTTTAAAACTGTCCCAGAGGCTAGAAAACAGAATGTTATTTTTGTGATGTCATTACAATGTAAAGTTTACAGACCAAGCAGGAACCTCTGGGGTGTGCAAGCAGTAAGATCAATAAATCACATCCGCACAAGGCTACATAACACAGAAGCAAATCTAAAAGCCAGAAAACTCTTTCGGCTTCAAGCATGCTATTTCAGTTTCATCAGTGGCTTCTTTACAAGCTGAAATGTATGTACAGTTTTGCAGAGCTGCTGACAAGGGTGTGGACAATATATATGACTGTGTTTACTGTGAAAACAGGGTCAGTCATTTTGACAGAAATACAAATGATTACTGATTCTAATGCTCTGGATTTTATAGCTTCTTTCAGCTCTTTCTTTTGGTCATCTGACTCTAGCCTTTGTTGCTTGGGGTCAGTTCATTATTATTATTATTATTCCTAAAGTGTTGAGATAAAGGGGAGTGAATACTGCATTACATTCACCACCTGAATACAAATACAACTCAAACTGAAGGCTCTTGCTGCTCCATCTACTGGACGTGTAAATCGCTAACAGCATGCTGTCATGTTTTGGGTTACACTGAACCAAAAGATGATTTGGTTGCCCATTAATTACAGCGTTGTTGGTTTAACCCCTGACTCATTGTGTCTACAAGTCAAAGTTACGTTCACATTTACATATTCATAGTGCATTAGTGTGCTGTTCAAAGAGTCCAGTGCAGGACTGTTTTCTTAATCCCACTCCCGCCGACTCCTGCTGAATTTCTAATCGTCCTGCCTGCTCCTGCAATGTGTGCGTTTCGCTTCCTTTCACACCCTGACAACATAGACTTCTATTGATTTTCTGTCTTCTCCCGTCCTGCAGGGAAAGCCACTGCTTTACTGTGTGGTATTCTTAAATAGATGCATACCTGTTGATTGGCAGTGGACTGTGCAGTGGTTAGCACTCTCAGCAGGAAGGTTCTGGGTTCTGTGACTTCCTCTTATGGTCAAAATACAAAGCCACACTGATTCTAAATTGGCTGTAGGAGTGAGTGTAAATGGTTGTTTTTCCTTTGTGTTATCTCTGTGTTCAGTCCAGGGCGTACGCTGCCTCTTGCCTAGTTAGAACTGGGATAGGCTCCAGCCCCCTACGGCCCTCTATAGGATAAAGTGGGTATCGATAATGTGTGGGTGGATGGAAACCTGTTGGTAATAACACACCAAAATTACAACTAGATTCTAATGAATTTGTTATTTTAGTGCATTAAGTAAACATTTCACACGTAACTTGACAGCATCTTGTCAAATAAGTGGTTTCATCTTAATCCACAGGTGTCAGATCAATACTTTACAGAGTCGTGCAACAAAGTCTAATACTTTCCTTTGTTAGCAACAACTGATACATTTATTCAAATGTCAGACTTGCCTTGCTGTGCTGTTTGTATTCTATAAACCATCTAAATAAAATGTTTAAAAATACTGGATCCCAATCTCAGTGCAGTCCTCCAGTTCAAAGCTTGTTCAACTTTGGATCGAGCTCAAAATAAAATATCCGATCATACAACCATATCCACATTATGCACATAACACTATCAGCTGCAGTTTAATCAGTGTAATGCCGTTTGAGTTTTGGAATTTACCAGAAATCATGATACTAACGTTTGGTCCCTCTGCCATTGTTGGATTGAAGTTTTTCTGAGTATTCAGTGTACTTATATATCACTTCAGATGGTGACAGGAGTCCCTCTGAGGGAAGCTGTCTAGGGAAGTAAGTGGGGTCTTGTTAAAGTCTTGTTTACTTCTACAGGCATACACTTGCCTGTGTCCAGGACTATCTTATCTGTAGACCTCAGTATATCTGACTGAATATTAATGCTTGTTACCTCCTGGGGGTATGGCCTTATCTGGTCTTACTTACTTAGTACACAGCTGACTGCAGGCAAACATAAATGTGTTGCACTCTCCAAATATGGACTACTCTTCGAAAACACTAAAATGTCAACTACCAGTTGTATAGTAAAGAGGCAAACAGATTTGCCTGCTGGAGTGAGGGAAGCCAATAAATCGTCAACCCCCACTAAATATTATAGATGATATATATACAGAGCAATGGACTTAAGCCAAAGAATTAAAAAATGATCTTCAAAACTCCTATTCCTCCTCCAACTATCTGATGTGAAGGTGAAAAAAGTATCCCTAATTTGTGAAATTCCTCTGGCAGTAACTGAGCAGCACCAAACCATTCTGTCAGAGTCTGGGAACAAAGCTTTTGTCCTGTTGGCACTGCTGCTTGGAGATGGTTGCCCTGGTGAAAGATGCAAAATGATGAAAACAAGAGGAAGCCTCTTTATCATGGCCTTGAAATGCAGCTATTTCAAACGCAGCATAATGTTCTCTATATTATAAATATCTATCATCTGCACCGAAATGATTAAGTGAAACATAAAGAGGAACAGCTGCTCAACTTGGCACGAGGTTTAGAACATCTGAATTCATAGCAATCAGACGGTTAACAGTCTTGCTACCACTAATGATATATGCAGTGTACATGCATGCACACACACACACTCACTCATCCACACTCAAGCAAAAGATCAGATATATAGTGGATTTCAAAGGCATTCAGACTCCTTCGCCTTTTGTAAACTTTACTGTGTTCCAACTACTACAACACTCAGTACCCAGTAACAAAAAGTCAAACATTGAAATCTCTGTTTCATAACTGTATTCAGACCCCCAATTCAGTACTTTCTAGAACCCACTTTGGCACCAGCTACAGGGTTGAGTCGTAAGTCTTTAAGTCTCTACAAGCTTTGCACACTTGGATTTGGGCAGTTTACCCCCATCCTTCCTGCAGATCCTCTCAGGCTCTGTTAGATTGGATGGGAAGCTTCTGTGAACTGTGAACATCTTCGGGCCTCTTCACAGATGTTCTCAAAGGTTTAGGTCTGGGCCTTGGCTGGGACACTCAAGTACAGTCAGCGAATTGTGTTGTAGCCATTCCAGTGTTGTCTTGGCTGCTTGCTTTGGGTCATCTGAAAGGTGAACCACTGCCCCAGTCTCAGGTCATGTGCAGTCTGGATCAGGTTCTCTACTGCCACCACCATCTGCATGGAGCAGTTTCTGGTGTTCAACAGACACAGGGTTTGGAGTTCTGCCTGCGTTTTTCTTTTTTCTTTGTCTCATCCGGCTAGAGAATCCAAGGTTCCTTCATCTCTGCTAAAGGCTTTTGAACATCTGTTGAGGCTAATTCATGGCAGTGTGTCTGCAAGGGTGCACAAAGGTTGACGTGACACATTTTCATCATCCACCTACACCGCTCTACAGACATTAGAATGCATCCCAAAATTTGTGATCATGCAGAATGTTTACACTGCAAGCACGCCGACTACGTAGGAAAGCAAATGGTGCATAAAACAAATTTCTCCTATAAGGAGAGGCTGCACAAGGAGACTCTCATACAACCACACCTTTATCATTCATCTGTGACAGAGCTGGAGTTAGTGTACCGGTAGTCACTGCAGGGGTTTGGAGATGCTTTGATTAGTATGTGCTTTCCATCAACAGAGCCCAAACACAGTAGGGAGCTATAAATACCTCAGAAATGCTGTCCTATATGCGCATCATGCTTGAGATGGGAGGCAACAAACTCCAGCAGCAGGCTATTCAGTAGCACCACCGTCAGGATTTATCACCGCCATGGTGCTACAGCAGAATCTGAAACCAGCTGCTATATCCTGTAAACAGTGTAAAGTCACTGTCAGCCTTTTAGAAGCATCCACAGGACTCCACGTGTTTTTCTGCATCCATATTAGAGGCAATGGAACAATCAACAGCAGACTGCTGTGTACCAGTTGTCTGTCCAACAGTTAGTTTAGTCTCATCAGATCAGAGACTCCCAGGTTCACCCACCTCTGCAGAAGACTACTAAAGTTTTGTCAGAGTTAATATTCACTGGTCTTCTCCCTGACCAAGGCCCTTTCTGCTGGGTTACTCAATTTGGCAGACAGCCAACTCCAAGATGCCAACTTCAGAGTTGGCTACCCATTCTGCAATTCTCCATTTCACATTTATAAAGGCCACTGTGCTGCTGGGAACACTCAGGCTTTAGAAATATTGGTGTTATATTTTTGCCCTGATCTCGGCCTTGCCATAACTTCCTTGCAGAGGTCTACAGAGACTTTCTTAGACTTCATAACTTGTCTTGAAGTGCAGTGTGAATTCTGGAACCTTCTATACATAGGCGTTTCTAAACTCCTCTGAAGTTAAAACCTTTGGAGAGCTACAGAAAAGTTTTACAATATATAATTATTTTGCCTCGCTTATGTAATTGTGTGTCTTGAAGTGTCGCTTCACCTACGCAACCGGCAGCTGGCACACCTGTCCACCATTACCTCATCATCAGCTTCTCCACCAGCCTTTGCCAGATCATTCCATCACCCTCTGTGGCAGCAACCCTCACAGTTCACAGTCTAGCTCCTCTGAGAAATTCTCCTCCTGTTAATTAGTGCTGTCTTTGTGACTCAGATTCCCAGTCAACTGCAAACCTGATCTTTTTCCACATTAAAACAACCTGTCTGCCTGCTGTTTCTCCTCCACCTTCTCAAACACCACTCTGCTCTGTCTTCTAGGGCTCCCCAGGCCTCCAGTTTACCCCCAGCAGCTCCCATTCTCCAAAACACTACTAACTTGGCAATAAACCTTTTACTCATCTTCCTGGTGTCCTTTATTTGGGTCCACTCTTTCACTAAAACTCAACAATCATGTGTTACCAACTGTAGACGGGCAAGAAAATATTGCAAGGAGCTTGAGTACTTTCTGAAGCCACTGTAAACAACTGATTGTACTGTACATTGATTGAGTGTTTACTCTGTGAACAATATTAGTGTTGTGTTAGAAAAATGAATCAATTAGTGTTAAATAAATTGTTTCTAACAAAAACAAATCCAGCAAAAGAACAAACGAGAGAGGGCAAGTGTATGTGGAATATAAAACATCCAATCTACTCACTAATTCAGTCAGTATGATAAATCATTCATTGGTCATTTAGCTGCTAAATACATTTAGATTTACTGCCCAGAATACATATCTTTCAATGCTTCTTTTCTCCACTTAAAAAAAGAAGAAACATAAAGCCAAAAAAAGCTGCCCATGGTGTTAGGCCAGATGTGACATAAGCAATGATGGAATTTTACATTGTATAAAAAATATTCAGACTGAATTTTCATCATCATTCCTGCCAAATCTTGATTTATGATACATTCTTATTGGACCCATAGTTTTCCTGACTCAAACGGACATAAGCAAGTGGGAAAAGATGGTGAGATATTGTGTTGTTAACCATGTTCATGGTTATTGGTAGCATTTATAAGAAACTTGTTCATGTCAATTTCATCCATATTGGTAGAAAAATTCAGAATAATTTTAGGCTCGACTGAATTCTTGTCTATAGGCATCTTCTGCAAAATCCAACTGTAAAGGCACGGTTGTTGCTACCAAGTGTAGCTATCTATGTTGCACTTTGTGTGTCTGTGTGTGTGTGTGTGTGTGTGTGCGTGTGTGTTCTTTGTTAATTTAAACACAAGACACTTGTGCTAAAAAAAAAAAAGAGGATTCGTACTCAATGAGGACCTAGGATCCCTAATCTGTCTCTATACCTCACAGTGAGCAGTGATTCCTACCACATCTCAGGGGGTCATCAGGTGGAAACCTCCCTTCAACGGTGTTTCGCCTCCAGGAGGCTAGGAGGTGAACTCTGGCGTCCCAGAGTCACCCCCCCTAGTGCCAGTTCACACTGCTCCTACACAATCCAACCAGCACTGCCACGTTCAACTGACCCAGGCCTGTTTAGGTGATGCTCCAGGTAGTGACCAGTGCCGATGCTACCATTTAGCTAGTGCAAATGCTACATGCTACTGCTAACCACTAATTGCTAAAATATACTACTAACAAATCACTACCGTTAAGTGCTGCACTGCTACCCCAGCACTAGATGCCACACACAACTGCTAAGTGCTAAGTGATTATGAAAGAAGGCAAGCAGAACAGGAGCACAAACAAAACAAGCTGTACCTTACAACACAAACTCACCTGAGCTGGCCGCATGGTCCCACAGAAAGACTCTAGCAGGCCACTCCCTCACCTTAAATACACTTACTTCCTCTTCCTGGATCTCTGCCTATTGGGAGAGGGAAAATGGAGCAGGGAAAGCAGAGCAGTAATATGTTAGAATAATACCCGCGGCCCCGTGTCATAGAAGTGTCACAGTACGTTCAGGAACAGAGGCCTGCATGCAGCCATAGTGAATGTCGTTAACTACACTGGAGCTTTCCCTTTTATGACAAGTCAAAATGTATGCTGTAAAAAGGTCCATTAAACATTAAAGGATCATACAATAGTTACAAGCCCACGTGTCCTGTTCATCAAAAGAGTTTTACGTCTAATTTCTTTTATGAGTACAGCCAATACAGATCCCTATCTAAGTGTATTGAAAGAGTTAAGGGATGAAACCCGAGACAATGGCAGGTTTCAACAGTCTGAGATAGTCAAATCAAGTGTCTGTTCCCCAAAGTTCCAGTCTTAAAGCCAAAGTTTCCTCTTTGTGCGAGTATCCTGTTACCACAGCTCAGCAAGGATCCACTGTCCAGGGAGACAGGAAGAATGAAAATGCCTGCAACTTTAGGAGATATCTAATTTGTCCAACTCAGACTGCCAGAGTCTCATATTAGATACATCTAAAAATGTATTTTTGCACAGAATGAGGTCAGCGGATTTTGTTTCTTTTATACGGGAATTGCCCTTGGCTTGAGTGAGTGTCAGGTTTGGCTGACTTTGAAAAGGACTTTTATAATGAAAAAAAAAGACTGGAGTGTGCCTCATCTGCGTAGAAAACATTTAGAAGTGCTTCTGGTTTCCATCACTTGTCCTTCTCATGTCTCGGAGGTCAGAGTGGGTGGGGAGGGAATGGATCGATCAGTACGCAAGAAGTGACCTAAGTGAACTACTGTAGCGCGCTCCTCATCTCTGCTTGAGGTAAGGTGAGGATACTAGCATAACAGACTGTGAATGAAGTGCTGGTTGTTGAGCTGTATTGTGGGTAATGTAAGTAGAGGATTTAGACATAGAAGAAAAATGAATGGAACAAAAACCCAGCATCTGTTGTTCTGCTTAACTGATTTGAAGCATTTCACACTCTTTCCTGTGCAATTACTAATTATTCATCAGTGCTTTCATAACAGGAGTGACAGTGATCCAGAAGAAAGAAATCAGGGCCCAGTTAATCAATGAAAGTGGGAAATGAAAATGGGTTGTTCAAAAAAAGGGGGGTTCTGAGATTAGATTTGATCAAGTAATCCAGCCTTTTGATGTGGATCAAACCCTACAGTGTTTTCCAAATTTCAAGATTATCCACATTCCAGCTGAAGGCTGGCTTCAGAGTGTAACAAAACTGTAAAATACATCAAACATTTGTATCATGTAGTATTTATACATTTATGTCTACACATAAATCATTACATAAATGCATACATTTAGTAAATTTTTTTAATGGTTTGTTTAACCATTATATTGATAAAGCAGATTAAGTAGACAATATATGTGGACTATATAGTAAAGGCCAGTTCATGGTTTGGTTCATGGTCTATGAGGCTGACTGTGACTTTGCACTTTTAGCTGCTGGTTACAGATTGGACTGAAGCACCATGTCAATGTGATTATTCCTGAGGAGTACTTACCACAGGGGGCGGACACGGCACAGGATTTCTGGAGAATTAGGGATTTCCTGCTGTGGCTGGGCACTGTCGATGGAAAGCATAAACATATCACAGCAGCTCCAAAGTTTGGCAATTAAATCTCTTTAAAAGATGAATTATGAAAGGTGTGGATAACAGCAAATCTCCTCAAGAAACTCTCCTCAAACCAAGCATGTTTTAAGCTCCACATGTTTTCCTGGTGCATGTGCAGATGGCACACTTTGTGAATATGCGCATGCAGCCCAAAGTTTGTGACCACACAAACTTTATGCATTGCAAATGTCGACTGCCGGGAGAACAAATGCTTGTTTTGATAAGAGACTGTACAAAGAGATTCTCCGTCGTCCACACCATTAGAATTCATCATTAAAAGAGAGTTTATTAAATTAAAGGAGCCATTAAAGTAGTTGCTGCCAGACTTCAAAGGTGCGTTGATTTGCACGTCTTCCATTGACGGAGCTCAAACATAGCAGGAAGTTCTAAATTCTCCAGAAATCCTGTGCTTGGCAATCGCACATTGCTACAGTCCACAGAAAGCGACATCCAAGGGTCCCTTTGTGTTTCTGTGTTCAGTGTGAAGGGCAATGTAACCTACCTGTTGCATTATAAATAAAACTAAGCGAGAGTCAGCGGTCCATTTTCACAGGCCACATCAGTCATGCAGAAACCAATAATTGGCCTTTACATATAGAGTGTACCTACATTGTGATACGTAAAGGCCAATTAAAGTCTGAATAATCTGGTTAACAAGTCAGCAAACCCATACTGCTTAGAATTCTTCACCATGACTATGTGATGGATATTATGTGGATATCCTTCAGGACTCTTAGGCTCTTTTCCATTCCAACCCCTCACCCCTCCACTCTGTTATGGAGTGTAACACAGTAGGGAGCCTCACTCATGACTGTGGAGGCTCTCGCAATTAAGGGGTAGAGTATAAGTACAGTGGCAACCCTTCACCTCTCTCCAATGGAAACAGAACTTCGGCCAGCATGGTGTCCAACCAGCATCTGTGGTGATTGCTACTGCTATTCATCACCTCCTGGAAGATCTCTTTCAGCTGCATTCAGGCACTTCCTGAACAGACAATGAAAACATTTCTTATATTCGTCTTTATTTCTCCTTTCTTGTTCTTTTTCATTATATTTAATAAAATAATACTTAAAAAACACTGCCTATATCTTGTTTTTTTATATTTTAATGAATGACATTTTATCTTATTTATTACAGTCTGCAGTTCTAAGATAACCGCAAGAAGATGAGGTGATGGAAGGTATGTGCAGTTTCTTCCATTTCAAACACAAAACCGGCGCTGCACTTGTGAGGAGTGTGGTTAGTCAGTCTGTATCAAAGCAGACTGGCTGCCTGTGGGCTCCACAACCCACTCCCACTTAACGCTGGTTGGTTTGGAATGACACTTAACGTGGCGGACCGTCCACGCGAATGCACAGAGTCGGAGTGTTTAGGGGGAGGAATGGAATGTAACCTCAAAAACCAAGACGCTGCCTTGTGTAATAGCATAAAGAAGAGTCAACACATATTTCCTGATGGATTCCAGCATACACACCTGCAAAAGAAGTCACTAAGCTCAGCAGACGTGGCCGATGACTCTCTGTTTTCTGCTTCTGCTTTAAATCTGTCGCCTCCAAGCACACTGTTGAAGGGAGGAGATGGCAGATAGATGTGTCTTTATTTTTTTTTGCAGCCTGGCTTCCTGGCCACACATAAACACACTGATACACACCTGGAGCTTCATTTACACCTGCACACACACACAATCTGCAGCAGCAGCAGTCAGCACCCATTACCAACGCATTAAAACAATTATAAGCCTATTTATTTGCATTGAATTCCCATACCCTCTGCAAAATGGATGAGCACCAGTGGGCACACTTCCTCACAACATAACAAACCTAACATGTGACATTTGTTGACCAGAGGCTATTAACACAGAACAGCAGGAAAGCAGGGACAGCCACAGCTGGATCCACCTCTGTTTAGTACCACTGTTACCACGCTGTATGTAAATTAGGACACAAAGGCCTGAACTGTAACAGCAAAAAGTCATTCAGACCCAGTGGCTGAAGAAAAGTCAGCTTAAATCATCACAGTCAGGAACAGCAGGCCACACACTTAACAGCTACTAGACCCCCTGAGTAGCTGTTTGAGCTGATGCTGTCCGTATTTAGGCGACACTCTAAAGAATAGCCCTCTTTATTCTAAAAATAGCACTAATTGTAATAGCAAAGCAGCCTTCCGAGCCAGAGGCTGAAGCAAGCTCAGGACAGGTCATCAGTGTCAGCAGCAAGAGGTCGGACGCTTCACAGCTACTTGAGTTCTTAAGTAGCTGTTGGAGCTCATGGTGTGCGTATTTCTGCGACACTTTACTGAATGAGTGGCTTTATTCTTAAAATAACCCATATTTGCAGGATGAATGAGGCAGAGAACCTGTTGCATCCCGTCTGTGCTGCTGTAACATGCACAGCCTCGGTTAGGACACCTGTTGATTCAGCTCGTGTATGAATGCAGATAGCAGTTGGGGGTGCAGCAGCGACACACAGCTCATGGGGATTAATGACGTATTTAGAAACCATCAGCACCTCATTGCCTTAATGAGCGTCTACGTTCTTTTCCTTTTTCTGAGTCATAACTCAGTCAAACCTGAACACATTAGACACATTTAGATTCAAAGAGACTTCCAGTTAAGAAAGGATGGTGCTCCTTTTCCTTTCCATATACAGTATATAATAATGATAATACTTATAAAGCACTTTTCAAGACACTTAAAGACACATAACAAAGTATGGACACAGAAAATAAAATAAAAATGAATAGAATATAGTGGAAAAGGAAGCATATAGTGAAAGGAATTTATGAGTTGTAGGCAGTGTTGAAAAGATGTGTCTTCATGGATTTCTTGAACATGGAGAGTGAGGAGGATTTTCTGATGCTTTTGGGGAGTGAGTTCCAGAGGCTGGGAGCAGCGATGGAGAAACCTCTACCTACCCGGGTATGGTATTTGGTTCTAACGTTGGGTGATTGGAGGCTAACATCAGCAGAGTGGAAGGTGTGAGTGGGAGTTCAATCAGGAAGCCAGGTTATGGAGGGCTTTGTAGGTGATGAGGAGGATTTTAAAGTGGATTCGTTGGAAGATGGGGAAACAGTGAAGGCTCTGAAGGTTGGGGGTAACTTGATCATGGGTGTGGGAGTGGATGAACAGGCGGGCAGCAGAACTCTGAATGAATTGAAGTTTCTTGAGTGTTTTGGATGATGTTCCGTAGCAAAGACTGTTTCACTAGTAAAGTCTGGGCAATGATTTTTAGGTGGAAGAAGGCTATTATATATATATGTATATATATGTAACCCTTTTCACCACCGGCTCGTAAAGGAGAACACTCTGCATTACCATTTGCTAATCAGTAAACTCCTTTAAACCCAAATTGATCACAACTGTGGTGAAAGAGACATCTCATTGTATAAATAACCACTGTCTAGGGTAGACTATGATTCTCACTTAGAATTAGGCAGGGCAAACACATAGCCTAGTTATGCATGTTTATCAGTGGAACCAAACAACCTGAATAAAGGAACAGCAAACACAATGCCTCAGCTTTGATTTTGTATTAAACAGAAACTGCATAACAATTTTAACAGTTAACACAGGAATAGTAAAATCAAAAAAAATAAAAGATCCCGGGTAATAGTTAAAGTTTTAGAGTGTACTCTTAATTTTAGGTTCTTTTAGGCAAGCTTGCATTTGTAATCGGTGGCGCGCTTAAACTGTTGTATTCTTACCTCGGTGTGAATGAAAAAACCCGCTCCTCTTAGGCTCAGCAACATCCACCCCAACGCAGCAGCAGCAGCAACCGGGACAGGAAACACGCCTGGGCAGGCAGCAGACCCTCCTCAGCAGGCAGCGGATTCTCCTCAGCGCCTATCAAGATGTCCGTGACCTCCGAAGCACCTCTCAATCTCCGCTCTCACTCGTCCGTGCAGCGCAGTTACCTCGAGGCTTGCGTGGCTAAGCTAGCAAAACTGGCTAAGCTAACTCGTTTCACAGTAATCAGATAAAACGCTTTTCAGTCGTAAAAAGAGTCCCAAGCCCTCACAAATCGACGCACAGTTACCACAAGTCAAGTAGCTAAAAGTCTCCTTGAGATTCACTCAGTAAAGAAAAATATAAAGTTCGGACATAAATCCGCTTGTGGTGACGATCAGTCTGCTACCGCCATCCATCTCTTCCTAAGTGTACTTCCTCTCCTCCGGGCTCTACTTCCGGTTCACGTAACGAAACAATTCTCTGAGTTTTTAAATTCCATACATGAATTGCTATTAATTCTGAACAGCTTTTTAAACACCATGAAAATGTAACGAACTCATTTTTAAAATAAATTATAAAAAAAATACCTACATCCTTCTCAATGAAATGTAAACACATCATACAAGTGCCAATCTCACATCTTATCCGTAGGTTGCAGTAATCTCATGTTTGAATACAACACTATTAAGAAAATAACAAATAACTGATTCTAATGCAAATCAGGTCATTATATATATATATATATATATATATATATATATATATATATACATATATAGACTCTGTATCGCACTTATTCCATGTTACATTCATTATAAACAAAAACTTCTAATAGCTAATTACACTCTCTTGTAATGGTACCAGTTTACCAGTAGGTTTAAAATGGTGTACATATCAGACTCACTAGCCTCTTCTCATTTTGACGTTAGTCAGCCTTATTGTTTCTGTTGTCATCTGTCTTCCTGCCAGTGACCTGGAGATCAATCTTATCTCGCCATCTAGAAGTTTGTCTCAGTTCCTAAAATGCATTTCAAATTTGCATAGGTTTCTTCACTTATTAAACGTGACGTGACGTAACGTATTAAAGTGACACGACACACAGCTGGGATATACAAACCAAAGACTGACAAATGTGTTTACTCAGTCATGACGTATGTCACTCTTTAACTGCATAATAATCATTTGTGTGTCACGACTCTTTTATATTTTATTGCATGCGTGGGTGTGTTAAATAAAACAAAATAATGGATGACATCTGTACATTCTCATCACATTATGCCACATTGTGATTTAAATTAGCAGAAAATATATTGTGTTCACTGCCATTGACATTGTTCTGCTAATCTGACAGAGATCATAAACCTCAGCAGTAGGCTCACAAATAATGAACAGATGATGCAGCTGTGCCACATACATACCCAGTATTGTAACACTTCAGCTTTCTTTAGTTTGGACACTTTCTGACAGCCGTATTGCACATTTACACACATATTATGCTTCATTTCAAACATACTAATGGTTTATTTAGCATTTGTTAAGGTATGTTAGTTGTATTTTTTAGCACTAACATTTAATTTATTTTTGGACATTCAACATTATGTTAAATTAAGGTTTCCTAGGTCGCACTAATTATTATTTTTTTATTTTGCCAGTGTTTGGGTTGTCCACGATTCTGCTCATCTGAAGATGCAGTCAAGAAAGCAGTAGTGTTACTACCAGTGTTGACTACCAGGACTGCCGATGATGCCATACCAATAGTCCGTCAAATCAAGAGGGGCCTAGGATTGTTTGATTTAAATATATTGTGCAATTCATTTGACTTAATTTAGGTATGGTAAATAGTGTTGAACTTATTTCTTGATTAGTGGTTTTGTGCTGTCTAGGTGTTGGTGTTTAATGTTTCTCCATTGTGTGCACACTTGGTTCTTAGTTTGTCAGGTCAGGTCTGAGTTCTGCTAGGTCAGTGCAGTTGTCGTATGCTAACTTATGCCGTTATCATAGCCTGAGTTTAGCTCTGCTGATTTGATCTCTTTTATGGGATTTTATGTGGAGCTATATGGTATTATTTTATCATATTTTTCCTAAAATAAAAAACCAACCCTTTTTCAAGATTCCACCCCTGATTCCTCATTCTTTTGAGCTCAGTCCCTCACAATTATTAAGGCATTAAGGCAAACAGTATGGCTTGTGCGTTTTCATCTAGGCAACAAACCTAGAATGACGAGACCATGGCCTCCATCCAATAACACCATAATCCACCACACCTGCAGAGCTGCCACCCCAGAATAGACTCCATTACAGCAGTATACATGCAGTAGTCTCACATTTTATACTTCTCTAAAGGCGCCTATAATGTGTCTGAGTGTGTTATGATGTACGCGTCCTGTGAACTTTGCTTTCAGACGTCCGCTTAGGGCCCAAAAAACCTGTTGAGACAGAGGTAGCCTCTGCAGTTTACAGGTTTTCTCTGAAAACCTGTAAATCAGAGCCCTCTTAAATCCCATCCAGTGGGCCAGGCTGGATAATATACTGCAGCAGTGAAATGTGTCTTCCTCGTCGCTATGAGCAGTCATGGTGGGTCAGCTGGGTTTTTCAAAACACAGCACAGTGCAGGCAGATTGATGGGAGGAACAGCATGGTCGTGTCATCTGCTGATGTATTTCAACATGTCACACAAATCGCAGAGATTTACTCACTTCTGTTTAGGGATGGACTCATATATGCACACACGTATATAAAAATAGGACTGCTGATAAGATTGTAGATACAAGAGGTTGAAATCAGGGTTTTTTTTTAGGTGGGTGGTGGGCCTCAGTCTCTGTGATGGGGTGAAGAGTTCAGCTATGAACTCAGAGTACATTTGCTTCTCTTCCATATTAAGACAAGGCAGTTGAGGTGGTTTGGGTACCTGATGAGGATTCCTCATGAATCCTTCCTTTCTGGTTGGTATCAACCAGACATACTCGACTGGGAGGAGACCCCGAGGTCACCTAGGGACCTGCTGGAGAGACTATATCTACAAGCTAGTCTGGGAGCAGCTGGAGATCCCACAGGACGAACTGGACGATGATGTAGGGAACACAGATGTCTGGGCTTCTCTTCTTTCTCTACTGTGACCCTGATTGGACTAAACTGCTCAAAAAGATGGACATCTAAATATCATTATTTTTTTTTATAAAGAAATGCACTCTATCCTCCTTTCTTCTTTCTTTTTCCTACTTCTTCTAAAACTTGACATGGACCCCCTTGTTTCATCAGTAATGACTTTCTTTCCATTACAAGTTCTACAAGTATTTTTCATACTGACTGACTCCTTATTCCCCTTTTTCACATTCAAACCAATCACAGAACTCTGTTCTGACTCACTGCTGGTCATTCTGCCATGACACCTGGCGGCAAGGACTTACGTCTTCCCATTAGCTGTTAGACATTTCAATTAAATGAGTTCTTACCGACTCAGAAACCCAGAGTCCCTTTTTAGTCCTGGAAATTAAAATTCTTCAGATGAGGTTCAATTACAAAAACCAGGTAAGCATTTAGTAAATATGACAGAAAAGTGAAGCTGGACAGAAGCCATCAAATCACATGAATGGATACAGGACCTGCAGGTCACAGAAGACTGCTGTGCAGTGAGCAGCACTGTGAATGTTTTAGCGCCTGTGTGGTTCTGGACTCCTTGGGGAGCGTTTGAGTTTCAATGTTTTCTTTCAGCAGCAGCAGGAAACCTAATCGCTCAGTGCTGGAGGAACAAAACTTAAGGTTTGAGCACACATTCATGCACGCAAAGATGTACTTTGACAGTGTCTGATACTTTACAGATACACTTCAGATGCACTATTTTTTAAAGGGTAACCATATCTTTGACCTTCACCCACGGATGCTTCCAGTCTTTTTAAACCTGACATTTGCTGGACAGCTCTGTGTGTCTGATGAAATTGCCAGCAGCACAGATCATACCACAGCGGCAGCACATTTCCTCTGGTTGGCCCAAAGCTAAATGACACCTGGGAATTTAAAGTCCGTAATGAAACTGCTGGGGCTGATCTTCACAAAACGTCCACCACTGAACCCAGTAGGCTCCCTCAGGCTTTAATCATGCGGAGGGAACCTGCTGTCCTGACAGGACCCATCAGCTCAGGTGTTTTTTTTTTTCTTTTTTTTCTGCAGTCCATAAATGTGAACACAGCATTTCAGGCAGAATGTCCTCTACAATTACACTCATCCGTCCTGAGGTAATTTACCGGAGTTCATTAATAATGGCTGAGCTGCAAAACTTTTTTATATTCTGTTATTTTTAAACATTTTCAGAAAGACAGACAAATCCTTTGTGGTGTCACCCATATGCTTTCCTAAAGAGTGGTTCTGAAGCTCAGCATGGTAGCTCTGGACAACAATGTCTTTGCAGTGCCTGACTCCATCTTAAAAATCCAAAAATAAGCACAGACGTCAAACTGAGGGGGCCATGATCTGTCCTATGATGGCCCCCACTTTTCCCTCTAAGCAGCCATGCCCTTTACCATACGTAACTTTAAACCCTAATACAGTGTAAACAAATGAGTTGTATAAAACGTCTCTCCCTGTACAGTTGTCATGAACGGGGATGAAACTTATAACGTATCACCCACCTGAACATCAATCTCAACCAAGGACACCCACAGATAGCAACAGGACTCCCTGACAGCAGTGGCTTCCCCAGAGGGCCCAGGATCAGCTTGAGGAACATGACAAAGATGCCAAGGCTGTGACCCAGCCTACTAACTCCCCAGATTCCAATACAATCGAATGTTTATGGGATCCACTGGAACATGCCCAATCCTCAGAGGCCTCATCTACAACACCCAAAAGATCCACCGAGAACATCCCAGGATCAGACACCAAAGGACACCCCCAGATGTCACTATTCCAGCTGTACTGGCAGTACATACTGCATAGGGGGACCTGCACAGGCAGGTGGTTTATGACATTGTGGCTCATCCAGATTTACATACAAGCATTATAACATGGGGTTCTATGGGGACTGACTCACTTTTGGAGCTATCTCTCAGTGGCTTTCAAGGAACTGCAGTTCTGAAGGTTGTCGTTCAGTTACAGCAGAAAGGGTCCAGGCAGAAAAATAAAATAAATGATGTTTGAAATCTGTGAAGCTGCTGCATCAGGGTCCTGTGTGCACTGTCACACTGTCATGCTTTACTGGGACACTTGAATAGAATAGAGGCATTATTCATGTTATTATGTAGCCAGAGCTTTTCCTGTGGTTTTTCAAGCCTTTTTAGGCACAGCTTCAGCCCTGGCCACAAGCTTTTATAGTGTGCATGAAAGCGTACCATCCTGTTTTCACCTGTGCCTGAGTTCAATCATGTGTAACTATGCATGTGTCAGACTCCAAAGAGATTAACAGCTCTAACTCTCCAACATGATCGGGGGTGATTTAACACTGATGGGACTGTAATGTTTACTGATCACGGACAGACACGTTGGGATCCTGAAGATGGACTCCTAATGAGAGCTTCCCTGCCTGTAAACCGCCGGATTAACTAGCACAATATTGACATGTGGGCCAGCCTCCTGACCCAAAGGTAGCCATTAGACAGGCCATTACTGAGGATGTGGCTCTGTAGAAATTATAGAATGTGCAGATGATTAGGCTGGACAGCACCAGGATTTTTTATGCGAGTCACGTTAATTTTGATCAACATGAGGCTGAATACATTGTCTCCTCATCTCCTTGCCTTCTTGTCTCTTTGTCTCCCTGCATCCTTGTCTCTTTGCCTCCTAACTCCTTGCTCTTTGTGTCTTTGTCTCCTCATCTCCTCGCCTCCTTGTCTCTTTGTCTTTTGTGTCTTTGTATCTGTGCAACCTTGTGTCTTTGTCTCCTTGTCTCTGTGCTTCTCTGTCTCCTGTCTATTTGTCTCCTTGTTTATTTGTCTCTTTGTTTATTTGTTTCTTTGTATCCTTGTGTCCTTGCCTTTTTGTCTCCTTGTTTATTTGTCTCTTTGTATCCTTGTCTCCTTGAATCCTTGTCTCTTTGAATCCTTGTTGTTTCATCTCCTTTTCCTCCTTGTCTCCAAAATAAAACTTTCAATTCTCATGAGCTGCATGCTGGGAAAGTCTGCAGATATGCTGGTCCTTTTTCCACAACTTAGTTGAGTTGATACAATGAGTTAAGTGAACTCTCAAAATTGTATGCATTCGACTCATAAGTCCAAAAACTTCAAGTAGAAACAACTTGATTAAAAAAAAATATTTACAACAAGTTAATAGGTAGACTACAATACAGCATCAAAGAATTTAAATAACCACTGTAACGTAAATCACAATGTAAACATCGTCTCAGTGACTGAGCCAACATGCTGATGAAGGCACCACAGAAGCATTTTAAGCTGAATGCCATTAGTTTTGCAGGTATTTGATCATAAAACAAATTACTGGACAAAAAATCAGGACTAAATGAAAAAACTCTATGTATGTATGTATGTACATTCATACATACATACATACATACATACATACATACATACATACATACATACATACATACATACATACATACATACATACATACATACATACATGCATAACATTACTCAGAGAAAACTTTGGTATTTTCCTAAATACTTTCAGTATATTATCGTGTTGACAAATATAAAGTCTGAACTTTAACAGGTTTTATGTGTACATGTTAATTATGACTCATTGGCAGCATTGATTTCTAACATACATATATTAACACATGTACAGTTTTATTGTAATACATTTTTATATTCCACATTATTGTTGGAACCTTATAGCCACTCTCACTTGGTGTATCAGTATCCTATCGACCTGACTGGTCTAATTCTTACCTGAAAAGCACTGAGGTATGTGTTCATTTAGCAACACAATATTTAAGCAGCTACAATCCAGAGCCTAGTGTGAAAACGGAACGACATCACACTGGTTGGAAGACGCCACGTCTCAAGAACCATAGGAAGTCAGTTTTTCCAACTTTTATGGTCAGATAAAGTAGTCTTATATATGTTCACGAGACTTAAACCATTACTTTCACTATAGGAAATTCACACCACAATAACTCTATAGGGACTCAAACACAATACTTCCAGTTGTTGGGTAGTTTGTGCTTCCAATTATATCTCTTTACTGGAGATCACTTTGATACAACAGTTCTCGTTTTAAATGCTTTATATTAATGGTGACTTGGCTTTATCGCTAGATTACATCAAATGAGTATCCGCCCCAGGACAAGTTAGATCTATGTGGAGAAGTTTTGCAGATGCTATATAATCTCAGTCTATGATAAAGTATGACCATAAGGTGTTTGCTAGGGCACCTTGATCATGCAACATTAATTATTTCTCAGGCAGCTCTTTTATCTCCAGACTTCTTACCCTTTCTAAATCGTGGATAAATTGCTCATCATCTTGTCATGAGCCTCCGTTCAACACGGTCTCTGGGAAGGCCCCATCCAGGTCTTGGTTTGCTGCCTCCATATCCCATGTCAATGCTGTGATCTCTCCCCTGAGCTACACAACCTATTCCCTCCGCTCATCCTCCCAGTGTATGAACATTTACTCTTCCTGGATGCCATCAAATATCACTCAAAGGCCAAGAATAGTTCATATTATACATAGTCTGTGATAACTTCATATATGTGGGGCACGGTTCATGTCAGTTCATTAAGGTCAGCCAGCACGCTGCTGATTCTATGTGTTCAGATGACAAGGTCTTCCTATGAATTTTAAGGAAATGCGCCATGCTTGTCATTACACATAGGCTAATTTCATTAAATTCCATTTCATTTCAAGGTGACTTAAATCATCTGCTTCCTTTCGGGAGCGCAGGCTTGAAGGTTTGTGATCTCAGGGACTGTCTGTGTCATGCTTGCTCAGATCATTCCAGAGCATCACTCGAACAGAGTCACCACCAAACACAAAAGCATGTCATTCCAAAAAAAATGGTTAAATCTGAAAAAGTGTCCTGTCTGAACTAGTGAGAAGGACATTGGGTTATGTGATGGGCACAGTTTGAGATAACAGGGGCAAAGAGATCAAATCACAGACAGAGAAAAGTCACTTCAGAGGCAAGTGATTCTTGTGGAATGAACTTTCATGTGGCCAAACATATATCATGTTTCAGGAATCCTGCAATCCATCATTATCAAAGTGACACAGGATACAGCACAAGTTATATAGCAAGTTAAAGCCCTGGGCACACAGCTTGAAGTTTCCATTTTCATCTCTGGCAGTTTTAGATTTTGATTGTTCTTTCAATAAAAAGGTATAGAAAATGAGCCAGTCTCATATAATGTGGCAGACTGCTGGTACACACGGTGCCTCCCGTCTTCATTTGACTGTTCGGTATTGAATAAGCTGCTTATCAAAGTTGCTTCTCTGTTTCACAAGAAGTTTAGATAAAATGAAAAAGAAAATCTATGCAAGATAACATTAGATGTGCCTACTAATACTTTACCCCATCCATCACTGGCCTTGCCTATAAATCCATACGTGGCTGCAGGCGTATTGTAAATGCTGCTGAAACACCAAAGAGAGGAGCACCCCGTGTTTACAGATTACTATTGACTGAGAGAACAGTTCGCTGTTAAATTCCTGATGCCATGAGTTACTGTCTTTGATGAAACTGCCACTGAAATTACAACACAGTGGTACGATTACCAAGCAACATTAGACAGTCCCTGTACTTACTGTTGTTCAATATCAAGCTTTCCAATCATGTGAAGAGTGGCAGATATCCTCCTGCAAAGTTGAGTTATTTTTGCAGCAGAGTCCTTTCAAATAGAGACAAACGTCTCATTTCTAGCTACAGTCAAGTTTGCCAGCTGAAATGACAACACTTTGGCAGATATAAGAACAAAGACACAGGGTTGTCTGTGAATTTCAGACCAGTGTTATATGTGACACGAGGAACTACGTAAGATCAGACTATTATTTCCTTCCAGCTTTATTTCTTTCTCATCATCCTGAGTCAAAGAGTGTTCAGGAACCTGGACTGGGTGTTTACATGCCACAGTATCCTGGTTTCTATCTAAGTACTCCGGGGCTCTTCTCATTCCTCTATTTTGAGCCTCTTCGTGTCCTCTGTTGTCCTGCCTGTGACCCAAAAACAATCTCAGCGCGCCATCTTGAAGGATATCTCAATTCCTAAAATGCATCTTGATGAGAGAGGAGGTTTGCTGGAGGGAGGATGCACAGGTGTGTCCTCACTCACTCGTCAGCCTCCCTGATGCATAAACCAGAAGCAGCAGCAGGACTCTGCAAATGTAAACGTTCCTTTTGTATTCATGTATTCAAATAAATACATAAAAGTTGTCTCGAACAGTGTTATACTGATCTGACAGAGATCATAAAATAACGATGTAGGCTAGACAACGCAGCTGGTGCATTAAAATTAAACTCTGAAGCAAGGACGTCTCGCTTTGTTAAATGCCCGTTGTTCCTCGTGTACATGGAGTCCTTCAACATTTGGAGAAATCTAAGGATTGATGGGCCTGGAGTGAGTTTCCCTTGCTAAATTAAGCACCACTGCTCACAATAATGGACAATGGGTAATGTATTTAAAAACAGTGCATGTACATTCACTGTGTTATGTTATTTTGTGATTTGGTATATTATTCCTTGATTCTACCATGGTTGGATTTGCTATATTATTTACTCAGTTTGATCATTATTCGTCGAACCTTATGTGGCCTTGGGGTCATAGACAGTCTGGATTGTGGCCATTGTTATAAAGAAACTGAATGAAAAGGGAGTAGCGTGCTCACAGTTCCTGTCTTACCTGTACTCAGTAGTTTCTGTGTTCAGCTAAGTTCTGCATGAGAGCGGCAAAATAGATGCACGCCCTAAAGACACACACACACACACACACACACACTTGTTTTAGCACATTTCAGCAAATCCACATGAACACTGGTTGGCGTGTTCACGTCAGAGATAACTGGCCAATGAGCCTCAGTTGCGTCTAAGTCCAACCTGTGTACGGGTCAGACCCAGCCCAAGAAGATAAATGTGAATTATACCTGTATATCGAGGCTCACTATGATGGAGTTCCTGCGAGAGCTTTTTTTTGAGACCAGCGCTGCCATACTTTACCTGTGACCTAAATAAATTCTGCATCTGTGAACTGAAAATTCCTCTAGTTTGTTCTTGAGCTTCCAACAAAAGAACCGGGTTTAACAACTGTTCTCTTGGAGGGATATTAACTTATTGTTTTTTTTTGGATATGGAGCAACAAAATCGCAGGAAGGTGAAAGTGTGTCTGTGGTTTATCTGATTGACCTCACCAGAATTTATCTCACACAATCAAACCAACAAAGCTGAAACTTCAGATCTCTTAGATATGTACAGACCCCGCCTCCACCTCTCCATTCCTACTGTCTCATCCTTGGAACTAAAAGGAAAGCAGTTGTCAGGTGTAAACTCACAGGGAGGACGAGGCGACATCTTTGTGTTTCATGTCTGCCTTTGTCTCCCATCTGTAATGTGGTGTTTTGAATTGCAAGCAGCAGGTATGGTCTGATGGGGTGCAGCATCTCATTGATAACGTAGCATTACTCTGTATTTTTCTTTCAGCTCACCACCTTCAATAACACTTACGGCTGGTCAGGCTCGGTGCTCGTACTTTCTTTGGCAGGTTCCTAGTAAGGATGGCATCAGATAAGAGCACTTCTGTTTATCGTTAGCTGTCGGTTCAGGCTGGCTTTGAAACCCGTCCATGGCCTCTACTCATGCTTGAACAGTTCAGTTTATCATCAGTAATTTCACTGGACGGACAGTTTCACACATAACCCCATACAAGGTCTTGTAATCAAATAACCGAAGCTGGCACCGCTGCACCGCTGCCTGCCGTCAGACAATCTTTTCACACACAGTCACCCAGACACAATGCCAGGCTGCTTTCTTATGATCTAATCTAATCTGACAATTGCTTGCGAACCATTAGAGCTGGCTTTCGTACGTTTGATTCCGAGAAGAAAAAAAACAAGAAACACCTTGGCTCTGTGACTTATTCCCTTAAAAGAGCAAGTCAACATTTCTTCTTAGAGGCTTTTGTTTAGGCTTAACTGGAACTGACGGGGCAATTTCATGGAGCAAAACACTGGATTTTCGTCAGATTTCATAAACTAAACACAGGCCTCAACTCCAGCAACACTTAAAGGTTTCAAATCTGTGATTACCGTCACCTCTATGCAGTATATTAACATCAGCCCTCGTCTTTATGGGTTGTAATAAAACATACTGAGGAGGATGGAATCAAGGCCCACACATGGAGGTGTTGCAAATAATTACTGACCATTACCATGAATGGCCCAGTAAATAAAGAATAGATGGAATCTGTCACTGGACCAATTCTGTTTTCACTGTAGAGGCCTGACATCACCCGGAATTACACAATAATTCTCTGACATATGTACACTCACAGACCATAAAAACAAAATTGAATATCATTTTAAACTTGTGATGTTTGCTCAAGACTTTTAACACCCAAGTGGACCACAATTTATCCAAACATCTAAGTATGGCATATATTATCCACCTTCTTTATAGCCCCATAACACCTCACAGTCAGGGCAGTAACTATAATATGTGCTGAGGGAGACACATCCCAACTCCAAAACCCCCAACTGACCAGACACAAGGCTGTGTTTCACCTCATTCACTCACATATGTCGGCTTCATTTCAGCTTAGTCTTCCATTCGTTGTTGATTACTACAGAGACAGTAAAGTACACTTTTCCAGGTGGTCCTGGGCAGTATAAGGTAGATTTATACCCATAGTATTCTGTTTAAGGTGTGACAGGTTGTCTTCCCACAATTATTTCCAAAAAGTCTCTATTAAAACCTGTAGCACACCATTGTTTATCATTTTATTAGTTCAGTATGTTTCTGTCTCTTAGGTTGGATGTATTCCTTTAGAAACACTCAAAGATTTCAGCTCCTTGACTATCCTTTGACATGCCTGCACTTTAGAGCCTTGCAAATTAATTCATTTCCCACCAAGACAGTAAAAACCCCAACGGACTGATTCAGAATACAGCAAAGGTTGAATCAAAATGAAAAGAACCAATGATCACTTGAACAGTCACAATAATCTGACTATTTTAGCATTCAGTAATCCCTCGTCTATCGCGGGGGGTAGGTTCCAGAACCCCGCCGCGATAGACGAAATCCACAAAGTAGTGACCTTATATTTACTTTACTTTACTTTACTTTACTTACTTTATATTTACTTTACTTTACTTTTTACTATATATGAAGCGGATTTTGTCCAGAACATCAGAGGTATTGGAGACCAACTCCCTGAGGAAGATCTCTTTGCTGGAATAAAAGGTGAAAGGTGTTTTATAAACCCTCCCCACACTGTTATTAACCTTTCCCACACTCTTATAAACACTGGCTTCCATCACCACCAATCAATCAGAGACCTACTAGCTCAAGCAGAAGCGGCCGTAGCTGCGTTTTGCACACGTGCGTCTACTCATCTGCTGTACACTACGTATTTTATATACAGTTTAAAAATCTGCGATACAGTGAGGCCACAAAAAATGAGCCGCGATATGGCGAGGGACTTCTGTATTAACAATATGAGCTGATGACAGTAGTGTGCCTCAGTGTAAATACTGTATGTGATTGTAAATAATGGGAAAAACATGGACAACTTACCAATAATCAGATGAAATAGAGGACACTTTTAAAAGAATGAAATATATAGAAATATAATATTTCACCACAAACCTAATGCATACAAGGGTTGATCAAATAGTTCCAACAGTGTGCCAGTAAAAATCAAAAGCCTCGTTTAAATTCAGCTGTAATCCAGAATGAAGTAGTCTCCTTGTGCAGCAAAGTAGTGCTCCCACCACTCCTGCAACACTTGTAACGCTTGACTCCCATGAAGTCCTGTTATGTGAATATGTCAAGCACCACCTGTGTGCACGGAAACTCTTAAACTGTGTCAAGACGGCGACCCTTCAACTTGAACTTCATTTTGGGGAAAAGGAAGAAGTCACAGGGAGCCTAATCTGGGGAGTAGGGCTGGTGGAGTGTGGCAAGTGTGTTGTTGTGGTCAGAAAACCTGTGTGTGATCACGGCACTGTGACTCTGCTGACTGGATGTGATGTTTGCTCTCTGCTCACCAACCAGTGCTCACAAAAATCTGTGTACCACAGGTCCTGCTGTGGCAAGCAGCATCCTGTTACTCACACATGCTGCATGGGCATCACCATGACATGCCCCGGACATGCATGCTATGAACAGTCTTGGAACTTTTTGATCAGTCCTTGTACTTCATAAAACATCACAGTCTGTTGAGAGTCTCAGCTAAATCTAGCAACAGAGTAGGAGAAAAGGAGGCCGTGCAGCAGATGGTAAACACCTCTACCTGTTTTTACAGATGCCCACTGTTCCTGGACACACCGCTAATGTGTGTATCATACTGCATGCAGACAGCAAAACTACACTTCCGATATAATCAAACAAAAAAAAGGCCAGTTTTCTTTTAATATTTTTTTTTAATGAGAGGTGTGCGTGGCCTTTTTACACAGTAATGGGTTGTAAAGTCCATCCATCCATCCATTATCTATACACCGCTTAATCCTCTGTAGGGTCACTGGGTGGCGGACTGGAGTCTATCCCATCCGACTCAGGTGAAGGCAGGGGACACACTGGACAGGTCGCCAGTCTATCACAGGGCTACACATAGAGACAGACAACCAGGCACACTCTCATTCACACCTACGGACAATTTAGCATACAGTGATCCCTTGTCTATCGCGGGGGTTAGTTTCCAGAACCCCACCACGATAGACGAAATCTGCAAAGTAGCGAACTTATATTTATTTTATTATTTATATATTTTTTAAGGCTTTATAAACCCTCCCCATGCTGTTATTAACCTTTCCTACACTCTTAGAAAAACTGGCTTCCATCAATGCCAATCAATCAGCGACCAACTAACGCTGCACAGGGAGAACATGCAAACTCCACACAGAAAGATCCCAGACGTCCTAACCGGGACGCGAACCGGGGATCTTCTAGCTGTGAGGTGACACTGCTAACCACCGAGCCACTGTGCAGCCCCTGGGTTGTAAAGTGTTATTTTAAAATGAACTACCAGTATACAGGACAGAAACTGGTTCTTGATCCCCCTCCTTTTGCATTCATTTTGCCAGTACCAGCCAGCAGTTGTTCAGTAGTTTTATTCCTTACAGAGTCTAGTGTAATCTGTCAAATGACCAATATTATAAAAGAACTCAGTAATAAACCTAAAGTGTCGCAGCACGGTCCTGGATTCAGAAAGACACAAGAATCTCAAAACGAAAGCTCACAGTCTTGTTTTGCCACCCCCCTACTAAACTGATTCAGGTCTTTTACAGGAGAACGTCCCGCCGCCTGGTATGCTGTCAGCATCTGTGACAAACTGGGAAATGTAAACCGTCTAAATGACTAATTGCTCCAGAACAAGGACATTCACTTCACACACATTTTAAAATGACCACATAGATGACAGTACCTCACACCTCCTGTCACTGGTGTTAGATAACTTTCAATTTCAAACCATATCAAGGAGAGAGAGCAGAGGAAGCAGGGTCCGGTGGTGAAACCATGAGATAGACTGCTTTTCAGATTTGTTCATATCTGTGCCAAACGTGTCGACTTGCACAAATGATTTCATGAGGTCAGTAATGAGATTAGCATAAATACCTCGTAAATTCTGTCTTCCTGTCGGTGTCACCGTCAGTTCAGCCACACATTTCCTGTCTGCGGAATAAAAACACACTCATATATTTTGTAACTTTGCACAGGAACGACGCAGAGGAATGGAGGAAATGGGAAGACGGAGTGAGGCTGAGATGAAGGAAATGGAAGAAAAGTTGAGGACCGCCACAAAGATCCTGGTCCTTAAGGAGAGGGCAGCCTGAGAGAGCGACAGACAGCAGCTTCTTGAAGACTATAAGAGCACACAGTAGAAAGTGTCTTTTGCTGAACAGGACAATGGATGGCTTAAGGCCGATCTCCAGGAGGCAAACAGGCAGACTGAAATCAGAGACGAGATCAGCTCTTTTCGGCACAATTTAGAAGCAGCTTGAAGAGTTCCTCACTGAAAAAGATGAACAGATCAGAAAGTCAAATGCTCATAAGGATACTGTCAGTTCTGAAACAGGGCAAACTCTGATGTTAAAGCGACAGACTACAAGAACAGCTGACTGACGAAGAGTAAAGCCACCAGAAGGAGCTCTAGAAGGAAGAGAGCTTTTTATCTCCAATAAAATGTAAGACATTACACTAGAAAGAAGCTCTCCAAACTGTCAGAGACGTGCGAGGAGAGCCCAGCAGCTGCAGCAGAAATGTCTCGGTCTTTGGCTTTTGGTTTTCTTACGTTGGATCCCTTCCTGTGCGTTTCCCTGTTTGTGTCTTTGGGTGTTTGTTTATGTGGGGGTTCCATGTGCTTTTTCTCTTACTTCCAGTTTTATTTTGAAGTTTCTGACTTCATCACTTTGTCACTTTAAGGACTGATGCTTGCAAAAAAAACTGAACATTGCCAACCTTTAGACTGAAATAAATTTTTGATTTTCGAAGCCTTTATCAGCTGCTACTGATGATGATCACGCCAATATCATTGTGCACCTCTAGTAAAAATTAGTAGAGTCACAGGCAATCTTCTCCATCACACCGTATCATCAGGGAGGCGTCAAATCAGTCCCACATTCATCCTGCAGCATAATAACCACTCCAAAGCCTTCAGCGGTGATAAGAAGGAGTCCTGCAACAGATGGCGTGGCCCCCACAGAGTCCTGGTCATGAAGTCAGTCTAGACTTACGTGAGGAGACGGAAGCATCTGCAACAGCCTAAATCCACACAAGAACTGTGGCTACCTGCCTGCCAAATACCTTGAAAAGCTTCATGCAAGTGCACCAAGGAGAACCGGTGCTGTGTTGAAGCACACTCAGGTTAACTGATGGATAAAAGTTATTGGTGGCATTACTTTTCAAAGCACTCTCACTTGTTTGTGCATTGTTCTATATCACTGACAGTGCTGATACTGGATGAGTCTGACTGTTGATCTGCTGCATGTGTACACAGATTTTACTTTGACTATGAACGTAGATTTGCAATTGCAATTAAATGCATTTTCTGACAAACTACTAAACCTGATTTCTAACCTGGTGTCTCATGTTTGTTAGACAGAGAACTTCCTTCACACTGAGGTGAAGCTGCAGTTTAGTTCAGACAGAGGACTGACTCTGCTTTTGAATTAGCAGCAGTTCCATTCATGCGTCACATTCCCTGCCACATTCACAGATGAGTGCCTATCAGCCGAAAGCCAATTCATGCTTTCAGTGTCAGTGTTCGTAAGGGTCTGTGTGACATACATTTCAAGTGAAACAAAACAAATGCTTGTTACCAGGACAGACTGTGCAAAGAGATTCTCCAGTGTTCACACTTTTACACTTCATCAGTAAGAGTTGGAACTGAAGTGGTCGACGCTGGACTTTGGAGGTGCTTTGATTGTGCATCAACGGTGCCCAAACACAGTGGGAAACTCTAAATCCAGGGCTATGTCCTCCCACTATGCTGTGCATGCCTCAGGAATAATCATTAACATGGTGCCACAGTACAAACTGTTCTAGCATTTATATCCGGAAAAAGCGCTCAGTCACAAGCAGCCTTTCAGAAACATCCAGGGAAAGCTTGAGTGTTAGTCTGTGAGGGGCAACGCAGCCTCCTGCATGACAGACTGGAGAGTATCTACTACTCTCCAGTCTGTAGTGCACAGGTATGAATACTTCTGCATTATGGTATAAATATCAGTCTGTGCACAGGGATATGAAAACCATGATGTCCAAGTTCATTAATACAAGTTCACTTAATGAGAATTAACACAGTACACTTCAAGCCAGGGTTTAAAACGGAGCAACTCAGCAGGAAAATCAGTTTGTTCAAATATAATCAGATGATTCTCAAGAAGAAAAAAATTCATCTGTGCAAATGTTTCCATAGAGTTTAATTTCGACAAGCACATTTGGACCATTGACCAATAGGATCCCATGCAGGTTAAAACAGAGGGACCAATTGTAGCATATTAGCTGCCTCTCAAAAGGGCAATAGTTTGCAAACGGTTGTGAGAGTTAAGAGTCAATGAACAAATACAATATTTTGAACAAACTCTGAACTCATTGTGACTTTAACAATGACTTAGAAAAACTGTAACCTTGGAGTGTTATTTTTTCCACTCTTTGATGATGATGATCTCTAGCAGTTTGCTCATTTTCCATGACTGATGTGTCTCTGACTCAACCCGAGCCAGATTAATCCTTAAACACATCTCTGATTATTTCCTTATCCCTGCAGACAATTAAGAGCAGCAAATTACCTATTCAAGAACTATCACCTCTGCCCACCTTCTCACTCAGACTGTACTTTCATCTTGGAAAAACTGTGACCAGTTCTCACCGCTGCTATCAGAAGCAGTCACATTCATTTTTAGTATTCTTGCCCCACACTAAGTCATCTGGTGGTTTTCCTTTTTACCTGAAGTCAAAGTTTCCTCAAGTGGTGCTTTTTTCTTTTACCAGTCATTTTATAAATTTGTGCTAAAAAAATTCTTAGTTCTTCAAGTTTTTACAAACTGGTGGCACATGGATTATTACTGGTTACTTTGGCTTATTACTGGTTACTTTGGCTTATTACTGGTTACTTTGCACGGTGGCTCGGTGGTTAGCAGCATCGCCTCACAGCTAGAAGATCCCCGGTTCGCGCCCCGGTTAGGATGCCTGGGATCTTTCTGTGTGGAGTTTGCATGTTCTCCCTGTGCATGCGTGGGTTCTCACCGGGTACTCCTGCTTCCTCGCACAGTCCAAAAACATGCTGAGGTTAACTGATGATTCTAAATTGTCCATAGGTGTGAATGAGAGTGTGCTTGGTTGTCTGTCTCTATATGTAGCCCTGCAACCTGTCCAGGGTGTCCCCTGCTTTCGCCCGAGTTGGCTGGAATAGGCTCCAGTCCCTAGAGACGATTAAGCAGTGTATAGATAATGGATGGGTGGACTTTGGCTACCAAAGTTCCCCCCTTTTTTTTTTACAGGTTAGGCCATTGTACAGTCTCTCTCTGCATAGGGCTCTCTTGCCTCCCACCTCCATTCCATCCCTCTTCCCTGCTTGCTCTTCACTCACAAACCAATGAGGTCTGCAATCACTGAAGTGCAAGAATTCTTTTATAGGACAGCCACACTGCTTCACTTGCAGTCAGATTTTTTTTTCTGTGATTGGTTGATTGGTCTGCTCCAGACAGTTGCGTTCCAGTTGTGTTTTTTTGGTTACTTTATTTGGTGCAGCACATCCATTCACCTCCCTACGATGCCCATGAATTATCCACAGCACAGGCTCTTGTCAAATGTTGTGCATCAAGCACTGCCTCATGTACAGATCAAATGTTTCAGTAATTACTCCTCAGTTTATACAGCTAAAAAACAGTATTGTTAAAAACTGACATGTTTCACACAGTCAAATGAAAATCATAGATCACTCCAAGGTCTCTCTGGTGCTCTAATAACTCCCTCAGAGCAGTCCTTTCCTGCTGGTTCTCCTCTGATGCCAACAGAAACAGAGGGAATCTGGGCACAATGGCTTCTTTTCTAAGAAGAGTGGCTAAAGTAACACCTAGAGGTCTGCATTTAAAATTCAATACAGGTACGTGGCTGTGATCAATACCATCCTGATGTTGAACAGGATGTGACAGAGACTGTTCAGGTTAGACTTCTTTGTGCTGTTAGAAAGAATGTTATTTTAAGAATCTTTCTTTATGTGTGGATCATTATTGGGATCACGGAAGGAGATTATGAAGATTATACCACAGCACAGGCTAAAGATTAGGCTTTTATCTAGTCAAATATTCAAATCTAGTCTGAAATAAACTTAACATAAAAGGTGCATACAGTATAGCTGCAGATAGTTGTGACAAAGTTTTGCCAACATGATGACTGTAGGATCTGAATTCTGTTTCATGATACCACCTGCTCTTGTCAGTTGGAAGCTACTATATTCATATTTCTGAAATTCTGTACATCCCTGACAACAGTGAGCTTCCTCTGAAGAAAACTCCACAAGATTTCCAAACTGTCAGTGCATCGAGACGGGGAGAGCCCTGTTTTAAACAAATGAAACGGTGAATATCTGTCCCAGCCTCTGACACACTTAACAGCAATGTATGGTAATGTATTCTTTCTGATCCCAAACTTGTTTCCAAGGCTCACCTTTGAGACAGGTCGACTGGTGCAGCAAAGATACGCACCAAAGACACAAAGTACAACTTTGGCTCATGGGAAAGTCATTCATTTTATTTAGCCATGCAAGTGACATGGTTACACAGATGGTCTGTCAAATTTTGGGTTGCCAAGGTGTTCAACAGGTAGCTGTGGTCCTGAGAGGATACATTCAAATGACTTTGGTGGTTCATTTAATTTCTTTTCAGTAGCACCAAGTTTGGCTTTCAGTGAACAAACACTCAACAACATGTGGATGGACTGTCAAGAAATTTGTTGCAGATATTTGTGCCCAGAGGGAAGATGCTAATGACTTCAATATTCACTTGACATTTGCCTTCGCATCCCCAGCAGGTTTCATTTATCCTGTACATTTCAACATGCACTGGATGGATTGACACCACACATGGTGCACTCACTCATTATTACCAGAGGAGGAATTGTATCATCGGGCATCATCATTAAGTCCAAATTTATTTCATCTAATCATTTGGTTTAGAGTCTAGTGGACAGGCAGTACTATCAGCAGAGCATCATATTTTACTTAAACTGATCTCCAGTCCCCCTCTGTTTAGCCTTCCTTCCTAACACAGGTATTCCTCACTGGTTTGACTGTCTTCACTACCGTCAACACTAAAAGTTGCAAACAGCGACACAGTCTGGCTTTCAGTGCGTCTCCACCGTGTCCTCGTGTTTAATGGCCAATTTATCCTTCAGCAATCTCATCCCTCCTGCTCACAGAAGTGATGAGCATCAGTGATTAACTCAGATAGGCACTCACCTCCTTCACAGTAAATATTCAACACAGTAAATGAGACACTCCCCTTTTCTTTACCACAGTATTTTAGCATTGTTATTCTGAGCATATTAACAAGTCAACGTTAGTTTAAAGTATCGCTGGGTCTATATACAGCCTTACAGATTCGGTAGCATAACTAATAGTTGTTTAGTTGCTTGTTTATTTTACGAAAAGACAAAAATGGCAACTTAAAGAATATGTAGTGACCGGCCACAAGCTAATACAAGAGCAGCCCTGTGCACATCATCAGTACCTCATGCTGCTTCAGGTACTCAGGAAAAGAAGATGGTAAATAGTAAATGGTCTGCACTTACATGGCGCTTTTCTCTACCTTAGTGGTATCCAAAGCGCTTTACAATGCATTTCTCATTCACCCATTCACACTCCAATGGCGACAGAGCTGCCATGCAAGGCGCTAATCTACCATTGGGGAGCAACTTGGGGTTCCGTGTCTTGCCCAAGGACACTTCGGCATGCGGAGGGGCTGGGGATCGAACCACCAACATTGCGATCAGTGGACAACCCACTCTACCACCTGAGTCACAGCCACCCCAATAAAAAGATGTCTAAGTTTACTATGTAGTACTTTTTCCTTACAACTTAAGGTAAAACATGAGGGAGCAATGCGGGATTTAGGACGCACCCTGAGCTTTGTCCCCCCAAGGTTATTCCAACCCATAATGATGAAATTTAAGTTGAACTTTGGTAAAATCTGGGATTGTAACGCGGATTGTTCAGTCTCAGCATTTCTTGCTCACAAGCCCAGTTGAACACAGGCTTAACATGCTTTTGACCCCTATTTTTAATCTTGTCTCCACTTGTCTACAGCCTCCTTCTAAGACTCCATTAAAGTGAAAGTGTGTCCTGAAGGCTTACACTGGTGTCTCTCTTTGACTCACAACAAAGCCAGGGACTTTACAGCCAACACTGAGGCTAGAAAACCTATAACCTCCATCACACTAAGTGCTGCTCGCTGAACACCCACACAGACACCAAGCTGAGCGGGGATCTTCAAGCAATCACACTCCAGAACTGAAGGCCGTTGAAGACACTGGCTTGTCTTTTCATGTTCACCTATGACTCACTGTTTCACATTTCCGCCGTCTAAAGACCCGACTCAAAGACGAACAATAGGGGACGGGCTGCTCCTGAAGGCTTGTTAGCAAAATCCCAAAAGAATCCCAAAGCTTTTATAATTGGTAAACCTGGACTTCAAAAAAGGAGACGATCACGAAATTAATCGAAAAGGCTGACTCGTATGTTAAATAGATTGAGAATGATGCAAAAAATCTTGAGGACAAGTTGCGGCCTTACAATTGCGATCTAATGGAAGTATTTAACTGTGTTTTTCTGCTCCATGAAGTTTATGAACATGTGAGACAACATTCCATACGACTGTTTAGTCTGAGTTCTTCTGGGACTGACCCAATGTTAGACTCTTAGACAGATTCTAAGTTACCCTAGTTCTGACTGCGGGTCTTATGTGCATTTACTTTTTTGGGGAGATTTTTCCAGTTTTATTGATAGAGGGAGGGACAGGGTGAAAGAGGGGTAGAGAGGAGGAAGAGACATGCATCAAAGGGTCGTGAGCCGGACTTGAACTCACGACCGCTTCTGGCGACCTGCGCCCACATGGAAACGCCTTAACTCGGCGAGCTACACGGCAGCCCATGTGCATATATTTTTTATAGAATTATCTGTAAACTACAATTTACACATCATTGAGTTAAAGAGAATACACAGATCTCCCATTCCTTTTGGCTTTCTTTTCAACACTCCCCACCGGGAAGCATAGCAGAGAGTGGGGGAGCGACCATAAACACTTGCCCTTGCTGAGCCCTCATTAACATCCATGTGGGCTGGACTTTTGAAATGCTTTTGGACAACAGCACGAGCAGCAGCAAGTTGCTTGGACAGCTTTCAAGTGTGTCGTGTCACAACAGGCAGAGCAGCTAGAGAATGATTGAGGGTTTAACTATGGCTATTAAAGGGGGGCACTAAATACATTGATGAGCCAAAATGCTAGGACCCCTGTCTAATGTGCAGTTGGTCACCCATGTACTGTCTAAACTGCTCTGCCAAGCTGAGGACTGGACTTTAAAAGACCTCCGGAGGGTGCCCTGTAGTATCTGGCACCAGCAACGGATTTTTTGAAGTTCTGCACATTGGGAGTTGGAGCTGCTACAGACCAGATTTGTGGTTGTCCATCTTGGAAAACCATCCGTATAATAAGCTGTTAGCTGAGTGTGATTATCCGGAATTAAAATTACAGTCGTCAATATGACAGATATGTCAGTCAGAATTATATTTCCAGATATCTACAACATCATTCTGAATCATCAAAAGGACACTTAGAGATATCTGCAATTCCATTTGGACCAGTCACAATAAATGCTGCAGGTATCTGAAATGTCATTATGATTAGTCTGAGTTGTTGTGCATGACATCGCTCATGCAACACTTGTCTTTGGATACTGGCCTGGCAAAGCATTTGAATAGTGTTAGCAGAAGTTATAGTGGTCGCTGTGATGGACAAGATCACAAGAGAATGGAAAGGAAATAGGAGGAGTTTATCAGCTGCTCTGACAGCACAGTAAAATGGCTTTTCAAATGCAGTTATGTTTTATCATATTTCGTCTGAAAAGGAAGCTGCCTTTTCCCATCTGCCCTAGCTGCATTACAGATAGCTGCAATGTTATTTCCCCTTGTCAAAACTCTTATTCAAGATATTTGTAGTTACAATTTAACTAACCAAAATCCTAGTTTGAAATATGTACAAGATCATTTTGACAAGTCATAGTTGTAGTTCTATAGCACTGATAAGATATCTATAGCCCCATTCTGACTAGTTATATCTTGAACTACAATTATGACTTGTTAGAAATAAAGTATAGCTATCCAAAACTGGATTATTACTCATAATTTTCTAATATCTGTGATATCTGTTTCCCCACATCCAACACACCAGCTACATGAACCAACTCACTGTGAGTGGTCTTACAGCTGTGGTACAACAAGTATTCCACAAGCATGCTTTTGTTATATTTGTTGAAAGTCTCTTCACATCCAAACAACAATCAATAAATCAAGTGTTCTGTAATAAAATGAAAAAATCAGTTTTCTGTGGCAGTCACCGGCCTGTTCAACCTCTGTCTAATCACGACAGTCAGACTGATTGGATGACCCACAGCGCCTATGAAAAAGACATTTAACCCCCTTCAAAGTTTTCTCCATTTACTTCTTTTAACACTGATTCATGGTCAAATCTGACTTTGGAATTTACAAAAAAAACACTCTTTTCATCTTTCATCTAATTCCAGCCATTTGGTCCTAGAAGTCGTACAATTAATGAAATGGAGATCATCTGAGAAGTGAATGTGTCTCAAGTGATTACTGCTTAAGGACGCCTGTATCTGGTGAATCAATGCTCCTGTCTATAGCTGCACCATGAGGACAAAAGAATACTCCAAGCAATTCCACGAAAAGGGTTTGAAAAGCATAAATCACGAAGTAAGTCACTGAATATCCCTTTGAGTACAAGTAAATCCATCATTAAGAACTGGAGGGAATAAAGCACATGCATAAATCCGCCTCCAGCAGGCCGTCCTCAAAAACTGAGTGACCATGCAAGAAAGAGACAAGTGAAGGAGGCCACCAAGACACCTATGATGTCTCTGAAGAAAGTACAAGCTGTAGTGGCTGAGATGAGAAAGACTGTGTATACAAAACCTGTTGCCAGTTCTTCCCCAGTCAAAGCCTAATGGGAGAGTGGCAAAGAGAAATCCACTGTTTTAAAAAAATACTCACATTAAGTCTAGACTAGAGTTCACTAGAATGTATATGTGAGACTCTGAAGTCAACTGGAAGAAGGTTCTATAGTCTGACGAGACCAAAACTGAGCTTTTCGGCCATCAGACCAGCTCCATGGTGAAGCACGGTGGTGGCAGCATCATGATTCAAGGATGCTTCTCAGCAGCAGGCCAAATGAATGCAGCAACGTATAGGGAGATCCTGGAGGATAGCAGTCTGCCATAGAACTGCAACTTGACGGAAGATTTGTTTTCCTGCAAGATGATGACCGGAAGCATACAGACGAAGCTACACAGAAAGTTCTTATAGTCAACAAGGTGCATGTTCTGGAGTGGCCGAGTCAGAACCCAGACCTCAATCCAATTGAATATTTGTGGCTCTACTTTAAAACGGCTATTCACTGAAGATATCTTCTGCAACCTGACAGAGCATGAACAGTTGTATAAAGAAGAATGAGGTAATATTGCAGTGTCCAGATGTGCAAGACTGCTTAAGATCTATTGAGGCCAAATGTGCATGTACTATATACTCACTTGAAGGGGTGAAATACTTGTGAAATAACATACTTTATATTTTACACATTTAAATAATTCACATTACTTTGTGTAAACTTGTTTTCACTTTGAAATTAAAAAGACATCTTTTTGTAAATTCTTGACAAAAAAGGCCAAATCGTGCATTTTCTGCCCATGTATTTGTTGCACGTCGCCAGATTCTTCCACAAGGTTGACTGAATGCATTGCTGGAGCTCAAGAGCAGACCAGAAAGTCTGGTTAAAGCAGCAAGTCCAAGTCAAGTCATCGTCAGTATGGCTCTTCCACATTGGTGGCAACTTGTGTCCTGCTTGTTCTCTCCGTGGATGTCTCTGGATCTGGAGCTCAACGTCCCTGATCTGCAGCTGCTGGCTTCACCACCTCCCATCCCCACCCCAACCTCTCCTACTATCCCTCCCTCCCTCCTCATCCCTACTCCCAACCCAACCGGTCGAGGCAGATGGCCGCCCTCCCTGAGCCTGGTTCTGTTGGAGGTTTTTTTTTCCCCCTTCCCTACCATAGGGGGATTTTGGTTCCTTCCCACCGTCGCTGACTGCTTGCCCATAGGGAATCCAAAAGCAACTTTGGATTGTTGGGTTTTTTTGTTTCGTGTTTTTCTGTTTCCTGTTCTTTCCTACAATGTTTAGCGCTATGTGACGACTTATGTTGTAAATATGTGCTATATAAATAAAATTGAATTGAACTGAATTGAACTACAAGAGTCTTTAAAAACAGGCCAAGGTTGTTCTTTTTGTGTTGGACACAATCTGGTTTATATTGTTTTGTGGGGTGACAGTTATGGCCTGCAGTAAATGAGACATAATGTAGTTTGAATACGACACACTCACCCACCAAGAGTCTCCCTTGGATCATCCCACCAGCTGTAACCAGGACTCTTTGTGGAGGAAGATCTGAAGGGAGGTTCATTCTTTATATTTATATTTTTATATCATTTCATAATCAAGTTCACTGTTGCTGTTTCCAAGGTTCTGCACACTCTGGCTATGATGTTCTCATTCATCTGTGTATATGCTACACAGTGAGAGCTATGCCATTTGAGTGTTGTGTATATTTTTGTATAACATACTGTTGACATTTGTTTATACTTCTGATATCACACGCTAAACAAGTGTATTATTAAACGTGATATGACCTAAAAGTTTACATGAATGCTCTTTCATGTACATGCACTTCCCATTAAAGCATAGAGCGCAATCTGTGCTAAATGCAGACCAACTCACTCCCTTTGCTCTTTAAACTTCGAATGATCACAGATGAAGCGCTTGACAGCTCTCAGCCAGACACTCAAACAGGAGTTGAGAGGAGAAACTTGGCGACAGATGGGGACAGTCGGAGCCTCTCAAGGCAGTGTTTGGAAGATCTAGACGGAGCGACACGACTTATCTGAACAGTAAATAAACACCATGTTCTCTTTCCATATTCACTGTCCTTTTTATCCCCTCAGTAATTCAGTAATTGTGAGAGGTGCATGGCGCCGTCCTCCTGCTGTGAAGATAAGGCGCATCCTTGCCCACTCTGCTTTTGACTCAATTGTCAACTGCTAATCGCATTCTTTGCTGGAGGGTTTGTGGTGGAAGAGAATAATGCAAAATGATTGCGGGGATGTATGGAAGAAGAGAATGCCAAGAAATGCAATCAGCTTCTGGTCTAAAGCAAGTAAATGCTTCTTGTATTGTTAGAAGGCTATTAAGTGGAAGGAGGATCAGAACAGCAGAGAATGAATCTCGGTCTGACGCTTGATAGTTTTTCCAAGAAGTAGAACAAATAACTTCATGTCTAGTCACTGTAGTTATATTTTTATTCAATTTTGTAAAAGCAGCAGTTCCAGGAAGTACAGAAACCCATAATAACTACTAAAGGCTGTGTAACAACGCTTGTTGCAACCTTGTAAATCTCTTAAGTGAAGACTGGGAGTCTGTCCATAGCAATGCAGCCTTTGTCCAAGTTACACAGGTCCTTACACTTGCTAGTTGCTCCCACATCCAACACATCAACTGCAAGAACCAACCATCTAACAAGTTATAATCTATGACTTATCACAGATAAAGCATCTTAATCCTAATTGTTGTAATTTTTTACTTACACAGGGATGAGTTTTTAGAGATTAAATCAGTGGTTTTATTATTTAGCTAATTCCCCATGTCAAAATAAGATAGGAGATGGGAAGATAGAACTTTATTAATCCCAAAGGAAGTTCTTAATGGATATTCTTATTGCTAATGTATTTTCTGAGTGTTCTCCTGTTTGTATGCCTACATCCTTTTTTTGCATCTTTGCTCAGCTGTACTATAAATGAGGCCTCGACTTCAGTGTAATCCAGAGTTTAAGTAAAGGCTGACTTCACAACGTTTGGGCTCATTGTGGCAAGGCTCATGGAGCTTCAGTAAAGTAACATATCATCTATAATATCTTAGATTGTATAGGAGGAAAGTTGTTTTCAAGACACAGTATAATCAGCGGGGAGGGGAGTCAGGGCAAGCTGTGTGAGGTGATGTATCAGCTGATGCATGGAGGTGATTCATTCATTCACTTAAATAAATGAACCTGCGTGAATACTGCAGTGGTCGTCATTATCAAAGCATGGTGGTATTCCAATCATTTGAACTTAATCAGAAGAAAGTGAACTTTGTTGATGTTGAATGCCATAAATGACCACAGAACAGATCTAACCCTGGGTGGTGGTGAAAGCAGCCAGCAGATACCTTTAGTTTGTTCTCTTATTCTTCATTCTCTTATCAATAGGAATAAAGATAAATCAAGCGTGTAATAAATGTTGTATTTGTCGTTTCTGTCCACAAAGAAGTGGGAAAAAAACGTGAGCTCACCTAAAGCCACGGAGTAGTTTGCACAGTGGGTTTAATCACATCAGAGTCTCAGTGAATGGTGGCTTCCAGGTTAACAAAGTCTCAATCCTCTCTACTAATCGTACAAAGTTTAGCCCTCATTAGGGGTGTAACAATCCACCAAACGAACCAAATCGTTCGGTACAGGTACTTTCGGTTCGGTACAGAGGCGTACCGCAGGACGAAAATTTTAAGACTCTTAAGAATGGCCAATGTACAGAGTTGTTTTCATTGTGAACCTTGAAGTTGAACAGTATTGAGGAACTAAAAACAAGTAGAAGTTTCCAGTCGGACCGTTTATTCTCCTGCCAGCGCTTCTGTGACGTATGGCTAGAGAATGCTATGGCTAATGCTAACAGCAAGAAGCTGGAGCTGGAAGACGCTCCGCCGTGGTTAAAATCACCCGTTTAAGATCACTTGGGTTTCCTGGTAAAGAATGAAAAAGGAGTAAAACAAGTGGACCAGATGAAAGTTGTAAGGAGCTCCAAACATGGAGAAAGTACAGCATTTATTATTTGTCATAACACTGGTTTTACTTGTCCGATCAACACAATTCAAACGCTGGTAGATAGTTTGAAATCCACACTTTCGACACAAGTTGAAACAGAGACTCAGCAAGGCGTCTTGCTGCTACGTCATCTTAAATCAGTCATGTCATTTTGACACACTGTCATGTCTATCGACTCCAGAGGGTTCCAAACCGAGCCGTGACTTCTGTCCAGAGGTATGTACTGAAACATGATTTCTGTGTACTGCTACACCCCTAGCCCTCATCCACAATATGACTTTTTGCCATATCTCACAGGTGCTTTATTTCAGCTTTCAAATTTTTCCTGACGTTATCGATCCATTTGGTAATATATGCTGTTATTTTTTCTTTCTGCTATAATTAGTGCTTCTTAAGAAGAAAAAACAGGGTCCACTCAAAAGCACCCATCTATGAATGGATGGAATTATTTACTGAGTTCATTCTTTCCAAGGGTCCTCAGGTAGAAACTCATACTTCAACATGTGCTCTGTTGACTACTGCTCTTCCTAAAATATGATCATGTTGAGAAATGCACTGCATCATTTCATTTTAAAATGTTTTAGGACTATCGAGTTAAATGATGATGTTCACTTATACAAGAAAAACCTAAAAGAGTGAGTGACTGACTTGACAGCAGGCAGACTGTGATAAGGACGCGGTGTTAGTGTTGGAATGTAACCATTTCTGAAGCTGAAGAGAGGGAGGGGTATGAAAGGAGAAAGGTTTGAGGAGGTTTGTTCTGTTTCTCAGAGCTCCAAGATGTGTTTGACTGAGATAAATCTAGAGTCTCTCTCTGTCGTATAGTTCTGGATGGCATCAGTGTTGTTTTTTAGGCAGCGCTGGGAAGCAGGCCAAGATTAAGATTTGGTGCTGCTGAAAGCTGAGGACATACATTATTACTGAAAACAAAATGACACATGAATCAAAGCACAGTAAATAAGCTAAATACTGATGTAGATTAGACCTGGAGAAAAGGTACAAATAGCTTTGAGAGGTGTTCTCATTTCACACAATATGCTAATTTCTGTAATCAAAAAAAAGGCTGACCCTTTGTGATGACATTTATAGGAAGAAATTAATAAATATTTTCCCCTGGCAGTTGCTTTCTAATAGTAATCAGTGGTCCTATGTTAAAAATGTTGGTAGGGTGTGGGTTAAGTTGACCAGATGCACTGCTACAACCCATCCACTCAGTACAGACACTGAACCCTGAGCTGCCACCCCACCGTCAGTTTAATGCCTAAAGTGTGACTGTAACCATCCAACAGGGACCCAATTAGGATGCTGCACCTTTCTGTCCTCCGAAGGTATTTATCCAGCTAAGGGCCTCCTTTCACTCGTCACTTTTGTGATTTCAGGGGATGATTTCTGTTGCCTGAAGAGAAGTGCCTGTCCACAGCAACCTGCCGTGCCCTCCCATCGCCTGCACATTCTTCAGCTGCCAGCTCCACCCATTTCTGCTGTGTCCCGGCATACTCCAAATACTATAAATGTCAACGTATGTAGCGCTGATCCTTCACACACCCCGGGCCTGTAATGGTTTTAGCTCCTCCTGGTCCTGAGAACATCCAGTTATCCATGACGTTACAGTGCACGGCTCAGCTTTCCACTTCAGTCTCTCTCTGAGGTCCTGGTGGCGGGGTCGTCTGAGGTCATCACGGCTGTGTGACAGCTACATGACCCATTTGTGACCCCCACAGCTGGACTCAGACCTCTGCTGATCATAGCACTGACTGCTAAAAATATACCTGCTAATATGTGTGTGAGTGTATTTCCATCTTTCACCACCCCGTTCTCTTTCGTGTCACTTCCAGCCTCTATTCCTTTGAACTCTAACTTTTATTATATACAGTAATAATATATTGTGTCATTGGGTTAATTGTATGAGTTGAACAAACAGCGTCATCTGCAGATTTTCGTGGCTCTTTAGATATAATCACAAGACAGTTGTGCCATAAAAAAATATCGTTATAGGTAAGTAAGCAGCTTAATATAACCTATAAGTAGTTTAAACTGCAACAGCACCCTCTAGTGCTGAAAATTAAAACAGGAACAAGTCGTAGTTATAGAGGCCCAGAGTTTGCATAAGGGGGAGGTCGGGGTCGATGGATGGGACAACAAAACAATAGACTTTAGCATAGGATCCAGCTATTATTAATCGCGTTACCCTAATATATTTTTATGCTCATTTTGAAGTAATAAATTAAAAAAGGCTAATAGAAATGGAAAAATACGAAAAAAATAATAAAAAATACAAAATTTCCAAAAAAAGAAAAGGTAAGCGTAGATTTTGACTTAAGAACTGGAAACCGTAAATCGTCTTGACACAACAAACATTTTATACACATGGTTGATCAGCTATCGGCTTCATGGCATAGAACATAGCTAGCACCAGCTAAGATGAAGAATAATTACAACTTTCCTGATTGAAAATAATTCATGCAGATTTATATTCATCTTCTCTTGTAGATGGCTAAGGATTTCTTCTTCTTCAAGGATTGTTGGTGGTTGGAAAAGACCTCTACAATGTCCACTTCTTCTACTCTTTTTATCAAAGCAAAGTCCGATGTCATCTATAGCGCCGCAGTCAGACAACACTATGCTGTCGAGTTTCTTTGCTCCAATGCAGTGAATGTAAATAAGTCTAATTTGCATTTTCTTATCAACATTCAACAATTAGCTTCAGATTTTCTTGACAGTTATATAAAAACATGATAAGGACTTTTCTCTACTTTACCCCAAATGTCAGTCTTTCAAAAAACCTCACTAAGTAGTTTATCTTTGCTTCTTCAGAGGGCAGGAACAAACAACCACTGCGCTCGCTGAGGTTAGAGGCAGACAGTCATTGGTCATAAATTTAGTTTATGTAAATAAATGCAGTGACTTCTGAAATGTGAGGCAAAAACTCTGATGAAAAACTGCCTGCAGGTCACAAAAAAAATACAAGGGGCTCAAAATAAATACAACTACTGGCAGCTCAGCACATCAATGTCATCGCAAGGTTGCACATGAAGTGTCATATTTCAGAGCGGAGCAAGCAGCCAAATGTTTTTACTGACCAGACCAAAGAGCAGGCGGGTCAGGAAGAGTGAGTGTCTGGTGGTGGCAGACTGAATATATGAGTCCCTATTATTGAAACGTGCATGTGGCTTCAAGGACTCCCAGATTTGTGGTCTCTGGAAATGGGCCTGTTGTACAATGAATTAGTGAACTTTATAGTTGTAATGCATGAAAAAACACTCTGCTGGGAATAATAATTTGTGGCTAATATGGTTTTTATGCTAAAACGTTCCATTTGCCTTTCAAAAATGTGCTTTTACCTCAGTGAAAAATCTGTTTGTTGTGTAAATGGTGTGCACTCATATAGCGGCCTTTTTCTACCTTAGTGGTACTCAAGGCACTTTACATTCACCCATTCACACACCAATGACGACAAAGCTGCCATGCAAGGCACTAGCCTGCCATTGGGAGCAACTTCAGGTTCAGTGTCTTTCCAAGGACACTTCGGCATGCAGAGGGGTCGGGGATTGAACCACCAACCTTGGGATCAGTGGACAACCTGCTCTACCACCTGAGCCACAACCGCCTTAACCTTCAACTGAGTCTAAATCTTTGTCAAATTTGGATTAAAACCTAATTGATGAAGCTCAAACATCAAAGCACATTTACAATAAGCAGAGCACATTTTTGAGCTGAAGGGAACTTTAGTCTTCAGTTGGTGCATTCATTTTGCTTATTAGCGATCTTTAGTGGTGAGAATAAGATCCGTTACCATTTTGAGGAAATGATCAACATTTCTCTAAAAGCACATAAAGCTGGAATTGTAGCAACAAAAAGTCTCCCAAACCAGTTAACTGAGCATAAAAACCTAAATGCAGGTACAAAAATCAATACACAGCCTTTCTGACAAGCAACAATCTGGATGGCAGGTTGTAACGAACAAACAAACACGAAATTGGCAGAGTAGGAAGCAAAGCAAGCAGCATAGACACGCTGGCAAACAGCAGAGCACAATGCCCCCTTTACATAAACAACGATGCTAATTGGAACTGAAGTACATCTGGGAGGCAGCAGGTCCCATCTGATGAGTCACAGGTGTGGGAGCATGGTGATGGTGCCTAAAAACAGCAAAGGTGGAACACATTGTTCAGCCACATCTATAAATGAGTGTGTCTAGTATTGTGTAGGTCCCCCTTGTGCCACCAGAGCAGCTTTGAACCTGTGGTGTTGGGATGTCGGCAGTGGATCCGATAGATTCTGACAGGTGAAAGTTGGGGCCTCCATGGAACAAACTTGTTCTGGTGCATCCTGGTGCTCGATCTGATTGGGATCTGGAGAGTCTGCATGCCAGGTCAACACCTTGAGCTTTTTGATATGTCCCTTAAGTTGTTCAGAAGCAGTTTTTACTGTGTGGCGATGCACATTGTCCTGCCGGAGGAGGCCACTGCCGTCAGAGAGAGCGATGGTGCTTAGGTGGGTGCTACGTATCAAAGCAACGTCTACATGAATGCCTGTCCAGAGGAAAGAAAAACTCAACATTAACATTTTGACCTCAGCTGTAGCCATCCTCTTGTCTCATCCTGATTACGATTTAAGATCTGAAAACTCATTTTCTTCTCGACTTGTGTGAAATAATCAGCTCTGGAGCAACAGTAAGATCCAAATCATAACTTGACTGGCTTATGAATGAGCCTGCACAATATAAGAAATTTGTCTCAGTGATCAAATTCACTTTGTGTATCTTATCTGTTCTCCGCCAGTCTCACATCTAGGATCTATATGAAATATTTAGTTTCTCAATGATTTATCTCAAATTCCACTAATAAATTAGGAGCAGTGTCTGAATGGCCTAAGGCATGTTAACAGCTTTGGCCCGAGGCCCCAAATTTCTCAGTGATTCTATCGGGGCATCATATAAAGTCTTCTGACAGAATGATTCAACACCAACTACACCAGCAAGAACCACAAGACCTCAGGGAGGACGGTACGTGCTGAACAGTCCATCACTGGGTGCGAGCTGCCCAGCTTTCAGGATCCGTACACCCAGCGGTGCCTCAGGAAGTCCCCGAGGGTCCTAATGGACACAGCACATCCGCAGAACAGCCTGCTCTCCCTGATGCCCTCTGGTAGGAGACACAAGTTCTAAGACTATTGAATAAATCATGCATACATATACTATACTCCCTCACAAAGATGCACTCACATACACACAGATAGCAAAAGTACAATCTGACCTCTGTGCAGCTGACTATCTGCTACCTTAAATACCTCTTATATACATATATTGTTTTTATATTGTCTTTTACATATATTTTAATAGTTCTTCTGTTTGTACATTATTTTCATATTGTTCTTGCCTCCCAGCCTTAGTGTTTTATAAGATTGTATTCTGCAAAATAGTGAAAATAAAACATCTTGAGGCTTCTGCGTCCGTCTGTCCTTTGAGTATCTTGACAACTGTACAGCAGATCTACTTTGAACTTGCTGTGCTGAGGACCCAAGGAATTTCAGTGTGAAGCTGTTCTGATGAGCAAATTTGGCCCCCTTTTTAAAAAAGAGAAACTGGACGTACTTCAGTCATCTACAAATAAGATGACTTATTTCTGATGATTCAAAGAACAGATTATTGTGAGCAGCATGCGTGGAGGACCTCCGGGAGGACCCAAGATTTCCCAGCATAGTGACGAGATGATCGATAAACACCGATCAGCCGTAACATTCTGACCACATGCCTAATATTGTGTTGGTCCCCCTTATGTGGTCAAAAATGCTCTGAACCATTGGACATGGACCAGAGGACCTCTCAGGGTGTCCTATGGGGTCTGGAACCAGGATGTTGGCACTGGATCCTTTGGGTGTTCTGCCTTGTGCAGTGGGGCCTCTGTCAATCAAACTTGTTCCACTGCATCCTGTTGATGCTTGATCACAATGGGGTGTAGGAAGTTTGGAGGTCAAATCAACATGTTGGGTCATTGTCATGTTGCACTTTTCTTCCTATGACATGATAAACTGTCAGCTGTGTTGTCTACTGAGTCATATAGGCAGACAGAACAGGTCAGTCCCATGAGTGCATTAAGGTTTGCCTAGTATTTAAACTATATCAGTATCTAAACTGAAACCGGGCCATGGCACTGCTAAAACTACAACACCAGATTTCAAATACATCCAATCAATCGTGCAAGAGCCAGATCACTGATCAGTCTGGGACCTGATCAGGTGTCATGACTCCCTCTTAATCTGAACGTGAAAGAACAATAGCTCTAAAATCAGTCAGGGGTGACGAAATCAGATGGGCTTCAGGAAAGACTGCTCCTGTCCATCATATCATTTTGGAAGACACGTCTGAAATACATTTTGAGACAGAAAATTCAAGAGAGGCTTCACTGTAATTAAGTTCTCCACAGGTTGTTTACACACACTTTATATCAAAGATGTAATGAATAAAAAATCAATAATAAAACAAGCCTCAAAATCCAGAGTTTTCTCAATTTCTGGGTGCTGGTGGCCCTTCAGCACTCCGTAATACAGCAGTCTATCACGTTTCATGGTGAGAACCGTGAAACTCTGTGATTGATCAGCAGCCAAAAGTAAATCTAGCTTGCAGAGAAACCAGCCTTGTCAGAGCAGAGGCAGGGATTGAGGTTGAGGCTCTCTAAGCTCCCGTATGACGCAATCTTTCTCCTGTCAATACAACAGACTCAATTACAGGAAGTCAAGCTGGCGCAGGTAAACAGACATCAGTAGAAGAAAGAGCTTTTATTACTATTCAGATAGAAGTAACCAATGGGCTGTAGCTTGCAGTATTGTATGTTCAGTACTAGTCAATTGCTTGCACCTCATTTAGATATTTTTACTATAATCTACAGTGTAGAACACAAGGCCAGAGTTATATTTAGGGATGGGTATATTTAAGATTTTAATGGTACTACTACTCTTATCGAGTGCTGATACCATCTGTTCATTAGGACTGGACGCGAATATCCGAATATTCGGTCGTTGTGGTGGTATCCGGATAATAATTTTGAGATCCAAATACTCTTGTGCACACCCCCCGGCCACCACACCAGCCTCAGTGGCCGCTGTAGCCTCGGCTCTACCCTGCTGTCATGAAGCATCGGTATATCTCAGTCACTTACTGTGTTAGTAAATAAAGAATAACTTCATTGTGCGTGACCCCGGTTTCTCCGGTTTGTTACATATCAAACCCTGGCTGTCTGGATCTGTGTTTTTGAGACTGTCATCGTGCACTGCAGTTGCAAGGTAGAAATACTGAGGCATGGTACTGACTGATTTTTTGCTCATAATATGTCTTCGAGCACATAAAAAACACCAAATGGACGTGTTACATGCGGTAAAAACCACAGGAGATCTTTACCTCCTTTAAGCCAAAGCCTACTTAAAACCACTGCTTAACATGAAGTGTATCATGTGTGGTAACATGCTCTAACTACTGTATATTCTATTACAGCAGCACTTACTAAACCATAATTCATATCGCTCAACGTGACAGCTTTAAAGGAAGGTAAAACTGCATGGAGGCTTAATGTGGAAAGTCGAGCTCCATGACATCCGAACATTACCCAAAGCACTCAAGGGCCAAGAGCAGCGTTAATTTGAAACACTTGGGTTTACGTGGGAGCAATAAAGCAGAGGTCTGTGGGGGTCAGATATGAGGTGAGCAGCGAAACAGAGCGGAAAACAGGAAAGGAGAAAGTGATAGGGGAAGGGACGGAGGCAGAGTGTAATGGTGTCAGTCTGGACAAAGGCCATGAGGGAAGGATAAACTGGAGAAGAGGATTGTGAGGGATTGTGAGGCTGAGGACAGACACAGGAGAGCAGAAATGGATGCTGGATGAGATGGAGCGAGGCTGAGCATCAGGACGGACTAACAGTGTTAAATAGTGTGTTGTCTACACTGCCGGTCTCTGCCTTGCAGCCTCCAAGGTAATATAAACTAATGTGGGGGATTAAACCATGTGGCACATTACATCCATTTTAAGTAGTGTATTGGCAAGCACCCATAAATCTGGATTTAGACTTTTCTCACCCTTTTTGGCTTGAGACAAACAAATTTCACGGCAAATAAGAGGAAGCCACAAAGGCACGACGATCCGACTGGCTGATCTTTGAAAAGCACACATTACAGAGGAAGTGTTTCCGGGAGCCACCTAATGACAGCAGGGAGATGTTTGTGAGTGAAATATGTTAGTCATGAACTACTGAAGTCCACTATCAATTGGTAGAGTTGGATGAGTCACAAACTACTGCAGCGAACGCGCCTCGTCTGCTCTTAGTGATCCCTGGAAACATTCTCTTTGTAGTCTGTGCTATTTGCAGCTGCTTTCCGTGTTTGGCTTTGTCCTTTGCATTTGCAGCATTATTTTCTAAATGGTATGCCTGTCTTGTCAAATTGGTAGAGGTGTTTTTCTTAATTGGTATAGATGAGCTCCGGAGTTGCCAAGCAAAATGACTGTGGGCGTATCTGAATTTAGTGGGGGTGCTTGTCCATGGTGACAGCCAAGGTTTATCTGGTTGGAATGTGAATATTTTTTGTAAGTGGACAATCGAAACCAAAAAAAGTGTTTAGGGTTTATAGGATAATCATCATAGGCAATACTGACTGAGAATAAAATTATGTCTTTATTTATTAACACAGTAAGGACAACTCAAATACAAATTAAATGAAAAATAAAAAAATGACAAATTTAGACAAATAAATAAAATTAAAAAATAATAAATAATAAAAAGATAATAACAATAAATAAATGTCAGAAGTAGTGCAACTGAAACAGTGGTATATATTTACAACAATATATTTACACCTCTATTTATTGTATTGTATTTACACCTACACTCTCTTCATGTTATGTGCCAGGAAGATGAGTTTATCTACATTTTCAGGCAAGAGTGAACTCCTGGTTTTGTTCACAGTGTAGCCAGCCTTCGAGAACGCACAGGCAGTATCTGGCTGCTAATGCCAGTGTAGGATAGCGGTCACAGTTTTGTTTCCACCATCCAAGTGGGCCAGACCGGACTTTACTAGAGTCCACCAAATACCGCTCCATCTCTCTCACTTGGCACTTCGATCTCGCTCCTCAGGGTGTTCATCATCAGAGTCCGACGGCATTAGCATGGATGTCTCCTGCTGTTTTTGGGGTTTTTTTGGGCGGTGGCACAGCAGCAGTGCTGTCGCCATGCCTTGATGTCGGCTCCTTTTCTGCCTCCTGAAGCCGCTGGTGCAGATGCTCAGCCAGGCGGACAACCTTTAAATCCACTAACATTTTACTTGTCAAATCTCAAATCAAATGGGTCATGCAAGATAAAGCAGTATGGCATACGAATAAATAAATAAGAAATAATAATTTAATTCAATTTAGGTAATAATAATAATAATAATATCATAGTCACACCTCAGTGTAGACAAGATCCTTCCTCTCTTTGTTGAGGAATCTCAGCTGTTTGAAGCGCTGGTCCAGTGCAGAAGACAGGCTACTGGGATCCAAACCTGTCACCTGCCATCTGCTGTCAATCTCAGCTATCAGTGTCTTCTTCATCTCTGCAATGGCAGGGCTGTCATCCTCCTCAGGTGGCGTTTCTTTACATTAAAGAGTATCGGCAGAGTAGCGGACAACGAGCGATTCTCCTCCTGAGACAGCAGTTCTGTCAGTGTTATCAGAGGCCCCAGCACTTCTGTTACCTCCTGTGCCAGCTTTCACTGGTCTGCTGTCAGGTCTAAAGTGTGATCACTTTTTTTTTTGGTTAAGTTAGGATCTGACCAAACAGCGGCCACTGGCCATCTTTGCTGAAGCAGCCGGCTGAGCGTTTCGCATGTTTAATTCCAGCATGTGGCGACATCCTGAATGAGTTTGTGTTCAGCAGTGTTCTGCTGCTTCTGTTTCTCATGAAGGGCTGCTGTAGCCTTTGCATTTTTTTTGAAGTGTCCAATAAGATTATGAGCAGCTGCAACTGTGCGGTGTATCCGTTCCTGTTTTAATGCTGTGTTTATGCACAGCTGTAACGTGTGCCCTGAGCAGCAGACTCCTTGTACCTTGCCCCATTTTTCGTCTCAGTACATGGCTTCATGTTGTTGGCATCGTCGCAAACAGCAGCAGCTGAATTTGAAATCTGGTATATTAAATGCGCGGGCCCTAAAAAAAATAGTGTCTTCTAATGAACAGATGATGCTGGAACAGGAGAAAAAGAGTCTCAGTAACTTCTTGAGTGAGATCGATGCCCTTATCCTTAAACTCTGATGCACAGCCAGAGGTGAACACAACATCTGCATCACCATTTGACCTGAAATTTATATGTCGAGCAAAATATAGCACCTTCCCTGCAGGGATACTCTTGTCATCCTCTGAGCTACAAAACAAATACCTTATCCCGCTGTACAGCCAAGTGGAGTGTGTTCAGACACACCTGCACAGGCTGTTCATCACAGAGGTCAACTGACACATGTTGAAGTTGCAGGGTGAGATGGAGTCAGGTGCATGGGAGCTGATACTAGTAGGTGCTAAACTCGAGGCGGCTAAGCTAACTTTGGTGGGAGTCTTTATAATGACTTTGCTGGCTGCAGCATTGCTATTATCTCCATGATCTTCCTTGGTGTGTGCAGCTGTGGAGGCTGTGTTGCTGCTGGTGTTCGACTCCAGCCTCTAGAACAGGGGTGTGAAACTCAAATACACAGTGGGCCAAAATTTTAAACGTGGACAAAGTCGTGGGTCAACACTGATATTTATTGAACATACATATATATGTGTGTGTGTATGTGTGTGTGTGTGTGTGTGTAAAACTAGCCTTTACAGCAGCCTCACTTTGTGATATGGCTTTTTTGAACATAGTCTGTTGTGAACTTCTTTTCATCTCCTGTACTTTCTGGCACCTTTGAGTCATGTCCAGGTCCTTGTGCTTGTCGTGGTGTTTCATTTCATAGTGTCGTCTAATGTTGTACTCCTTGGTTATCGCCACATTGGCTCCACATACTAGATAGGGGTGGTCTCAACAGCAGTATCTGTGCTCCGGATATTCTGGTCCAATTACTGTCGAAGATCCGAATATTCATTTCGTGTGGCGGCGTTGGCCGGGGTGGGGGGCGGCGAGGTGTTTGTCGGAGTCCAACGGCGGCACAGTAGCAGTGTCCTCACGTGCCGCTGGTGCAGATGCTCAGCCAGGTGGCGGCGGCGGCAGAGGGGAGGGGGGTGCGGGCACAACTATTCAGATCTCAAAATCATTATCCGGATATTCGGGTCCAGCCCTAATACAAGACAAACAGGTCTGTCTTTTACATATGTAAACAGATGTTCTGCCTCCACCTGTCCAGAGAGCTCCTGTTTTCTGCCTTTCTTTTCACCATTTTCAGGAGGGGTAGCATGGTGCCAGTAGTAGCATGAAGTTGCTATGACTACTGTCAGCAGATGTGAGGGTGTTTATGGGTCATGTCCCGATTGATGAGCCAAAACACCAGCATTCTGGGATATGTAGTATTAGTTGTACATGCGCTGTATAATACCGCCAGGCCAGCTCTAGTAGTCATCTGGTATTGCCTCGTGGGCCATATATGATAACACTGCGGGCCAGAGTTTGACACCTACGCTCTAGAATCATTGTTGTCACTCAGGGCAACCGTAAGTTTGTATTTGTGTAGGTTTTGAGATGTCCATCTTTCATATTTATGTCTCTACTCCAACACAGTGGAGTTGACTGCCATATCCACACATGTCACAAAGACTCCAGACTGCAGCCATGTGGTCATATCTGTGGAGACACAGCTACTAAATGTCATAACTAGTAGCACCAGTGCAACTTGTAAATATGCCATGCCATCTATCTGTGTCCAACACACTCTTTTTTGGCCCTTTGGTGTCAATGAAACAACCAAAAAAAAGACATCCAGACCCTTCTGTGCCATCACAGTCCAAAATTTCCGATGAGGACAGTTCAAATGAGGAATCGGCAGGTGATCTCGTGTTGAGAGAGGCCTGATCTGCTCTTTCTGACAGGAATGACTCACACAGCTTATGTGGCTGGGATATTTCAAAGCAGGGAACACCATGTATTGTATGCATTTACTCTCAGTGTCACCAAACATTTGCAGGGGAAAAACAAGTTTGCAGACACGACCACAAACCTCAAACACGGAGCACTCATGTACACACAGCACAACAACAGCATGGAGGAGAAACTATGCATGGATGGAACGGCAGCACCTCTAATGCAATGATAGATTCTCATAAAGAGCGCAAACTACACTCACTAGTTTCACTTTTTCATGGTCTTTAAAAACAGGTAAAGGTAAAAACAGGTGAAAAGTAGCTGCTGTTTGTTGCTTTCAGCACCACGGAGGGTCTGACTTGTTCTTCTGATTTGTTTTACAGCAGTTGGCATCAAGAAAGTTGTTTTTTTCACTGATCTCGGAGTCAAAATGAACAGAATGCATGCTGGTATCTTTCATACAATGAATTAATGATGAATCGCTCTCATTCAGCATGAATCATACATCAAAAACAGCCAAATTTTGCATATGATCCCTGAAGATGAAGATACAAAAAAATCAGAAATGCATAGGGGAAAAAAATAGAACACTGTCAGTATTTTAGAGACTCGCCCAGATGTTTCTCTTATCATTTTTTCAGGAAAGTCCATGTCAGTGACTTCACTTCTTCCTTTAAAATAAACTGGCAAAATGTTATGTAAATTGCCTGTTTGTTTCTAAAGTATTTATAAGTAATAAAGAGGAAAAAAAATCTCACATGTCACTTTAGGTGGTGTTCCTAACTCATGTCCTGGTGCTCCTAAAATTTCTAATAGGGAGCATCGGTGCTAATAATGGGAGCAGTTAGTCTCATTTAACTCTGCTGAACAGATGAAGTTGGACCAATAACAGAGCAGCAGCCTTACCTGACACCGACTAGGATACTGTACCTCAATGAAATTACGTGACTTAAATAATAGTGAAGCCATTAGAAAGCGATGCCCGTACTGACAGAGTCGGAGTTACTGAAGATAACTACAGTCTCTAATGGGTTTTTCATTGCTATTTGAAATTACACCTTATTTGCCATTTGTCACTGCTACAGCCTATAAACAGCATCCCAAAAACATTACAAAGGGTCAAAATTCAAGACAGTATTTTATACACTTGGTGTCCATATTGCTGTTGATATGGTTTCAAATGAATGTTTTCTTCATACCTTTCTTTAACAGGGCCCCTGTGGCAGCCACAGAGAAACACCTTTAATTAAGGTTTTTGCTATCTTGGCTCCACAGACAGACCATTCCAGCTGCAGATTACTGAACCAGTCAGCAACACTGAGAGGAGCCCGCCAGGTGATATCTGCTGCAGCATTTTTCACAACAGTCTAAAGAAAATGACCAGCAGATTTCAATTACTCACCCCTCCTCTCTTGTTGATTGGGTTTGTCAGGACACAGCCAACATGCTGTCTATCATGCATGTTAGTAACGCGGTCGAGGCTGAGGCTCTGGGTTTTTCCCCCTTTAATTTGTGTTCCTCCTGTTTTCCCCTCTCTCTGTGTTCTTCTGAACCTTCTCCTGATTGCAACAGCTAACTCACCTCATCAGTATGCAGTATGTAAACCCCAGTTCTTCTGCCACCCACCACCAGATCCTTAAGTCTACCAGTATGGTGCCAGCACCACAATGTCCTGTTGTTCCACTGTTTGTTTCCTCTTGTTTTTGCTGTTCAGTAACCATGTACAGTATCTGCTCTGCTGCAGGTCCACCAGTCATCTTGTCGGTCTGCCTTCAGCCATCTCCAGTCCTCTGCCTTCACAACCCGACCTCACCATCCCCTCTGAGCTTCTCAGCCTCCACTAGATAAACCTTGTTCAAGATTTCCACATCAAGGCTGTGTTCTGCTTTTGGGTCCAAATTGTCTTTGATTGTAAGAGTGGGTAATTTTATCAGTGACAAGATAGACCACCGTAGAGCTCAATCTTTTTTTTGAAAGTTACACAATTTACAAGAATGGACACTTGAGTTTTATCAAACAATATTATTGCCAATGATTGCTCCTTGCTCTGTTACTCTGTTTAAGGTGAACTAACCCTGATCCCTTAGTGCAGTTCCTTTGGGCTTGTGAGAAAATAACTAAATAAACACTGGTTCCAAGAGCACTTTGGGGCATTTCGCTTAAAGTCTAAAGTGAACAAATCAACCACAAGGCAGCTGTGGCTCAGGTGGTAGAGCGGGTTGTCCACTGATCGCAAGGTTGGCAGTTCGATCCCCGGCCCCTCCACATGCTGAAGTGTCCTTGGGCAAGACACTGAACCCCAAGTTGCTCCCAATGGTAGCTTAGCACCTTACATGGCAGCTCAGTCGCCATTGGTGTATGAATGTGTGTGTGAATGGGTGAATGCGAAACACATTGTAAAGCACTTTGGATACCACTAAGGTAGAAAAAAGTGTTATATAAGTACATCTCAATCTGTGTGAGCACAGTCAAATTTGAAAATGTGTAAATGAATCTGTACATGTGTGATTAGATTTGTGTGTTTGTAGCAGAATCTGCAACTTGTGTGTTGTGATCAGGTTGGCAAATGTGTAAAACGATCCATAAATCTGTATTCAAATCTGCAAATGTGTAGATCAATCTGTAAATACACAGACACGAATGTCTGAAAAGTCAAAGTATTTTTGCTACAAGACCCAGAAATACAGATAAATCACTGGTTAGAAGTCAACACACACAGCACACACAGATTTAGATACGGACACACAACTCGCCACATGCATTTGCAAATCATATTGCTACAATAATGCCCCCATACACTTAATAAATCCATCTTCTGTTTGCAAACTCTTCAAGAAGCCATCTTACATCTGAGCAACTAAGCACTGCTAATGTAAACCAAAATAACATGCATGCATGTGCACGTGAGTGCAGGGACACAAAATCTATACGTAGCCTTAAGAAAAAGTCATGTAATTATCAATTAGCTATACCTGCTTTATATTGTAAAGCCAAGCACACTCACATTCACACCTACGGCCAATTTAGAATCACCACTTAATTTACCGTGCATGTCTTTGGACTTTGGAGGAAGCCGAAGCACCCGGTGTGAACCCACAGGGAGAATGTGCAAACTCCATACAGAAAGGCCCCAGGCAACCAGCAGGTTCAAACCCAGAGCCTCCCTGCTGTGAGGCCACAGCATCACCAGCTTTCAGAAATAACTCAACATAAATATACACATAAGGAGCATTTAAGTACAGCCTGACCAGCTGCCAGTCACCAGAATTTGACTTTCCCACGTCAGTCCTGATGATGCAGTACGACATCAGGAAAACAATCCAGTGAGGGCGTTTGTCTGCCTTGATGTTACATAAGTTGTTATGAATCTGAAGCAGACCAGACTCAAAGTATTTTTCTTTCCCTTAACACTCTATAAAGTAAGAAGAAGAACAAAGAGGCAGTGGAAAGCTTGCTGTTGCTGTTTTGGTATCTGTTTTCCATGGTTGCTCTTTACTGTACGGAAAGCTTCTCCTTCAGGTCATAAAATCCCAGGAGCTATCTGAGGGCAGCAGGACACGTGTATTCATAAATCTGTGTGCCGCACCAGACCACAGTGAGGTTTCACATGTGTTTACCTACATCAAACCCTGTGTAAAGGACATCGACAGCAGGTTGCTACAAAGTAACCCTAACCATACTACATACATCAGACCTGTCCGATACTGACCACTGCAGTTCATTAGCAGTCTGCAACCTCCAAGGCTGAGGAATAAAGCCGATGCAGAAGCAGCAAAAACTGCAGTTCCTTGAATGTCCTCTAGAGGCAGGCTCCAAAGCACGCCCTCCTCATAGATCTCTATGTTCAAATATCCAACTTTACAGCAGAAATAACCTTACACAGCCTGGTACCAAACACTGTTTTGGGCTCTATAGGAAATTTCCATGTCCATGACACATGTACAGAGGGTGATTTTATATATAACTCACCTGTTTAAATTGTAGTAAGATTTAAAGTTGTGTTAAATTAAGGGCATGACTGCTGTGAGTGACACAAGGTTGCCATCATAGGACAGTTAATGCCCAGATGACCCACCTCAGCTCCAGTCACGCTCCACCATCTTGGCAGTGCCTGACTCCTCTGAACTCCCAGCTGATTGAAAATGAACAAACAGGTGGAGCATGGCAACCTTTTGTAACTCTTTTCTGCAGTTTTTTCGAAGCTTCATATTTTACTCTCGAACTGCATTATGGTTGAAGCACTGTTGCAATAAGATGTGAGCACTTACTATGTGAAATAGAGTAGAACTGGGGTCATATAGAGTAACCGGCTTCACTCAACATTTGGTGTCATTCATCTCCTCCGCCAAGGAGGTTATGTGATGGCCGGCGTTGGTTTGTTTGTTTGTTTGTTTGTGTTCAAAATAACTTGAAAAGTTAGGGACGGATTTGGATGAAATTTTCAGGAAATGTGTGAAATGGGACAAAGAGCAAATGATTCGATTTTAAGACTGACCTGGATCACTGTCTGGATCCAGGATGATCCCCCTGTGACCACATGACATTTTGGGGCTCCACGTGACAGACAGCAACAATGACGGAGTTCTCTTTCCTTCCTGAGCGACATACGCACGGTTGGGCCGGCATTCTTATCTCTGGTTGTCTAAGAAGCTGGGAGGCTGTTAGGAGCTGTCGCGCTAGAGGCCGCGCTTGTTCATTAGGTTGGATGGGGTGAAAGCCGCATTGTCGGTAGGACATGTGTTTAAATTGTGCCATTCTGCAACATTCAGGCAAGTTTTTTTTTAGATAAAACAATTTGCTGTTCCATGTCACCCAGCCCCTTTGCTCTTTGCTGTGTGCTGTGGTTTTAAGCTGATGAGCTCTGCTGTGAACATATTCACGCTGCTGCTGCAAAGAAGGTGTTAAACCTTTTTACTTGTTGTGTTTCTTCCGCGTCATACATAATCACTGCGGTTATGAGCAATACTTAGTGCTAATAGTACTCGAGCTGCCTACTTTTTGCTGCGCCTGACACTGGTGAGAGTAATTTATTCCACTGTTGTGTTTTAAAAGGAATTGCTCCTTACTAGAGAGTTGACTGAATGCCAAAAACATCAAGTGAAGACGCTCTGTGCAGGGCTGGGAGGAAAGTAGTGTTTTCTTTGGCTACAATACAGCATGTTGACATTTTCCCAGTGAACCAAATCCAACGAGATACAGAAACCAACAGCAAGTGAATGGATAAAGATGTTTTTTCTCTCTACAGTACGGAGTGACGAGATGTCTGAAGTGGTGCGAGGCACAGCGTGTTCTTTGTAGCCTCCAATTATTTATAAATCTAATTTGGAAAACACTTCTTAATTAATATGTGACTCTGCATAGCATCAATCAATGCCACTGGCCACACTGAAAACGAAACCAGACAGGCTGAAACAAAAGAAGCTGTGCCATAGCGGCAGAATCACTCGTGTCTGAAGCCAAACTTTCCATCACGAATGCAATTTTGCAGAGACTGTAGATCCTCTGCAGCACAAATGTATAATTTACAAGTGATCTGTATTGTGGGACTTCCCCCCTCCATCCCCCTTCTCACTCTCATCCTTGCTTTGTCTCTACAGGCTGCAGGTGTGAGAACGGAGCTGTAATTATAGAGAACGTGTCAGCATGGCTCAAACACTGGACTCTCTGTCCCCTAAGCGACCAATCCTCCCGTCATCGGGCTGCTCTCATCAAATGAGTCATGTCTCTAATGTATTATTCCAACCCTTTCAGTTCTTTCAAACCTGGCTTGAGCATTTCAGAGGAATTGTAGCAGTACAAAAGAAGGTGGAATGCTGTCTGCCTCTTGAATCTCTCATTGAAGACTCGTAAGAAGAGACTTAAAGATCCTCTCTGGTGAACATCTTTTCTTTAACCTTGTGAAAGTGCCTACAGTGTTTTATGTGCTGGAAATTTCGCTCATACATCGTATATCTGAGCATTTTCACCTTGGAACTGCCGTGTACTGATGACAGTCTTAAAAATACAGAATCAAACAGCCAGGTTTTAAATGTGATTTGCAGGATGTCGCTTTCTGCATCGTTTTTTATCTTCAGAATTGGTTTCTGGTTTGAACATGTTAGGCTGAATTACTTCACCTGTCACTGAGTAGCATACAGTACGTTTCCAGGGTTTGAGCAGAGTTGTAGGTGAGCTGGTGTGCTGGAGTTGCTGTGAGTGGGGAAGCAGAACAGACAGGAACTGTAATCAGTGCATTGTAGAAGACGAATCCGTGTTCAGCTACATCTATGCCATGTTAAGGCAGGAATGGATCATTTTCATGAAAACTATTTGTAAATATAAAACTCTGATACACAGAGACGAATATGTAGTGGTTTAATCAGCGACAAAATCAAGTTTTTCGTCTTACCAGAATGTCCATATGGTGTTTTTTTTAATGGTAGAAGACAACAAAAATTGTCATTGCCTTAGCTGAGCATTCCCACCTCAAAACTGCAGTGTACTGATGGGTCTCAAAAACATGGACTCAGATTTACAGAGTTTCATATGTAACTAGAAAAGCACCCAGAGAGCGCAGACCTCCGCCAATCCCCGCCAAAGAGTCCTTCAAAAAATTCCTGGATCCAGATGGTAATCCAGAACATCACCAAAATTTAGTCATCTGTTCCTTGTCTCACTATCAACATTTCCTGAAAATTTCGTTAAAATCTGTTCATGAATTTTACAGTTATCTTGCTAACAGACAAACAGACGGACAGACGGATGGACAAACAAACGCTGGCAAAAACGTAACAAACTGAAGGACCCAATCTTGTAAGGCTGGACCCGGATATCCGGTCGTTGTGGTGGTATACGGGTAATAATTTTGAGATACGAAAACTTGTATGCCTTTATTGGCCCACAACATGTCATTACATAGCGTAGACTTGATGTACAGTGTTAGTGCTGACCTGAAAGTGAGCTGGTGTGCTTCAGCTGCAGGTAAGCAGTGGAGGGGTTGGTGGAGATAGAAGTGGTGTTTGCATATTCATGTTTCTGTGCATAACAGAGGAGACAATTCTTTATAATTGCATCTAAGCCAGTTCAAGGTAGGAAGGGATTATTTACTCCTTCACTTTTAAATATTTAACTTCGATACACATAGATGAGACTTCAGAGGTTTAATCAATGACCAGACAGGGAGTTTAACTGGATGCGTTGTTATTTTCTTTTGCATTATTAAATAAAGATTATAACAAAAGACTTTATTTGGCTTTTATTATACTGAGCACATATTTCTGACAAGTACTTTTCAGTAATGACGAGCCTTAAGTGGAAAATGAGCGCTCAGGTTTAGCTGTTCGTCTGGCTTTCACTGTAATCATAATGATTGGTAGGTCTCCATTGTCTGTGCTCTATCTGAATGCTGTTAGTGGATATTCACATTTTATTTGTTTCCTTGGCATCAACAAGCAGCTTCTACAAGTGCTATGATGCTCTCTACATGAAAAGTTTCCACAGCCCCACTGGTATTAATTATGGTCATATTAATGGTTGTAATTACTATTTTTAAAAGCTTCTCTTCTCCCCCGCTGGGATAAAAAGCCCAATTGATCAGTGAGAGATAATTTATGCACTTTTTACACGCACTCCTAATTGGGAAGACATTTAAGAAATTTCTACACCAGAACACATAAGTAAAACAATCCTACTGGGAACACACCATCCATTCCAATCACGACTGTGCTACCAACATTTGGGAGAAACACAAACCAGAAATGTACAGCTGGTCTGATGAAAACAGGCATGACTCTCACAGGGCCAAAGGTGTCAGGGCGAGACCTTCCCAGTGCTATTAAGTTTAATGGGAGACGTCGCGATGACTCATGTCCTCCACCTACACATAAAAAGTGAACTACAACAAGATAAGGCACCTGCACCTGTGAAAGCAATGCAGCAAAAGGTAGGACCGGAACACTGTCCTCAACTGTCTGCTCTAAAAGAAAATAACAATTGCGACCTGTTTCTGACAACTGGAGTGATGAACATGACCTCTGTAGGTGGCATTGTTATCAGCCTTGAAGGAATCGTTTGAGATTTTGAGAGGTACACTCAATCACAGGACCAGCGTCGCTCTCATATTTACTACATATATGGCTACAGCCAGAAGCACTGTTAGCTTAGCTTAGCATAAATGAATCAAGTGGATGTCTTTGAGTTTGGCAAGGTATTTAAAAGGAAAAAATATATGAAATAAATCATTCCACTGTGAGAAAAATCACCCACAAGTTGCACAGATTTCAAACGACTGTGGATTTGTCCAGGACTAGCAGCCACAGCAGCTTCAGTCCCAAAGAGCAGATCTTTGAATGCACCAAGAACCCCAACGTTTCAACAACCAGATCTCGAGATTTGACCTGCATGGGAGGCGTGTCAGGAAGAATAGCTTTTGTGCAAAAATACTGATGAACATATATGCATTGGAATAATGAGCACTGGAAAGATGGTTTAAAAATAGAGAGCTGTTGGCCAGAGTAACAGAAGGCATGTCTGGCCCAGCCTAAAGACAGCTTGAAGAAGAAAATAACTCCAAGTGTGACGCATGGTGGTGGAAATGTTCTAGTATTTATTTGATATTAATTTTGTTTAATGGCGTAAATTATTTGTTACCCAAAAGATTTGGTTCAAAGCTGAATTTAAATATTGAACTCTTAATTGATCAGACATTCAAACTCAAGTCAGATTTTCTGAAGCATTAAAATATTGATTTTCGCCCCGAGGCTGTAGTGTGAGTTTTTAAAAGTTTGACTTAAAGATGTGTTATCAATGAATAGTGCTAATTAAAAATCTGTAAAGCAGTAGAATCACAACTGAACTCTTTTTTCTTTGTCTTGATTTGCATCTGATGCATAAAAAATAACTAACATTTTTTTCAGTGATTAATTTATATGATACCTGCATTCAGTGTTGCTAACATTGCTAGTGTGCTAACACTTACACTGTAAGCATGTTAGCCTACTGTCATTAGCATTTAGCCCAAATACAACCTCATGGAGCCACTACACTCTTAAGGCCAGTTCTATAATTTATACTTTATTGATCCCCTTGGGGAAATTCGTTCTCTGCATTTGACCCATCCTATTCATAGTTAACCTTAACTATACATACTAGGAGCAGAGGGCTTCTGCGGAAGCGCCCGGGGGCAATCAGGGGGTTGAGGGCCTCGCTCAAGGGCCCACAGTGGTGGTGACTTAACCTCTTGCTAGCCCAGGGACGCGAACCAGTGACCCACCGGTTATGTACGCTTCATAAACCACTTGGCACCACTGCCCTTAGTCATGCTTTCTGCATCTACAAGGGTATGCCTGATGTAAATTTCATCATTTTTCCAAGGGTCTACCTGCAGACAAGACTGTTTGCACTGCAAGCATGGCGACTGTACATGTGCCAGGAAAACAAGTGGTGCTGAAAACAAATGTTTTGTATGTTCAGTGTAATTCGTCACTGAAAGAGTGGTAATCAAAATAGACTATGCAGGACTTTGGAAGAGCTTTGATTTATGCACACTTTCCATGGATGGAGCCCAGGCATAAGCAAAAAGCTCTAAATTCTCCAGAAATCCTGTGCTATGTCCGTTCACTGCACTCAAGCATCTCAGGAATAATCACTGAGCAGTGCTACAGAACAATCTGTAAGTAGCTGCCTGTACAAATCACCCCACATGGGTTTTTTTGTGTTTGACACGAGGGTCAGTGTGACTGTGCAGACTCTGGTGCAGGCTATTGTAGTATGAACAGACTCACATCCGCTGTCCCCTTATCAGCCTGCGCACACGGATGCGGAAATCATGAATTGGCCCCTAGTGTGGTCTCTCCTTTCCATGGGACCAGCCATTGTTCTACATATACAAACTGATCTGATGAGCTTCCTGCCAGAGATACCTGCCCTTATTCAAACTTGCTACCCTCAATACTTCCTGCTCATACTGTACTGCTACCTGTACTCTGAAAAATACTATTTGAAGGCTTAGATACACCAATGTTGGAAAGTATGCTCAGGGCTTGTTAACCATTTCTGGGAGTCTGTAGAGCTGGAATACTTTAAAAGTACACATCAAGTAAAAAAAAAAAAAAAAAAAAAACCTTCCCAGAACTTCATTGTTGGCAATTCTGTCAGTAGATACGGCTCATTGTTCATATTAAATAATGTACAAAGGAATAAAATATGAACAACTTTACCAGAGAAGCAGATTCAGAAGCAGCTGCTGCTATGTCTGGAATGTTTAAATGAAAGAGCTGCTTGAATAGTTATTCCAGTCGATCTCACAATTGTAACGCTTGTTTCTATTGTCCTGAATTCAAGGCAAAATCATATTTTGTGATTTCAAGTACTATTTATTACATTTTACAGAGCTTTTTCCTTTTGTGTGCTGCCTTCCCAAATGGGAATTCAATTTCTGATTCTCTATGAGCTACAAGCAGCTGAATTTAAGTATCTCCCAAGTCGGCCACTTGCTCCAAGGTGGATAAAATGATCGGTGACACGTTCATGTCTTCTACTGTATTTCCATTTAATACACTTTGTTCCCCGAGGAACTGCTCTTCACCGTGACGCACTCTTTCTCATTTGCAGCTACACGAGACGGACCGTCGCGCCCAGGACAGAGAATAAAGTGTTTCCAGGAGTGAGTCAGGCGGACATTTGTGGCCACAAGTAAACACAGGAGATGAGTGGCAGCCTGCAGCCCGCCTGCCTTCCAGTCAAACTCATGCACAGACTCACAGTCTGCAGCAGCGAGCGGCTCGCAGGTGCAGGTCAGCACCACGCTCACTCCCAGAGGTGTCTGTCAAACTATTTGCATGTCCTGGAGGATTCCTCAGTCCATCACAGCAGGAGAGTCTCTCCGCCGCCAAGCTCATGTGCTTCATTTCCGTGTCAGTCTGAATAATTGAATCCTTCAAATGAAAAAAAATATATATATATAATCCTATTTATTTTTTTAATTCTTGGATTACTGAAAACATAAACCTTCCGGTCGATGCTGAACACAAACTCACAGCTGCTATTTGTGGCATCTATACTCTGCTCAGCGGACATAAATGAGCCCCAGGGCATGGGAATCTGACCATGTTCCTCTCAGGGAAAACATTAGGGATCTTTTCTACGCTGGCTGATGAAAGACACAAAGGGGGGAATAAAAAAAAAACCCAATATTGTAGCATTGCAATATAATTTATAATACCGTCATCAAAGGCAAAGGAAAGACTGCAGATTTACTGCAGCCACAGAGAAAAGGAAGAAAGTGCCAGGAGAACATTTTGCTCCACAGAGTGCAGAGTGAGGCCACGACATCTGGAGAAGATTACATGAGATTACAGTCTGGTTTGTTTCACCTCTTACTGATAATCAGTTATCTTCAACTGCACTGCAGAATGTGAAGGCGGCCTTTAGATTCAAGGTGTATTTTGCTGTATAACACTGATCTCCTCATTCATAATAAATCCAGACTGAAGAGAATTGACTGTGCTAAAGTCACGGATCAACTGTCACCATTTTTTCTAAACGAATGAATGAATCAGGGGCTCTGGTGGGACTGTGGGGTTCTAATCGATGGGACTAGGGTGAGAACATTTACACAGATCAACAGAGGATCATTTATTATTTGAACAATAATTGAACTCCTCTAACATTTATTTAAAATGAATGCATCCTCCAGTGTAAGGAGGAGTTGGCTCCTCTTTCTCCTGATTTCACACATTTCAAGACACTTCCTGTTCATTTCTATGACTGACAGTCCAGGAAGTTAGCCTGATTGCCAGCCTGCCTATTTATATTTTGGTAGAAGATGGCTTTCTGAAGCAGGAACTTGGGGCAAGCATTAGATAGCATAAACGCCCCTGTAATTTGCCCTTTCAGCCTTTCTGTTTCCATTGCACTGTCGGATCCGATGGTGTCGACCATGACACTAACTCCAAGGACACCAAAACAACTAGGAATAGTAGTAGTAATAGTAGTAACTCTAGTTCAATGAGCATATGGGCAATAGAACAATTAAAGCTTTGTTATGTTAGTCTATGTGGTGAATTTGACATTGTTAATGGTGGTGTTACAGAGGAAAAGACTGCTATGCTATTCACAGAGGACATCCAACTGTCACTGTCTTCTCAAAGTTCAATCAATCAGCGTCGAGCCCCGCATAGCAATTTTTCACGAGCAGCCAGAAATACCTGGAGTAGGAACTCTTTTCTCCCTGAAAAACAGTTCCTAAATGAGGTCTTACAGGGCAGTTCTTGCACTTGAAATGTGCGCAACAGCTCGGGCCACCCTAAAATGGCCAACAAGTTCCTGCGGGGGAAAATAGTTTAGAGTAAAACCCTCGCAGGGCTACTCGGTAAATTGAGTGACTAGTGCAGGCCTGGAAACCTACGAATGTGGCACCAGTACATAGTTGGTCCTGAGGGTTTGGTCCAGGCAGTAAAATCTTCACTGTAACACCGACTATTGTCTCATAAGTGTCTTTTTTTCACATCCAGCAGAAAAGGTGAAATGCCAAAGTGAAAAGTGTAGCACAGCTGGTCAGCAACAGCATCTTCCTCTATTTTAGACTCTCGTGTTCTCTAAGGTCAGAACCATCAAGATGTCTTGCCACTGGTCAATAAATACATGCAGAGTGTCAGACTTCCCCAAAGTTGGATTTGACCTAAAGCTTTTGCGTATATTTCCAGATCGCGGCAGCTCCACTGGAATGAAACGATTTTGAAGGTTTAAATCCTGATTTGCAGAGTGGAAGACACCACACCGGAGTGCTGAATGTGCAGGGAACAGGCAGTAATGTGCTCCAGGCTGCGCGCTCTCCTGTTCTTGCTATTGATCCCAGTGAAGCAATGGATGGGTCAGCCTGCAGTCCTAATGAGCTCATCATTACCAAATCATGGATGCGCACACACACACACACACACACACACACACACACACACACTCCCTTCGGTCACTCTTAGCATGTGCAGAAACCACAGCTCCACGCGCCAGTACCAAGGTTATCAATCATGTGGAAGTAATTATTTTGAATGAAAGCGGAGCCGAACATGAAAAACCAGAGCCGACAAGCTCCAGTAACAGTCCCTCCTCCTCCACCCATCCTTCCTTCCCTTATTCCAGCTTTCCCACAGGGCCACTAAATGTCAGATCTGTGATTCCAAGCTTGTATTTGGCTACCACCAAACTCATTAATAAGGATGACATTACAAATATGGACATTTTAATTGTCCTCTCAGAAATGCAATAGCAGCCCGGGCTCTTTAGCCTCACAGCTGTTCACTGGTCTGTTGTAAATGTCAGCTACAATCAACAGCGCTTGTGTCTCGATGACTTATGTGGAGAAAATTTTGTGCTTGTTTATCTGCCGTTCAGACTTCATGTTTCATTACGTTCTCCGTATTTTTCATTCAGCTTATCATTTCTTCTTCCGTATTTCTTTATTTTTACTTCCACTTCCATACTTATTCTCCATCCTCACCTCATATCAGAGGGGTTTTTCTTCTGTCTCATACATTCTCCTCAGTGACTGGGATGTTAAAAGTCATCCAGGAGACGGTGGTCGGATCTCATTAAGTTTGGGCTCTTCCCTTGACAGCCTATATAGCACAGTGAAAAAGTAAGGTTGACATGTTCCAGTCCTATAGCCCAGGAAATATATCCTATAAGTTGCATTTGCGTTCTTGGTTTAACTTGCCTGTTTCCACTCAGCGTCACATAAAGTCTGATTTGGCCATCAGTTTCCTGGAAGTGATCCTGTTTTTTTTCTGGAAGTTTCAAAATGAGTGTCCCTCCTGCATTTTTAGAGCTGGTTTCCCAGACGTGGATCCTATACTGTCACACTTCCTTTTCAAAACCCCTCCGTCTCCTGGAAGACCAGCTGCATTCCACATGCAGGGCACACCTGCAACCGCTGGCACAACCTGCTTAGGAATCTGAATCTTGATCTGATTACAGCAAGCCTGTGGTAGACAGGGATGCCAGTTCCCCTCAGACAGCGGCGATTAAGTACCCTTTTGTGTACTCTGTTAAAATTTATTGACTCACCGAATAACGATTTATCTTCAACTCAAAGCTTGATGGAAGACGCACTCCCACAAGTCTTTTGTGTTCCAAAGAAATAATCTGCAGTTATGACCGCAATGCAGTTCTCAGAAGAGAGATTCTACTTAGTCCTATAGCACGTTTGTATTTTCCATTTACAACTGTCGTAAATTGACAATAATTTGACTGTAATTATAATAATTTGAAGGCTAAGATCACATTTAAGCTGTTCTGATCACATTCCTCACACAAATAGATATATATCAAGTTTAGTAAAAATCGCTGTGACGTATATGTCACATTGGGCCTTCAGCCTAACAAATACCATGTGACGTATTTGTTACAATAAGGAAAATAGCAATGAGTTGCTCAAATATTTAAGCTCAATCAGTTAATTTGTATCAATGTATTTTCTATGGTTCATTTGAAACAAATATAAACAAAGAAAAATAAAGTCATGGCATGGTGTGGGTAATAAAATCGTTCAGGTTCCCTTCAGTGTTTTGTTTTTGTACTATGTCCTACGTTTACTGTATAAATGTGTTGCTCAGTGTTCCACAGCAATAGCAGTACTTCTAGTATGAGGTTGTTTTATTGGTCAGTTTGCACATTTTTGTGCTGTAAAACTAATTAGAGTAAAAAAAAATTGCTAAACCTTATTAACAAAGAAGAAATTTTAGTTTATTTTGTAAAAATGCAAATAAAAAGGCAACTCTGTGTTTCTACAGAAGAAACTGTCAGGTGGATTTATTTTCATATAACACATATAATCTATAATAAATTTCCTTTTAAAGCCCAATGTGACATATATGTAACATTACAGATCTTGGGCACTAGGGGGCGCTTTTCTAAAATAACATTAGAAATGTGTTCTATGTAGTCCATCTAGTCTGTTTTATATCCAGCATAATTTTCCTTTAAAGAAAAATGTGTCTGAGTTCTTATGGGCTAATTCTGATTGGTTAAATCTGGAGAGGGCAATGGGTGCCATTTTTGCTGCCCACTCAATGTCTTTGCCAATTAGCAGTCTTCTCCTCTGTAACATCAACATAGAATTCACCATGTGAGCCAACATGACAAACCTCCATCGTTCTATTTCGTGCATCCTCATACAAATGGAGTCACATCCAGTAACCACCATTTGTTGTCTTGACACACTCAAAGTTAACTTTATGGTCAAAGCTATCAGATCCTACATGGTGGTGGAAACACAAATTCTGAATCTGCCAATTACAGCTGTTTTTTTTTTTTTTAAGTCTGTGCCAACTTACAGATTCTCCAACATCCTGCAGTGAAAATCAGCCTGCAGACTCCACCTTTAACATCTGTTTTTTTATCGACATCACCCTTACTGTGAGCAATATGCTCTCTATAATAGCCACATTATTAAACCAAATACTAAACAGAGAAGCTAACATTTAGAAAGTTTTAAAGGGCAGGATTATTCAAATTCTGATTAGTACCGCTTCAAGTAAGAAATTTATGACTAATTTTTGTTAGCAACCATTCTGGTCCACTGAATAATCCTAACATTTAGTGACGGATCAGTGCAGATATCTGATGATCACAGGGTCTGTATAGCTCTGCTAACAGCAGGAGTTGTGGCAAACTGATATGCAAATCAGGATCGGTGGCAGTTCAGCTCAGGTTAGATTTCTTGGCACTGCTCAAGAGATAAATTTGCTGTAGTTTCCATGACAGAGGCATATTAGCACAATGCACTGAGCGGCGGTCCAGATTGCACTCAACATGTTAATGAAGTGATGCATATTTAACAACCATTCTGTCTCACAGCACTGTGTGTGCATTATATGGCCTCATAAATGTGAATGATCAAGTTGACGCTAATTATTTTATAAGCAGAGGAGACAGTACACTTCTATGTGAAAAATAAAAACAAGCTTGTGAAGACTGTTAATGTGGGCAGCCAGTGCCCTATAATCACCATAACCCATACTAAGCAATCAATTTAGCAATAAATGAGGATTTTACAGGGTAACCTCGGCAAACTACAAAAGTATATTCTCAAAAATCTTATCCACTGCCGAAATAAGCCAATCTCACATTAAACTTTGACTGTTTAAAAGTGAGACCCTATTATACTATAAAACCCCAAACGTATAATCATATGTTACGTGGACATAACTGTGGATAATACATTCTCCCACATTGGTACATTGACTGCACAGTACTTTCTCACTTCCATCACTCAGAATCTAAAAAGGCACAGATGAGGTAGACACGAACTCCATTATATGTGCATTTGACAGCTTCCTCATTTCTTCCCACCCTGTCAAGAGTGATTGGAGGGAACGTAGGGTCAGACAAGCAGCTCTTGAAACTGATCTTTTTTTATATCTTTAAGAAGTTTTCACTGCAATGTGTTTTTGGGCTTCCTCTAGACACCCACACAGTGCTCACAGTGGGTGGATGTAGCTTAGGTAGGAAAGCAGACTGTCCCATAATTGCAGGGCTGGGGGGTGAGTCTCTCCCCTTCCATGTGCTGAAGTGTCCTTGGGCAAGACATTGAACCAACTCTGCTGCCAATGAGGTGTGAATCAGTGAATGAGAGGAGAAAAGTCACTATAGAAGTGCAGTCTATTTAGTATGTACAAGTCAGAACATTGGCTTTAATGTGCAAGTGCTGCTCACAAGGCCACAACACCTAGAAATGAAAAAGCACAGCGTAGTTATATATAAAAAAAAAGATAATGGTGTTTGTAAGTGTTGGACTCACCTTGTGTATATCTTATGAATACGTGTGCACTATCCTGTTTGTAAGGGAGATGAAATACGAGAGAGACAAAAACATCCTGGCGCTCGTATGAGAACATCCAGGAAATATATCAAAATTTGATTTGCAATTTTAGTCCCTGTTTTTTTTTTTTTTTCATCTTTGTTCTCGTGCTGCCAAATGTGTCTGCTCCATGGGAACAATCATTCTTCTCCAATTCATGACCGTTTACTTCTGAATTGATATTCATTTGCAGGAGCGTCAGCGCTCTCTCTGGGGCGAGGTGAGGCTCATATCGCTGCAGTCTTCGAGAACGGAATTAGATGGCATCAGGTATCTTTCATTCATTCTGTTCAGAGTGTCCTGGGCTGCAGGTCCTTATTTCCCCTGGCTCGACTCTCACAGGTAGCTCTGGCTCTGTTTGATGGATTTCACTTTGAAGCTGTGTTTGCTGCCAGCACTGAGAGTGTGACTATGTGGAGTTCATGCTTGTCGACTCATCTAGTTTAAGCAGCAGTTTTTTTTTCAAAGCTACAAGGAGACAGATGTTGACTTCTGGTCGCAAGCACTTCTTCATGCTCAGAAATCCGTGCTAAGAAAACTAATAAAAGGCTAAATTGCAGTCTGACAGCTTCCAACTATGCATGCTCACTGAAGAAAATTCTCATTTCAAACAGTTAAAGCTATAGCTGCAGTGGAATTTCGAATAAAAGAAAAACGTGAAAGAGTTTGAAACTTGCAGTTTAAATGGAAGTGCTGAAAGGGTCAATTTAAGGGCATCGAATTACCTCAAGTGAAAGTGCTCAAAGTCAACAATCGGATGAAGTTCAGGTGCTGAATAGAGCTGAAATGTCTGTGCAAGTGTAGATAAACTGAACAACTGGAAGGATCAGTCGAGTTAGAAGTTGTACCAACTCAGCTGAGAGGAAGGACAAAATGTTGGGAACCACTCATTAATCCTTCAAGTAAGATCCGTTTATTTCGACAACCTAAATCAAATATGCAGTCAGTTCATTGGTAAAATGTGGACATGTGAACATGTGCAGGCATAAGAAGACCAAAAATAACTATAAATAATAAGTTCAACTACACCAGGTAACCCAGAGAAGAAAGAAACCGACTGTTCAGGCACCAACACCACTGATCAGCCACAGCATTAAACCAACAGAACCCCAATCAAACTGCTAAGTAATGGGCTTGACACCCCCTACATGAATAGGCTTTATTAAATTAATAGTATCTGTATACAAATATGGTAAACTTTGAATAAACAACAACTGGCTGTTTGCAGTTCTTCCAAACATTCTAGTAGTTTCTGCATTTTTAAGTCACTCTTGCAACAACCCTTTTCAACAGTGATGAGAAAAAAAAACTCCCTTTTAATGGCAGAACCAGGCTCAGGGAGGCCAGTCATCTGCCTCAACCAGTCAGGTTGAGGGTAAAGTGGAAAGAGAAAGAGATAGCTTACAAAAAAAGAGAAGCAAACCATAAGAAAACAATAAGAACTGAGGAGATCTGTAAAGCCAGGAACTTCAGATCAGAAACATCTCACTCCGGAGCCAGAACTCTGGCTGCAGCAGTTTGGATCAACTGTAGGTTTTTCTGAGAGTTAATGGAAGATCCTGATGGTAAGGAATTACAATACCTCAGTGTAGAAGTATCAAATGCATGTACGAGTTATAGAGCATCACTCTGAGACAAGGTGTTCCTCATTTTGACTCACAGTTTAACAAGAAACAAAGTTTAGCTCTTATGACAACACTAATTTTTTATATTAAAAAAACAACATCACTGTTTACAAGAGCAGCAGGTGCTGTACAAGTCAGTTCTGGAAGAAACTGTCTGTTCTGGTTCAGCGACATCTGAAAGTTCCATGAATGGAGCACAAATCTTTTTTGTTTGTACTGGCGCTTCAGGTATTTGTTGACTGTCTGGTTTCACGACATTCAGCTAAACACACCTGTTTGCCAGGCCAGTTTCCAAAGTCATGCCAAGTCCTTCAACTGGCAGCTCTGGACAAACAACAACCTCCTCCTGTATCAAATCAGAAACATTTTTGCACAGACAAAAATGATTTGCAGATGTATCCCTCAAACTGAATACACTTCCCTGGGTCTGACCCTGGAGAAAGAGACAGGACTGCTTCTCTCACAAAAGTATGCAAAGCTCTTGAGTACCTCATATTTCTGAAAGGGACTTTCTTGTCACTCCCAAATAGACTTACAAATCCATCAGACATTAATAAAGCACAACCCAAGTCAGTCTCAGAAGTGTCTTTTGGCTTAACTTACATTTGAAATGGAGCCACCCGTTCTGCTGCGTCACCAGCTGTGGGATTATGTTAAGATGCAACTAAAACAGCAGATTTCACATGATATATTTTGCTTTGTTCTTTTTGCAAAGCACGTTCTGTTTTTCCACTGTCTGTTTTGAAGGCAATAATTACATACACTGGGATCATTTTTTCCATTACGTTGCTGTTCCAACTTTGGGGACAAAGAAATTGCTTTCTGGGATTTGTCCTTATCACACTGCTCACTCAAGACATACTTGTGTGTCAACACACATTAATGGGCCAGTGCTGAAGCCTCACCAGGACGTGACTTTGTATTAGTGAATATACGTTGTGATGTAATCAGGCACAGACTGTTTAAACTGTTCCAGACCAACAAGATCACGTAAGGCAATATAGCTTGTTTTTCTTTTTTGGTGAGGCAACTCTGAGCATTTTTAGCTAAAAAGGCAGAAGCGGCCAGGGGTGCACTGGCCATCTGTCATACCAGGCATCGTCCTGGTGGGCCGGTGTCTAGTGGGGGCTGGTCAACAGGTTTGTTTTATTCCCCCATATAATTGGCCGGCCAGTTATGTGACGTATTGTCCAGTTGTGGGGCTGACTGGCCATTCAGCACAGCCCACTGACACATCCCATTGGTTAACTGTCAGTCAGGGCCTGTCAATCACCCAGTTCCTGGATGGGCGGAGCTAACAGAGTCACGGCAAGTGAGCCGAGGTTAAGTGAGGAGTCTGACAACATCATGGAAAAACAACCACCGAAAAAAAAACGCAAATGAAAGCACTGGAAGCAGAGGCCTCCAAATGCACCACAATAACTGCATTATTTGGTCGAGCAGCAGCTTCAGGGGCTGCAGTGCCAGCAGCAACATCTGATAGCAGAGGACAGACCCCACCGCAGACCATGCCTGATCCTGGTGCTACCCTCCCACAAAAATCAGTGCTTGATTCAGTCAACTGATAATGTTGTGGGCTGTGTCTGGGCCAAAAATGCCAAGTCATCAGTGTTACTGATTTCTAAGCAACCAATCATTTGGGCAAGATTCTGATCTGAAAATGGAGATGCTGGTTTGGTCATATCTGTCTATCCTGAACTCTACATGTAAGACATAAATAATCACCAAGACAGAAAAGCCTATTTGTGGGAGTCAATGTGTAGTCAATCCTCTGTTAATGTAGCATTAAGTTAGCGACCTAGAAAATGTCAGCCTGCTTCTTTTTTTATTACTTATCTCATTATAAGTGAACATTGACATGGTGGAAAATTTGAAGGGACTAATAAAGGAAAAAGAGAAAAGCTGAAAAGGAGGACAAAAGTCTTAAATAAGGTGGTCCCAGATTTTTTCTTGAACCAAAAATCCGGGACATTGAGACTAGCTTACAATTCAGGGTGAGAAGTGAGGCGCAGACCGTAGTCTTCTTGCTTTTATTTACACTGATTCACCACAACAATAAAACCACAGACAGATGAAGTTAAGAACACTGATCATCTCGATACAATGCAATGTTTTGTTGGGAAATCTTGGGTCCTGAGATTCATGTGGATGTTACACGTACCCCCCGACTAAACATTGGTGCATACCAGTGACAGCAGCCTGCTGAACAATGCTCCACAAAAACTGCTGAGGAACAGCTCAAAGAACACAAGAAAGAGCGTGAGAGTAAGGGTCCTCTGCCACCACCTTGGTACCAAACACTGCAAGACACCCTCAGCGGTCTCGTCTCCAAGTCCTGACAATTCAGAGTTGTTTTGGCTGCATTAGGGGGATCATACACAGTATTGCGCAGGTGGATTTAATGTTGTATGTAGAGTTATAGTGAATTACACAGGCGCTAGGCCTAGCTGGCTATCAGTCAGATAAGATGGGTTGCCCCCATCAGACACTGAACATTACCCCTTGACCCTGCATGGGTTTTTGTTTCTTTGACTTGTGGTTTCCCTGGAACTTGGTCAAACTGTGGAGCCTAAAGGAGCATCATCACTGACCACTGACTGTTCTTCTAAAATAGAATATTTGCTTTGTGGAACACTCAAGTTAACTCGTAGTTAATAAATCAAAGAACATCTGAGGTGGACATATTGTGAGGAAAAATGTATTTCTTTCAAATCAGTATTCACAATGTAACCGTTATTCATGTAACTAAAAAGCATGAGTGGCACAACCACACCAAACTTTTAACTTGTCCAGTTGTGACTGGGTTCTTTGTCCTCTGTAATAAGGATGGCGTAGTCGATGAATGTATGGTGTTAAGCGATTAATTATGTACAACAACGTTCCCAAAGTGCGAAAGATTAGTTGCCTTCACTGCAACAGGCTCTGACCCACACTGATTGAATGGTGGACGGTGGCCTCCTTTTAAACGCTCAGGCTCCTCCCCCAAAGTAATTAACACACAAGTTCTAGGTTTTCTACTCCAAAACACAATTTGCCATTACAATAAACATATTATTATTATTGCCAGAAAAATACAAGTAAACAACCAGCTGTACAGTGCGCCTCAAAACCACCCAGGAAAAATAATAAAATTAATTTTGCGGTGCACATTATGGTGACGTCGCTATGATGTCACATGCCAGCGTCCCGCACATGACGCAACATAACCAGGAAGTGACAGCGGTACTTGGGTTGACAATGGATGGATGTGAATTGGAGGTGAACACTGGCGGAAAGTTTGTTTGACAAGAGGATTATGGAGGGTTAAATCAGCGGTCCAGTGTGCACCCAAGACCACTGCGATGGATGATGGATGGCAAATATGCGGGGAGACGGAGTGGACGGACAGGGAATGGAACAAACGGCCAACAGGTAAGTGTTAAGCATGTGTGAATATGTGCATGTGGGTTTTTATGAGCGGCGGTGCTTTTCCCGTGGTCTTTGACAGGGCCACTCTGTCACACCAGTGGGTCAAGTAGATTACTCTTTCATTTGCCCAGCAAAAAGACCTACTGGCGCCAGGCAAGTGTACAAACCTTGATGTTGAGCCCCAATAAGTATGTTAAGAGTTGGGTTAGTTAGGAATTCTGTAATAATTCAATGCTATTAAATGCAGCAGATCAGCTGGTAATAGTGTCAGCCACGTTGTATCAGCAGTTTATATGTAACCTGGTCTATTTAGTGGCAGATGAGGACACACAGTGCCTCATTTTATATTCACTATACTTTCCCCTCTTTGACACATGTCACTATCCCTGTGAGGCAATCAGCCCCGAGGATGTTAAACAGTGTCAGCTGTGTTTGAGTTGATAGCTTCTAAATATGTCACTGCAATGCTGCATTCATCTTAATGCGACTGTGTGGATGCTCTAACGTCGACTCTGCATAATTACTTTACTTTTTGCTGGTGCAAAATAGTTAGTAGCCTCAGGAAACGTAATAACAGTGTTCCCACTTAATGCATTCAGCCGCTGTTGAGATTCCAGTCTATTATTCATGATGTTTGGTGCACACTGTGTACAGTGCTCATTACACAAATTAAGATGATTTTATGTTACTTACATTATACATCTTGCGTCATACATTTTGAGCTGTGCCCACTGCTGAAAGAAATCACAGGGGAAACATTGTGTACTGTAATGGAATGGCATTTGATCCGAAACTGGACTGTTGTTCTGTGTTTCTTTGCTGTCCTTCCTCCATAGGGCCTGAAGTCCCACAGCGCTGGGGTCAGCACAGAGGGGGTGAGACCACTGCTGCATCTTGGTGGGGTTACAGTTTGATGGATGAGGAAGGTAGGGGCAGGCTGCCTATCTGCACAGCCTCACCTTCACAAGCCACTGAGGTGATCGCGCCACCCTCTGTGGTGACCCCGAAACATGACACTACATCCATGATATCCATCCCAAAACAGCGGTGTCGTGGAGGATACAAGGGATCTGTGGGAGAAGGAGTAGGTGTATGAGTCAGAGAGGCAGCTGAGAGCAGACGCTATGAGGCTGTAGAGGGGGAGAAATGGTTTTTATAGAGCTGACAGAGGAGAGGTGAGACAGGAAGAAGGCTGTGAGGGAGAAGCGCTTGTTGGCAGTCTTTATCCACAGGTGCAGTCCTTTACAAATCATTAAACACATGAAGACAAAGGAAAATTATTTGGGCTGTCTGCTATGTTATTCTTTGTACTCTACATCTGTAGTCAATCACAAATCAATGCTCACTTACATATTATTGTTCAAAGTAAGCAAAATGATTTAATGTTTTTCTCCAACTGTTTTTATTGAGTTTTCTACAGACGTGTCTCAGTCAATACATCATTTACAGAGCATGGCAGGGTGCCTGTAATAGAAAATAACTGAGAAAGAGAAGTACCCACCTCCCACTACCCCATGCTGGTCATTTCCACAAGAGCAAAAGCACAGTGTGGAGAGAGAGGATGAATAAACAGTCCGAGTGAACGCAGTAAACTGCAACAAACAACCAGATAGCCAAATGATAAATGAAAATAAGATTTAAAAAATAATAACTAGAACAGGTAAAATGGGGAGAAAAAAGGCTCAGACAAGAACAGACAACAGGCAAAGATAGTTGTAAGGAATAAATATCTACTTAGGAAACAGCATCAGCATCAGCAATGATAGTGAGGTCATTGAGAAAGACTCATATGGAGTGAGCATGTGGAGATTAATTGATCGGTATCTAGATACAAACGTGTGCGATACGAGTGCATCGATTCATTCAGTGTAAATCGATACGATTGACAGGTGAAATCGTGGATGGATCATTCACTGTGTGCTTGCGTCGGTAAAATCCATGGTTGCATCAATTTTTTCATGTTGTACATGTCGTTCATTCTGTCCTGTGTTTCCGAGGCACATTGAATGCACCACCACTGCTTTGCGTTTTCTTTTGAACACGGACGGAAGCCAGGAAGTACATGTCTACAGCAACAAACAACATGGAGGTCTGCGAGAGCAGCAGCAAGCAGCCATAGGAGATTTTTGACATACCTAAAAAGTTCAAATCAGACGTTTAGAACTACTTTGGCTTTTTCAAGAAAGATGGTAAACTTGACAAGACGCAGGTTGTTTGTAAAGAATGCTGTGCTGCTAAACCTTACTGTACTGTTAAAGTTCTGACAGTGTGATAAAACAGGTTCCAAATGTGAAGGAACCGATTCCTGTTCCTTAATGTTGAATCTGGAATCCCAACCCTACTTGTGAAAAGGCCTGTTTTTTTGTTGTGCTTTTTAAGAGGCCAAAAAGAAGTAGCATAAAGTGATGCATAGTACTAGTAGAGATTATAAGCAAAATGTGCACTTCTTGTTAAATTTGCTGCTTGTAAGGAATAAAACAAATCCTCTGCCTCTAGTACCAGACTGAATTGCAGCTTCTTATTTTCTATTTAAATTTTTGGTATAATTTCTTTGCATCATGTTGAATTGCATTGTATCACATTGTGTAGAATTGAATCGCCATCAAATCAACATAAAATCGTATCGAATCGGGAACAGGGGTGAATCGTATCGCATCGTATCGTCAGGGGCTTTAATGTATCGCTAATGTATTGTATCGCTGGTGGTGTAGCGAGGCGCGTATCGAATCGCTGTCAGTGATAGAGATTCACATGCTTAATATGGAGCTCCAGGTCTTATAAAAGGACTTCAGATATCATTTCCATGATTATCTTAACTTTCTCTGTTGTACACATAGTGGAGGTTCCTGTATCCGTGTATCATGTGTTAGGGGCGAGGCGTGGTTTTAATTTAATCAGAGTGGAGCATCTGACAAACAGTGGTGAATGTAATGACACACGTCAACACCTAATGTGTGCTCTTTTTGAGGGAATCAGCGGGGCTGGAATTAAGGAGTCAGTTTTTCCATAGATAGTAGATATTAGCCGAACACTGCTGTTTGGTTTCTGGGTTGCAGCCGTAGACTCAACTGTCCTGACTAGGGATGTTTTTTCGAGCAGAAGATTGGCTCCTCCTGGACCAGTTGACAGTTGACCTTCCACATCTCGACATGAAGCGGCTTCTGCAGGTCCATAGTGAAATTACAAATGTCTCCCATTGTAACTGTCCACAAACACATGCTAAATCCTGACAGGTAAGAGTAACTGTCTGCACCTGTTGCAGGAGCATGAACAAGACACACTCAGCTCATGCACAGTAGAAGAGAATCAGAGCTTTTTATTTGCTCTTTGTAATTTAAACTGTGTCAGTGACGGGACGACCACCGACATTCAATTCTAAAAATGAATCTGGGGGTCTAGACAGGACTATTTGAGCAAGGAACCTCTCATGTTTGACCCTCTGTTGAAATAAACATTGTTGGATTGTCCCAGTTGTCTCTTTACTGCGTGTGTCGTTAAGAGGTCATGCTCCAAATGCAGTAGAAGTTGTTTCTTATAAAGGAAGGGCGAGAGTGCACAGTTGTAAAGCCTGAGGAGCTCATCTATAATTTTGACAGCCTTCCAACTATCAACAGGAGGGGTATTGTTAAATTCAGTAGAGGAATGAGGCTTCTTCACACCAGATGGGAGCTGAATTTCCATAGTGTAGAGGTTTAGAACCAGGAGGGAGATATATCTAATTAAATGTAATTAATTAAATTTGACACAGTGACAGCATGTATGTCAAACTCCCTCTGTAGTAAAATTACAGCTCAAAGAGGAACAAAGAAAGACATGAATGATTAGACGAAAACAGACTGAGGATGAAACAGTTCATTTACCACACACTACACCATTTAACTGTCACTGGCAAAATACTGTTACTGGTTGAAATTACTGCAGGTAATCTACACATGTCCTTCAAGTGTGTATTTAGCTGCTGTGGAGTTTTAAAGCAAATGCATTCTCAATGAGGCTCTCTAGTGGTTTAAGGCTTCAAGCTTTATGGTTTAATAAGTTAATAACTTGCTTTTCTTACAGTGGGATTTAACCAATACATGAGCACAGTCATGGTGTATAACACAGCATCTTACACTATATTACCAAAAGTATTTGCTCACCTGCCTTGACTCACATATGAACTTAAGTGCCATCCCATTCCTAACCCATAGGGTTCAATATGATGTCGGTCCACCTTTTGCAGCTATTACAGCTTCAACTCTTCTGGGAAGGCTGTCCACAAGGTTGAAGAGTGTGTTCATGGAAATATTTGACCATTCTTCCAGAAGCGCATTGGTGAGGTCACACACTGATGTTGGTGGAGAAGGCCTGGCTATCAGTCTCCACTCTACTTCATCCCAAAGGTGTTCTATCGGGTTCAGGTCAGGACTCTGTGCAGGCCAGTCAAGTTCATCCACACCAGACTCTGTCATCCATGTCTGTATGGACCTTGCTTTGTGCACTGGTGCACAGTCATGATGGAAGAGGAAGGGGCCCGCTCCAAACTGTTCCCACAAGGTCGGGAGCATAGATTGTCCAAAATGTTTTGGTATCCTGAAGCATTCAAAGTTCCTTTCACTGGAACTAAGGGGCCAAGCCCGACTCCTGAAAAACAAGCCCACACCATAATTCCTCCTCCACCAAATTTCACACTTGGCACAATGCAGTCCAAAATGTACCGTTCTCCTGGCAACCTCCAAACCCAGACTGGTCCATCAGATTGCCAGATGGAAAAGCCTGATTCATCACTCCAGAGAATGCGTCTCCACTGCTCTATAGTCTAGTGGCGGCGTGCTTTACACCACTTCATCCAGCGCTTAGCATTGCACTTGGTGATGTACGGCTTGGATGCAGCTGCTCTGCCATGGAAACCCATTCCATGAAGCTCTCTGTACTGTACTTGGGCTAATCTGAAGGCCACATGAAGTTTGGAGCTCTGCAGCAATTGACTGTGCAGGAAGTCGGCGACCTCTTTGCACTATGCGCCTCAGCATCCGCTGACCCCTCTCCGTCAGTTTACGTGGCCTACCACTTGGTGGCCGAGTTGCTGTTGTTCCCAAACTCTTCCATTTTCTTATAATAAAGCTGACAGTTGACTGTGGAATATTTAGGAACGAGGAAATTTCACGACTGGATTTGTTGCACAGGTGGCATCCTATGACAGTTCCACACTGGAATTCACTGAGCTCCTGAGAGCGACCCATTCTTTTACAAATGTTTGTCAAAACAGTCTGCATGCCTAGGTGCTTTATTTTATACACCTGTGGCCAGGCCAAGTGATTAGGACACCTGATTCTGATCATTTGGATGGGTGAGCAAATACTTTTGGTAATACAGTGTATGTCTGTCCTCTGCTCCACAGATGGCTCCTGGAGGTGCTGGTTCTGGGTGGTCCTCTCCCTCTCCCTCCACATCAACATCTTCCAGCTCCGACAGATTCCTGTTGCTGAGACAGATGTTGTGCAGGACTGTCCAGCAGGTGCTGACTACACCAAGGACGTCCTCCTTTAGCGCCTTTAAGAAAATGGACCGCCACCTGGTCTTCATGACGCCAAAAACTCTCCTCACAACACACTTAAATTTAGACAGGCAGCTATTAAAGTGAGCATTGATGGTTCCCTGATGGGGTAGTTACTGTCCCCAGTGATGCAGCAGCCTGATGGAGGGTGTTTCGATTGATCATAAATGGGCCTGTGCTTTAACGCCCTCGCGTCATGCACCGACTCAGGAAATCCAGTGAAAACTTCGATGAATTTGCCAGAAGCAAAATTCAGGCAACAGGTTGTTATTACACTATTAAAGACTGCTGACCTGACTGAACATGCAAAAAGTGCAACCAGGTGAAGCAACTCCCCCAAGTTGGAAGGTACATGACCTAGGGGTCTTGTGGATATGTTCAGTGGATGATAACTCAACATATCAAAGGCCACAACCTGATATGAAGTACCACTGGCCAACCAAAATAGAAATACCAGGGCCCCAGTGATGGGTCCTCAGGCTTGACACTTTGTGCCAATGACAGCCATCAGAGCACTGAAGGACGCCCTAGAAAGACAGAAATTCAGGTCATTTTGACCTCCAGAGTACACTGCCAAGACTGGCACTCTATCATTCAGCTGGCTGTACTGCACTGGGGTTTGGTGACTGTAAAAAGAAAAAGACAGGACATAGCATACCTGTCTGTTTAAATAAAACCTGATTCAATATATTGTACTGTTAGTATTCTTTTCCACTGCATTTTACACATCTCCAGTAAGTTATATGTAATAAACAGTAGCCTATAATGGAATAGAAGGTTTGAGCTGTATTGATTGTATTGAGTCTATTCTGTTGTTCTTCTTTCACTCATAATGTCACTCTGTGCTGGTGTGAAGAACATTTAGAACAAAGACAACTAAGACTTAAAATAATGTTTTGTTTAGTAAGTAAGCGTGGGTAATTCTACATAACAGTAAACTGTGTTGTGCATGTTTTATTCTGCCCCCATCCTCAGGACACAAGGGAATCACTGGATGGTTTGATGTGTATGAAAATAACAAGAATCACATGCTATGGCCTTCACTGTGAGGGTTTGGACTGGCGTGTTGGATAGCGCTCTCCACCACCATCAGCAAATCACCGAATAAGGGAATATTTTTTGGAAGAATGGCGTTCATCCTTCCAGTAGATTTCCAGAGACTTGGAGAATCAATGCCAATGAGAACTGAAGCTTCTGGCAGTGAGTGTTGGCCCGCTGCCTTTCTATGACTCTTCTGTGTTTTTTCCTTTAATTTGTCACCTGTGTGTATATATGGAGGTGAGTAGTCACACTAGTAAAGCTGTCAGCATCACTCATAAGAAGCTCCCCAGATCCCAGCAAACAGAAAAAAATGCTCCTGAGGCTGTCAAAAAGTCCTGAAAGAAATTAGCATACAAACTGAATTGTTGGTTTTGAAGCATCACAGGCATAACAATTACTTCGAATGTCAGCTAAAGTGAAAAAAAATGAAAGTGGTGACTACAGACGGCACAAGCAAGATGCAAAAGAAGTTAAAATATTAACGACAAAAACAAGAAAGCAAAAGAAAAACCTTTTGAGGGTAACCAAGTGAAAACAGTGGAAGAGTAAAAGATTGAAGCTGTTCAGTAGTGTGTACGGTGAGGACTTGAAATGTCAGTTGACACATTAGCACAGAATGCAGTTTGTATTAAAAGCTTGTGATTAAAAGCACTGGTTTAGTCATTCTAAAGCGTCTGATAAAGTTCTGTTGATCTGTAACCTTGGACGGTTACGTCTTCAAACGCTTTGGCTCTTATTCCCAAGTGAACCTTTCAAATACAACAATATATCACACAGCAAAGTTTGGGCAACAACTTCTTAGGAAAAACTATTGATTCGGTGTCTGTGTGAAATTCTTAGAGAACCTCATAAAACATAATACAAGTAGTGATTTTCCTTTTGGACATGAATCAAATAAATTGAGAGTTAAGCGTCTTGCCAATACAAGAGGTGACTGGTGGATTACACTTTGGCGCCGGGCAGCAGTACAGGAAAGCTGTGCCTCCATCAATCTAACAAGTCGGCCTCCACATCGCTCCGTTTCTCTGCCCATGTCTTCATCTCCCTTTATCTGGTTTCGTGATTTTGCTCCAAAGCCTCAAAACGACTGAGGCCAGCTTCATCTCTGAGGGATTTTGATCAAACGTCCTCAAAGAGAAGCCTGGAAACATCCATCACGGAGAGTTTTTCTGAATATACAAAATAACCAATAATGTTCCCATCAATCAAAGCAGGCGGGCTTTCATCAGAAACACTTAGGGCCCAAAATGAAGCTGTCTCAAAATGATTGTTAGAAGGCACTTTGGTTCAACATTAATCTTAGAGCCAAATCAAATATTAATATATCAATTAATATAAATAGGTATGAGGTTTAGAGCGCTCGTCTTTCCAAGGACATGAAACAGAGTGAGGCACTGACTTTCCAGAGACATTTAAAGCTGCTTTGCTTCTTTCTCTTTTTTTTGCTTGTTTTTGTGTCTTTATGTCTTGTGGGGGCACAGGACTTCAAGCTGAAAACTTGTGGCACATCTTCATTTATTTGTACTTCTTTGTAACATCTCACACAGAGCAACAGAACATTAGCATTCACTTAGAGTGGTAGAAAAACTCTGGTGATGTATCGGCATTATCGCACGACCAGCTAATGTTTACTTGAAAGCCTTCACCTTAGCTAATGGGTGAAAGCAGTTTTTTAAATGTAAGAAACAGGAGGTAAAGACTTGTGAGTTCATCTGATTTTTTTTTTCCTGGCAAGACTAACTTGATGGCAGACATAGACCACAAAGCAGGTTTGACATATCAAGGCTTTCTTTGTGTTAACTGGCTTGAAAAAACCTCAGACCCCATTCAGAGATAATGGGTATCATGAGGACGGATTTGAGCTTTCTTTGTTAACCAGGTTTTCTCTGTGCACCCTTATATAAAAGAGGGCATTTAACATGTTATTTGACAAAATGGACCAATTGTGTGCAGCCTACTTTAGAACAGGTTGTTAAGATAGACAATTATGACGAATGTGAAAGCCTATTACAAAGCACCTTAACTACTAATGAATATAAATTCATGTTGGTGGTTAGGACCATCACCTCACAGCTAGAAGATCCCCGGTTCGCGTCCCGGTTAGGACGCCTGGGATCTTTCAGTGTGGAGTTTGCATGTTCTCTCTGTGCAGCGTGGGTTTTCACCAGGTACTCCAGCTTCCTCCCACAGTCCAAAAACATGCTGAGGTTAACTGATGATTCTAAGTTGTCCGTAGGTGTGAATGAGAGTGTGCTTGGTTGTCTGTCTCTATATGTGTAGCCCTGTGATAGACTGGCGACCTGTCCAGGGTGTCCCCTGCCTTCACCTGAGTCGGCTGGGATAGACTCCAGCCCCCCCACGACCCTACGGAGGATTAAGCAGCATATAGATAATGGATGGATGGATTAACATGGCTGAGACTCTCTATCGCTTATAGAGTAGAGAGCGAGGCACCTCTTACAGCCAGTTTAAATCAGAAACTCTGAACAGAAACGTCAATGTAAAATGTTGACAGTGATTTAAATCATTTGTATCTGTAAACCTGTTGAGCTGTATAAAGCCACTGAATGAAGCTGTGCAGTTACAGTAGATTTTTGTATATACACTGTGTATGCTTTGTTGCCACCTGAACCTACATGAGTCCATAGAGTTAATGATGCAGAAAATGCATGAATAGGTTGTTATGTTTGATTCTGACTTGCTGCCCAGTCTGTTTTACACTGCTGGTACTGCAGCTAATCCAACACAGATTAGAAAATTGATTAGTGTATTGATATTTATCACAGAGAATAATTAATCAATCAATTTCACTTCGATTTGGCCAAAAACTAAAGTGATGTCAGTGTGTCCTTCATTATGTGACTGGGTCAGACCTAAATGGTCCACTTTAGTATGTTTGAATTAATGAATTTCATCAACGTGCAGCTGTCACATTAGTAGTAAGCAGCTGCATTGAGAAAGCACTGCATGGTAAAATAAACATATTAACTCACATGATTAACTGTTTCAACCAGCATTCGTCTCTTGAATCATTTGCACTAACTGTGCTTCTTACACACATAAACTGTTATTTTCTTGACAGCTGTCTAACAACCTGTTCGTCTAGACCAAAGTAAAAAAAAGTAAATTGACACACAATTGGTCTATTTTGTGAATTCAATTAAATTTTAATTAAAATGTATTAATGTAGTACCAATTTAAAACATATGTCATCCCATAGCACTTCAAACAGTAAGGTATAGACCGTACGAATTTTAAACATAGAACAGAAAACCCAACAAGCCAAAGTTGCCCTTAGATTCCCTATAAGCAAGCAGTCGTCAATGGGGGGAACAAAAAAAAACCCTGAATGGGAATGGAAAAAAAACATCACCTGACCAGACTCAGGGAAGGCGGCCATCTGCCTCAACTGGTTAGGGTGAGAGTGGGGATGAGGGGGGTGGGAAAGGGGGTTGGGATGGGATAGGGAAGAAAGGTCACATGACACATTAAACATCAGCTTTTACCTGATCGCAGTCACAGTCTAAAGAGGAATATCTGAGCAGCAAAGAAAGCTGCTGACCACTGTTGTGATACCCATTACCTCTGACCAGGGTTTCAGGTTTTGTCAACTCAGCTAACACAATGAAAGCCTGGCTATGTCAAACTTGCTTTATAGTAAACAACAACCTCAGTCAGAAAAGCACTTTGTTAAATGACTGAATGTGTTGGTCATTTGGTTCGGGGCAACGTATACTGGGCTTGAGAGTGCTTTTTTGCTAAAAACAAACAAATAAACTTGCTGAGAGAGGACTTGGCGGGCCACAGAACCAAAGCAGTGAGCTAAAGGAGGCAAGCAGAAAGCTCTGTAACTGAGGAGAAACACAGAATCTGCTGATGATTCTCAGTTTGTTTGTCACTATGAGCAAAGTTCTTTCCCATTACATGTGTTTTTGTCTAAAAAAAAACATCGACTGGTGCAGCTTTAACTGTGTGATATAAAACACACAGGTACAGTTCAACTAAATATAGCTATATGAAGCTCATGTCAGGTCACACATCATTGGGGCCATTTTTGAGGACAGTTACCTGGTAGGATTCATTTATTTTAACACAAAGGCTCCGGCCGACATCCCACACACTTCAGTGCCATTACTGCTTAATCCTTCTTGTCCGCTCCCGCTGGCTATTGATCAAAGTGACTCCACCGATTGAGTAATTGATAAAAACACGGGGGGTAGCTGAGCACATCGACAGAATGGGGGTTTAGGGGGTGATTAGTGACAGGATGTCTGAGTAAGATAAAGACAGAAGCGGCTGGGTCGATGAAAAAGTGGGCACAGCTTTTCAAGAAGACTGTCAGGAGCAGGGTTTATGTTTGGTACGAAGAGCAGCAACAGGTGGGGCTCTAAAATTACATGCATACACCTTTAATTTTCACCATGACTTAGTCTTTTGAACTGCTTAATACACTGAACCACATTCTGTTTATGAAACAGCACACTATGAATGTCAATATACGCAAACCTCATTTGAAGTCGGAGGGCCGGTTTTGCTGTATCAAAGCCCTGAACGCTGCAGCTCATTTGGCCTCTGCTTTTGATCAGTGTGGCCTGGAGATACAACACTTATTAGACTGGTCTTTGTTAGTCCTAGGACGCCGACACACTGCTAACACTGAGCCGGCCAGTACACGCATCTTTGTCTACGTCTGCTAATATGCTCTGTTGAACAATTTTTCTCATCTTTCTCCCGACAGGCGCTTAAGGAAGCATAAACACACTGAGGCTGCTGCTGTCATGGACCGCTACACAGCTAATATGCAGACTCAGAGAGAGGCAGAGCACAAATTGATGGACAAGGGGAGAGACGTGTGGCAGTTCAGATGTTTGATCTTCACCGTTTTTTGGAGATGGATTGAACTATTTATCCTACAGGCTTTGACATCTACATTGGACCAGTCACCACTGCGTCAGTGGTTACATGCATATTCAGATTAGTGACTAATAATGTGTTGATCCAGCCAGAGCAGAACGTGTATTCAGTGATAATGCAGCTGTTTCCACAGTGCTGTGCCAGTTCATGCTTGGGAAGAACTGGCTCAAAGTTCACTTCACACATATGAAAATGAACCAGTTCACATTCAGTTCACTTTCAAAAAATGTGACCTAAGTTCACAGTCCTAAAAATGAACTAGTTCATGTTCATTTCTTACATTTTTTTTACATTTACTCAATAGAACCTCTTCTTAACTATTCATCACCAGCTGTGATAGATGTGACTGATGTTCACACTTGTTTTTTCAGACCAGGTGGGCACAGTTTGCATACCAGTCATGTAAATTCATTTGACTCTACATATGACACGTTCTATGAAATTGTCAACATTGACTGTGAATACTGTTTCATAGCTTGTTGTATGTACATTAGTGTAGTTGTTAAACGTTTTAGGACCAATAACACCTAACTAAAGGACAAACAATATTCTATTATTAACGTTGCAGTTATACTACATTTAAGAGATTACAGAGAAATGTGGTCACTACATGTCTCAGTTGTTAAGATACTATATAAGTCAGAACTTCAGTCTTTGTGAATCTGACAACACCTGTGGCTGCTGGTGGTAACTATAATAATGTTTTAATGATACAGATCCCACAGAAGGTTTAGCAAAAGGATATAATACAAGTCAAAATTACAAGTGACTTTGTCAGTATAATGTTCGATATGTTTTTATAGAAACAACATCTACAGTCATGTTTTTGCTCTCTTTTTAGAGTCTAACTTATCAGGTGTGCAGGTGTGGTTTTGTTAAAATTTGTACTGATGGTGACTAAACAAGGGGCTGCTTGGCTGTTTGCACTGTCGCCTCACCGCTAGAGGATCCCTGGTTCATGTCCCAGCCAGGGCCTGGGATTTTTCTGTGTGGAGTTTGCATGTTCTCTCTGTGCATGCGTGGGTTCTCACCAGGTGCTCTGGCTTCCTCCCACAGTCCAAAGACATGCTGAGGTTAATTGGTGATTCTAAATTGTCAGCAGGTGTGAATGTGAGTGTGCTTGGTTGTTTATCTCTGTGTGTAGCCCTGTGATAAACAGGCGACCTGTCAAGGGGGAACCCTGCCTTCTGCCTTCACACTGACTGGACTGGGATAGACTTCAGCCCCACTGCGACCCTACAGAGGATTAAGTGGTGTATAGATAATGGATGGATGGATGTACAAGAGACTTCTTCCTTTTTTTTTTTTTTTTTTTTTTTTTTTTTTTTTTTTTTTTTTTTTTTTTTTTTTTTTTTTTTTTTCTTTTTTTTTTTGTCTGCATTTATACTCATTGTATAACACCACAGAAGGGGGTCAACTTTAATGAGATCAATGCATATTTTAGTCTTGCAGCAAAATATATTAATATTTTGTGCATGTGCGTGACCATCACCGGCCCCCCCTGGGACTAAGCTATCAGTCTTTATTGAATTTTTCTATCTTGAGCCAGGGGGGGCAGTGCAGCACCTCAGTGAATTGAGGGGGAAACAAATGAAGGACAGGACAAGACAAGACGAACAGGGAGGGTACAGATAGGCAGTGCTATTTGAATCCTATAGAGTGCTGTAAAATGCTATGTCATTCCCAACAACCGATCCCACATCTAAGAATTGGGAACAAATAGTCAACACAGAAATGAATTGGAAACCAGAAGTCCTGACAGCATGCAGAGTTAGGACGCCAAGAGACAGGAGTGAGAGAGAAGTGCATAAAGGGCGTGAGTTTAGTGCAAAGTCTGGAGAATGACTCTGCACAATCAGGCGGGTCCCATCAACTATCAGAAAGGGGACTCGACAGGAGTTGGTAAGCCCTGAACAAACATGCATGTGTGATGGACACCGAAGCCCAGAGCGACTACCACAAGTCAACAGGGCCAGGCCGGCCAAGTGCCCCCCCACCCCGGGCAGGGGGAGCACCAGGAGGCACCGCCCAGAAGACCGCCCGGGCCGCAGACAAGCACGCGGACCCAGAAACCAAGAGAAGGCAGCAACCGACACCCCCAGCGCGCCAAGGACAAGACCAGGGGGCACAGGGCATGGGGGCCCACCCGCCACCCAACGCCCACACCCAACCACCCCACCCGCCACCCACCCCCACCCCCCAACCACCCCCCAACCACCCCCCACCCAACACCCCACCCCAGGGGAGGCAGGAGGCCCACCGCAGCCCGGGAAGCCAGACACAGGGACCGAGCGCTCCACCGCAGGGAAGGCCACCGGCCCCACCCCAAGCAGGCCACCACCGGGAGCCAGCCAGAGGAAAACCAAGGCCGGGCCCAGATGCAAGCCCAGAGAGCGCGAGCGGACGGGGAGTCAGTGCCGCTAACAGGAAGGCGCCACGCATACCACTAGCACCATGCCCCAGGGAAGCGCGGCAACCCACGGTCCCCACCCCCGAAGACGCACCCAAACCCCCACCGGATCTGAGCCGCCGCCCACCGCAAGCCAGCACCAGAGCCACGACAACCACCAGGCAAGTGAGTCCAGCCCCCAACCCAACAAGAGCCACAGTGCCAGAGGACCCGCCAGACATGCAGGAGATCCCCCCCTAGACCGTCACCTCCAGACCCCGGGGAACCCCAAGCCCCGGCTACCCAGATGTGGGTCCAATCCCACCGACCCAGGCCCCGAGGGGGCCGGGCCCCCACCAGACATGCCATGGATGTGTAAAGTCACCTTTGCCTCCCTATTACTGATTTTCCTCGGTCCCTGACGAGGAAAACTAACCCTAAACCGTGTTTGAGTGCAACCCTGTGTGTGATGTGGTGCATTAAAAGCTTGAGGGGCAGGAGAGATGGAAGGGGGAGGGCCAGAGGGCCGCAGAGGCTGGGTACTCTGCAGCCTACCCTGACCAAGGTCCCAATCCACCGCAGACCGCCACCCAACATGTGAGTGTGTGTGCTGCATTAAAATTAGGAAGCAGGAGAGGCAAGCAGGAGGGAGACGGGGCGGACACAATGCCGCAGAGCACTGCAATCCGCCCCATCACCGAGCCCACCGTCCCCAATCTCTGCATTCCATGTGGCCCTAGCTGTTGTGACCCTATATGTGCCTAAAAATATATATATATATACAGTGAGGTGTGTGATGTGTGAGGTGCACAGTAAGAGGCAGTCTGGTGTGGGTCCGGCCCACGGGGACAGAGCAGCGCGGGAAAGAGAAATCCCCACAGGGTCCAGCGCAAAGGGCCCCCAGGGTCGAGACGCAAGGGGCAGGGAGGGCCCGTACAGACCAACGGGCCCCGCCATCACCGCGAGCCATGCGGGCCGCAGCGCCAGACCACCGCCCAAGTGGCGGCCATAGACCCGCCACAGGCCAGCTGAGTGCCGCAGCCCATCCCAGAGGGGGAAATGCGCCACGCCAGCAGGAGCACGGACCACGGTAGTCCGCACACACCCAAAAAGCCAGTGCGCCAGGGCCGCAGGACGCGCACCTCACAGCACTACCAATGACATCCCCGCCCCGCCACACCCCAGGACAGCACAGGCCCGGCCCTGGGCCCCAGCCAGCGATTCTCCATCTCCAGTGGTAGCACACACGCCCAGACAGGAGCCAGGACCCCCCCCCCAGAAGAGATCACCCGGCCCCCGCGCCAGACCCCCAGGCAGCAGAGGACCCCAGGCCCCCCCAGGGGAGGGAGAGGGGCGAGGAGGAGCAGGAAGGCAGAAGAGGAAGGAGGAGGAGGGAAGGGGAGCGGAAAAGGGGCGGGGGGGCAGCAGGGGGGCCAACACACCCCAAGCCCCCAGGGCCAGCCAGAGCGCCCCAGAAGAGACCAGCCACCACCGACCCCGGGAACCTGGGAGAGCGCGCAGATCCAGCAGCCTAGGCGCTCCAATGGCGAGACACCGGATACATCCACCACCAGGGGGGAGAGCCCGGACCAAGCAGGCCCCGAAGAGCTGCGCAGCAGCCCCAGGGACAAGAGGGAAAAGACACCACTAGTGCATCCACACGGCCTTGAAGTCCATGGCACCAACATTCCTTGAGGAGGAGAGCTTTAAGAGACTGTAGTATAGTAGAGGAGACTTGAAATGAAGGTCAAACCAATGACACAGATAGAATACATTTGTTCTGGAGCATCACAACAATTTTTTTTTTTTTTCCTTAAATTATGGGTGTGGCATACGCTAGCAGGCAATACAAAGTTAAAGATTTATATTTAAAGATCTAATAAATGGGGACCACCTTTCTGTAAAGGATACCAATTGGTTTTTACGGGTAGCAGAGATTTGCTCAAGTGAAATGTGTTCCGAGAGGAGGTTCAGCCAATGGATGATGTTGAGGGCTTTCTTATCTTTCCAATTAACCAAAATAGTTTTCTTGGCAATTGTGAGAGCTACGAGCGTGGGTTGGAATAGAGTGTCTGGTAGGGTTGTTGTTGTAAGATCACCAATTAAGCAAATGTTTGGAGATTGTGGGAACCTGCAGTCCAAGATAGAGGAGAGTTTCTGTGTCACTGCTGCCCAAAACTGATAGACAGGTGAGCATAGCCAAAGGGCATGAAAATAAGTATCAGCCGTCTTTTGTGTGCATTGTGTGCATATGTCAGTGTGCGAGAGACCCATTTTGTACATTTTATATTGCGTTATATGTGTTCTGTGGAGAACCTTAAATTGGATCAGTTGTAAGTTGGTATTTTTTGTCATCTTGAATGTGTTACTACAGATCTGGGTCCAGAAATCAAGGTCAAGGGATATGGAAAAGTCTTTTTCCCATTTTAAAATTGGCAAATGTATAGAGTCCGTTTTTAAGAGTAAACTATAAATTCTTGAGAGGTTTTTCTTATTTCTGGGGGACAGTTTTGCAATGCATTTGACAAACTCCGGTGGCTGTAAATCAGGTGGCTGTAAAGTGGTCCGAAGCGCTGGAATTTCCCTTGTAATTGTCCTCTCTACTTGTAGATACTGGAGAAAGTTTCCATTGCTTATTTGGAATGTTTGGAATAAGTTTGTATATGTCATAATTATGTTATCTTGGAGAAGGTGATGGAGATGGGTGATCCCTTTTTCTGCCCATGAGCTGAGATTGAGAGGTATTTTGTTGTTCATGAAGTCTGGGTTGTGCCAGATTGGGGATAGTATGCTGGGTTGAAGCTGGGAGCCAGTGATTTCCAGGGATTTCCACCAAGCGGATAGGGTGGAGGCAATCAAAGGATTCTTGAAGCAAGGATGGAATTTAAGGGTGGAGGTGATAAAGGGAAGGTCAGAGAGTTTGATGTGGTTACAGTCTAACTGTTCTAGTTCCAGCCAGGAGTTGTATTCTTCATGTGGATGTATCCATTTGGTGAGATATTGTAGTTGGTTGGCCAAGTAGTAATGCATGAAGTTGGGGGCTTCCAGACCACCTTCAGATTTACTTTTCTGGAGAGTAGTCAGGCTAATTTTAGCTTTTTTGTTTTTTGAATAGAATTTACCAATAGCAGAGTCTAATGATTGGAACCATTTTGATGTGGGTTTAAATGGGATCATGGAAAAGAGATAGTTGATTTGAGGTAGTATTTTCATTTTGACAGTAGCTATTCGTCCCAAAAGGGAGATGGGAAGGTTATTCCAACGCCTCAGATCACCACAGAGTCTCTCCAAAAGTGGAGTGAAATTCAGGTGGACTAGTTCGGAGAGTTTTGAGGAAATATTTATGCCCAAATATCTTATATTACCAGTGGGAAAGGAATAATCCAGGTTTTGGACTGCAGGGTTCCACGAATTCTCTGTTAATGGAAGAATAATTGATTTCGACCAGTTGATTGAGTAATCTGAAAGATGTGAGAAAGTTGTGATGAGGTTGAATATTTCCTTTAATGATGTTTTGGGTTCTTGCAGATAAAGTAAAATGTCATCCGCATATAGGTTTATTTTGTGTTCAGATGCCTGAGAGCAGATACCTTTGATATCGGTGTTTTGACGGACTGCAGTTGCCAATGGTTCAATAAATATTGCAAATAATAAGGGAGAGAGTGGGCATCCCTGTCTGGTACCCCTTTGCAAACTGAATCTTTTTGAAGTGATCCCATTGGTGGTGACTGTGGCCTTGGGTGAATTATAAAGAGCTGATATCAAATGGATAAATGACTCTCCAAAGCCAAATTTGCGGAGAACAGCGAAGAGAAAGGACCAGTTGACTTTGTCAAAGGCTTTTTCTGCATCAAGTGACACAACAATCGCTTCTCTGTTATAGCGTTGCGTCAAACTGATCAGATTCAGAAGTCTTCTGACGTTGTTGGTGGAGTGTCGGCCCTTGATAAATCCTGTTTGATCGCTGTGAATTATTGACGGGATAATTTTCTCCAACCTGGAGGCGAGTGCTTTCGCGATAATTTTGACATCGGTATTGATTAATGACAAAGGTCGATAGCTAGAAGGAAGCGTGGGATCCTTATCTGGTTTCAATAATAATTTAATTGCAGCTGTATTCATGTGAGCACTTATATAACCATTACTTTTTATCTCTGTCACTGTCCTGAAGAAAAGAGGTGCAAATATTGGCCAGAAATGTTTAAAGAATTCAGCAGGGAAACCGTCAGGACCAGGTGCCTTGCCTGCTGGCATACTGTCTAATGCACTCTGCAAGTCACTAATAGTCAATGGAGCGTCTAAGATGTCTCTGTTTTCAGTTGTTAGTTTAGGCAAGTTTAAGTTGTTAAGAAAATTGTGAATATCTTCTTTGTTTGGGTTAACTGCAGCTGAATATAAATTATGATAATAGTTGTAAAAAATCTGATTAATTTCTTCGGGTGATTGAGTATATTTGCCAGTGGGATCCTGGATTGCTGTAATGAAGGATTTTTCTTTGTTGCGTTGAAGTTGATTTGCAAGAAATTTGCCTGATTTATTGTTGTGTTCGAAATTGTTATATCTTAGTTGTTGTAGTAAGAATTCTGTTTTTTTTGACAGGATATTATTGAGCTGTAATTTTGCATTCTGTAGTTCAGACCATAGTTGATCACTTGGTTTTATTGCATAATCCTCTGTGAGTTGTTTAATTTTTTTCTCAATATCTGTCTCTATTTGTAGTTCCTTTTTTTTCTTGTATGAGGAGTACGATATTATTTTACCTCTGATTACAGCCTTCCCAGTTTCCCAAAGTAGAGATGGTGATAAGTCAGGAGAGTCATTATTTCTTAGAAAGTCTGCCCACTCCCTCCTTATTATCTGATCAAATTCTGGATCTTTAAGTAGAGAAATGTTAAGACGCCAAGTCTGAGGAGGCTTACAGTTGGGATCGGTTTGCAGGCTGAGGGATATTGGTGCATGGTCGCTGATTATGATTGGGTGAATTCTAGTGGTAGCTTTATGTGCAATAGAATTGTTTGAGAGAAAAAAGTCAATTCTTGAAAAAGATTGGTGGACGGTGGAGAAGAAAGTATAGTCCTTCTTTGTTGGGTTTTTGAGTCTCCAGATGTCGTCCAATCCAAAATCTTTCATGTAATCCTGTATGATTTTGACTGATTGTGATTGTTTTGTATGCATTGGACAAGTTGATCGATCTACTGAAGGATTCAGAACTAAGTTGAAGTCACCACCGATAATAGTTGTTGAGTTAGCAGATAAGTCTGCTAAATGAGAAAAAACTGTATGAAAGAAGGCTGGATCGTCATTATTAGGAGCATACAGATTGGCGATTGTATATAATTTATAAAAGATTGTTGCCTGGATAATAATGTACCTGCCTTCTGGATCTGTTACTGTGGAGTTTAAAGTAAATGGTACTCTCTTGTGGACTAGGATGGAGACTCCTCTTTGCCTGCTGTTATAACAAGATGAAAGGATGATGTTATAATTAGTATCTGTAAGAGATTTTTCTTCTGACTGTAATAAATGTGTCTCTTGCAGGAGCAAAATATCTGCTTTTAGTTTAGAAGCATAGTCCATGATTTTAATTCTTTTTGCCTGTGAGCGTATGCCATGTACATTCCAGGAAACAAAGTTTAACTTTGACATAGTGAGTGAAGGTGTTCTGTAACTGAGTATGTGATAATGTAATCTAGCTTTTGTGTGTGTCTTTGTGAGCTCTCAGTTACTGTTTGTAAGTTAAATGTTGCGGTCTGTGAGCTGTGGATGTCAGGATGGTGAGGTATGAAGTGTTGGGTTAAAGATGTGTGGTTGCTGGTCAGAGACATATACAGCAAGTTATGATCTAAACATATAGCATTTAAAAGCACAACCAGAAATGCAAAACTAACAACAAACACATTATAAAGCACATAGGCACAACAAACATTGGTGATACATGGGGTGTGGGTGGGAGTGGGGAGTGTGTAAGAGGGGTGAGGTGAGAAGTACATAGAGGGGGATAGAGATCAATAAAAGGAGGAAGGGGATCCTGAACGGGGAGTGTAGAGCGGGGAAGTGAAACATTTAGACATTTAAACGTGTGAGATTCTTTTTTTTTTTTTTTTAAATAAGTTTTCTATTTTAAATTAATAAGTGATAAATTTTATCATCAAAGCCGTTTTGTGAGAACTTATCCGTTATATTTCCATGGCTTTTAGAAGAGCCAGGGGGTTATGGAGGATTCCCGGAACAGCTGGCCATCTATGTAGAGCTTGTCCACAACCAATGCAGTCCGCTTACCTTTCTGTCGGTGCTCTTTCATGATCGGATAGAGCACTTTGCGCCTCTCGTTGATCTCCCTTGGAAACTGGTCATTCATTCCGAATGAGGTGCCTTTCAGCTCCCGTCCTCTGCTTTTTACGAGCACTTTCTGCTGGAAGTGCTCGAATTTTGCAATGATGGGACGATGACGGTTTCCTCCTCGGGGTCCCAGCCGGTGAACGCGGTGGAAAGTGATGTTTTTTACCGTTTCCGCAGGGATTTTAAGAGCCGACGTCAGGAAGTTTTTCACTAGGGACTCAGGGTTGTCCGGTGTGGACTCAGGGATGCCCGAAAAGATGAGATTATCCCTCATGCTTCTGCTCTGGATGTCCAGGACGCTCTCTCTCAGGTTTTTATTTTCATTTTTAAGCGTACTTACCTCCGAAGTGACAGCTGTCAGCGTGGAGCGGAGTTCGGCGTTGTCCCGCTGCAGATCGTTTATCTGCTGGTGAGTGAACTCCAGACTAGCCTTCAGGTCCTTGATCTCCTGATGGAGCATGCCGAGGATGTCGAGCTTTTTGTTTATCGAATCCAGCACGCTAATCGGGACATCAGTAGACTCCAGGTCCTGTGTGTCAGTAGAGGAGTCGGCTTTCTTCCTCTTGTTGGGATTCTCAGGGAAAGTGGCGGTGTTGGAGCCTTCCATAGTGCAACGGACGTAGTAGTCGTCGATAAAGTTCTCAAGTTCCTCCACTGTGGTAGATACAGTGTACGATCTTGCACAGGAAGCTTAATACGGCTGTTTAATACGAAAAATAAGTCGGAAAAAACGGCGATTTGTATAACACTCGTCTAGCAGCTGGGGGCCGCCATGTTGAATTTCTTGAATCTCACCGAGTCTCGCGATCTCACAGCATCTCCTTCTTCCAACAACACCTCACTGCCTACAAACCACATGAGAAGAGTTTGATTGTTTAAAGAACTACAGACAGATGTAGTATAAAATAACTACAATTGTCATAATAATGAGTCCATGTTGGATCCCATCCCTCATACTGTGGAGCTGATGGAGATCCAGCATGGCGCAAAATGCCCCCATGTAACAACTTCTTCCTTCCATTTCACCACGTTAAGAAAAAGAAAAAGTGGGTTAACTGTAAATCAGGGCAAGCAGTGCAAGCATCATAAAGCTTTCTAAATGAACAATATTTTTCCAAATGCTTGTCTAACCAAAAATCAACACAGAGCACATGTCTGGAACAGTCATTATACTGACTGCCTCTAAGCTGACCGCATAGGAATCTGCATCCATATAGAGTCATGTTGTGTGATTTATAAGATTTAAAGGTTTTGTGCAATCTCAAAAAAAAATTGCATACTACCAATCCTCTCTCATACATGGATGTTTTTTGTACTGTTGTGTTTTCTGGGGAAGTGATGAAAAATTGACAAAAAATTACAAATATGTGATACATAAGATTTTTTTTGTGTAAATTTGTGTCAAATTGTGGCAAAATCACTGACAAGTACAAATCTTTAGCTGCACATTTGAGGGGGGATCTGCTTGCTGATTGGCTGTAGAAGCAGCAATGCAAATGTTGAGAAATTTGGATTTAATTTGTTGTTCGAAAATGTGCAAGTACAAAAGTATATGATTTTGTTTTGGGTTTTTTTTTTTTTGCACAACACAACACTAAGTCTTATTTATGCCTGTGAAACTTAGAAGGTTTCCACACATCCAGGTAATCTAAATCTAATTTCTCCAGTTGAGCTAGCCAGTGCAAAGTTAGTATGAGCCTAAAGGTACAACAACTACATCTATGAGGAGCACATCAAGCTGGAATAAACTGGAATCATCCTTTAAGGTTGTGATACGTTGTAACTGTAAATCACTGCAGTCTGGACTTACTAATGTCACTCTCACTGATGTATGTGCACTATTCAGAACTCATGTGCCTTCAGTTCAGTCATTACTGTCACAGAGCCTCCTTATATCTGACTGCTTAAAGAGACATCCCAGAATAATGCCGCATGGCAGCAGAAATCACTTTTCTTGGAACATGTCAGTGACATTCTCATAATACTTTGCTGAGATATCTCCATTTCCTGAGCACAAGATATCGTGACTGCAATGAATTTAGCGAATGGCCACAGTCACGTACCACAGCGGTACCTGCAAGTGTTGCCTCGCATTTGCAGGGGCAGCTTTTGTCCAACTGTTCACAGCAGATATCATCAGTGGCCTATTCAAGTGGGTCGCTTTTGTTGGAGTGTCAGCACCCCATCTATCTGTCAGCCAAGGGTCCGCAGCTAATGTTCTTCTAAAGCGCAGGCTGAGGGAAGCCATTCAGCTGAGGAAACAAGGCTAAAGTCATGTGAAGCCACCTCTTATAGCACTCTTTATTAGTGCAAATCAGCTATCTCTGATCTCCAAGCTTCTGTCGGTTACAGGTTTCTCTGGGGTTTGACAAAGCTTGCATATACAGTTCTGTGAATTCTTTTGACACTTATCCGAAGCTACGCCACAACAGCTGACAGCAACAGCCCATGTAGCACCAGCAGCATGCAAATCTGAGGCACGCTGAAGGTTGCAACTTCTTTTAAAGGCACTGGAATCGAGAGGCACCTGGCTGCAGACCTCCACTGTGAGAACACCTCCACTGTGAGGACAGGAAATGCACAGGATGTATTACAAAATAAAATCGCGTAGGCACTTCCGGTGGAATTAATTTTCATGCTAATGCATTAGCAATACAACGTAAAATCTACCAGACCATTGTCTATAGTATATATCGTTTTAATTTATATACTAAACTTGTGATTATTTTGAGAATGAGCCCCATTGTGAGTTTTATGTATGCTAACAGAAAAATCCTTAAATGTTATTTTTAATGCACAGTTACAGTCATAAGAATAGAACAAAGACGTGCTACAGGTAATGAAGACAACACAATAATTACTAATATGATGACAAAGTTGGCGACTGAGGACATTAAATAACAAAAGTGTGACCGTTAGATTCCCGTAAAACTACTTATATCCTGCTACAGAACCGTCAGAGCCAGCGGCAGATTTCTAAAAGTCTATCCGAGCTAAGGCTGCTGTCAGCGGGTGCTGTGAGCGCTGACCGCCCGGTAGTAGCTGTCTAACGGGGACACTCACATCTCCGACATCGTTGGAGTAACTTTTTAAGCAGAATTTATCTTGACAAGTTGACCACAGATTTGATGTTTATATAACCACTTTCTCGCCTCAAATAATCTTAAAACTAAATTTTGTGTCACTATCATGATAGTACCGTAGACAAGTACGTATATTGAGAAACTGTGTTCTCACAGTGGAGGTCTGCAGCCAGGTACTGTTGCTGGAGTCTGGGACTTCACTCACAAAACATACTAGTTGCTACTTAACAGTGAAGCAACACTGAGGGACAAAGATAATTTATACAAGTGTCCCACAGTTGCAGATATCCAGTTAAGCTTTTTTGCATTTTTTATACGGACAAGCACCCACCTCCCCCACACAGCAGGGAGAGGGTTGCAGGACCAATCAAGCATCCTGACAGGCTTCAGCAGCTACATCACCACGTGCATCCTGTATTGCTTGTAGACGAGATGTGCGCTCATGTACCCTCGATGTACTCCTCAGTCGGAAATAATGGAAGCAATCATGGATGTGCACACAGCCGCGGGGCAGAAAACAAACAGTGTCGTGATGGCTTACACTGTGGGCAATTTTGCATTTAGAAATGATGCAACATGCAGGAAAACAAGAAAATTGCTCTCTCAAAAGGACATGTGGAGAACTGGCAGCGTGCACAAGTCATGTAGTGTTAAAGCAAGATGAAATAAGTGACAATGATAACATGGTATTATTGATAAAAATAAGTTATGCTGTGTGTACCGGCAAAGGAACTCCAACAAGGGAAACCAAAGAAAAGGCCACCACAAGTCAGATTTCCTACTCAATAACCCAGTTAAAGCTTTTCGACCTCCACGACAGCACCTCCAAGTCAGAACCAATAAATTCTCTGCTGGAAACTGGTGGATTGCTCCTTCTGGGTTGGGGGTGAGTTGCTGACCCAAGCGAAGGAGTTTAATTATCTTGGGATCTTGTTCACGAGTGACAGGAAAATTGAGCATCTGATGGACAGACGGGCTGGGGAGGCGTCAGTACGAATGTGGGCGTTGTATTGAAGTGACATGGAGAAGAGGGAGCAGAACTGGAAGGCAAAGCTCCTGATTTACCAGTAAAACTACGCTGCAGTGCTCAGCTATGGTCAAGATCCGGTCAAGATGGTCAAGATAGGATCAGAGATACATGTGGCCAAAGTTAGTTTCCTCCGTAGTGTGGCTGAGATCAACCTCGGATATCTGGACAAAGACTGAAGTAGAGTCGTTGCTCCTTTGTGTCAGCTGAGGTGGTTCAGGCATCTGCTTAGGATGCCTCCGGAGTCCGGTATGTCTGCAATTACCTGCTTAGCCACCGTGACCAGGCACCAGATAAGAGGAATAAAATGCATGGCTGGGTGGATGGAACCCAGACTCCTGCAGTTTATGTCATTCTCCGAAGTTTTTAATGAGGAAAACAGCAGAATGGACACATTTCAGAAGAAACATGTGGCTGACAGTTAAAGTGACATTGATCTGTGTGATATTTCTCTAGCAGGAGACATGGGAGCTGCTGGAAGTCTTTTGCCAGGCAGATAAAAGAATCTGAGGGAACATTTTGTGATATTAGAACTGTAGCACTGGAATGAAAAGGTAGCTTTTGAAATGATGGATGGAGGACAGCTTGCCAACTTTATCCTCTCGTGGCAGAGTTTTCATCTTAATTAGGGCTGCCAGTGGACAATTTCTTTTAATCACGATTAATCAAGTGAAACTAATCACAATTAATAGCACACAGTGTATTCTGTGTGATAAGTTATTACTGGCTGCAAAGTAAACCCTCTGATTAGAACTGCTACAGCATCCAACAGTATAGTGAGTCCACTCGTGCATAACTTCAATGTCAACTGACTCATAGTTGTACCACCTTACACCTTCAGCTCGCTTCTTCGTTAGAAACTCTTGTGCAGTGTGCTTTGGGTGGTCATGATGGAACATTCTTCTTCTGCCAAGCTGCTGCAGACTCGAAGTCTGTATAACCAAAGGTGCAATTTGCAAATGTCACCTCCCCAACACCTTTACACTCATGCAGCCCCACATCATCACACTCCCATGCTTCACTGTCAGGGCTATGCATTCACTGTGGTAGTCCTGGCATGGTTCACAACAAAAATGTTGGACCCCTTCTAAGCCAAACACATTTATCTCGGTCTCATCTGACCAAAGTATGTCCCCCCAACTTTCGTCAGGCCTCTTTTTATGCTCTTTAGCAACGCTTCATCTGGCATTTGACTGAAGAAGTGCTATCAAGGGCTTTTTTTCTTTGAGAGTTGGATGTATGAAATGTATGACTGTCTGAGCTGTCACACAAACGTAATCTTCCACTGATCATCTCCATGCCAAGTCTGAAGGATCTGCCAGTCTGTTTTTCAGATCTAGACTGTTCAAGTAGTGCACTGTCAGTGGCATCGGTTTAGGAAAACACGACTGCAGCTCTGATTAGTGGCACTACGGCTCGTTCTTTACCTACTGACTACTACTGCAGCTGTGTTGCCACTCTTTAGTTGGTTACAGATCTTCCTGTATCCTTTGCGTTCTTTTTGAAACCTCACAATCAGATTTTTCAGTTCCTGGGAATTCATTTCCATGTGGAGCCATGATGTAGACATGCAGATAGACACCCAGTTCTGGCCCCTAGGTCTAAAACTGAGAAAGCTCTGGTGTTCGCAGCTTATTTTATAACAGGTTATTCTATTCAAATTTGCTGACAATTCTGATGCGAAACCAGACCTCCTCAGATGCACAGTGTTTCTTGGGAGCGACATACATGCCACAGTTGAAGCAGGCATGTCTGTGCAACATCTGCCACCTTGCCATGAGCTCTGCTGTGTGCAGACCCCTACATTAGAGTGTGTTGTTCAAGGATGATGATGGGCTCTATTCTGGTTTTCACAAGAGAGCTGGTTTCAACTGATACTTCATCAGACTCTGTATCATAGCTCAAAAAAAGAAACTTATTTTCTTTTTTAGTGGCTCTGATTCAGTGTATGAGGGATGTGGAACTGGCTCTGCCTCTTTCAGTATCTTGTCCAGTGTCTCCCTCTCTTCATCTCTTTCTGCTTTGGGGACACATCTCAAGTCTTTGAATGTGATCAAGAGCGGCTGCTAGCTTGAGTCATTGCTTTATCCCTGCGCTTTTCCAGCTCCCCTTTGAATGCCACCATGAAACGGACAACACAGGCAGGATCATCTTGTGAGATCTCTATTGTGCAGCGCAGGTGGCTGAGTGCAGGTAACATAACAAAGCAGGAAACATATCTGACCGCCCAGGAGCTCCATGACATATCTGCAAAAGCACATGTATCAATTTTTAGAGGTTGCCTTGTCTCTTTTCAACACACATGCCCAACTACACACAAGAAAACAGTTTTTTGCTCCAGCTTTACCTTCTCTTCGTCTCTCTATCATAAAGGAACTATCAGTAATTACAAAAAATAAAGAATAACAATAACAATGCTAGCCAGCAGTAATCCAGGGTGGAAGGCCATATTGTGGGGACATCTAGCACGAGACACTCTTTATACAGGCGTAAGGCTGATTTGCGTTGTTGTCATCTCTGTCAAATTAGTGGAGCTGTTTAGAATGACCTTTACCGCTTTTCTCACAAATAGTCATTACAAGTACACTCTCTGTAGTGTGTGCTGTACATAACATATGATGGAAAGGGAGCATCTAATAAAAACAAGCTTATCGATGCCTTCATCTGTCTGATGGTGTTGCGTAGAGATGGGATATAAAACACTGAATACAGTTTCTATCCAGTTTCCCCTGAGTTTTATTGCCCCTTGACGCCTGAATTTATTTACAATGACATAAAAACAATAATTTTATGTTTTTGATTTCTCGTTGATGTTAAATTAAGTGGAGATTGTTAATGTGTCTATAGCACATATAGTAGATATAAAGGTGTAATGCAACAAGCATTAATGCAAATGCCATTCAAACCGGTCCTAAGAGAAACCAGTGCTTGCAAAAGGTTCCTAGGTATGTACTGAATATGCAAGAACCAGCATTCTATTTATAATATTCATGATAAAATAACAAAATAAAAGTCCTTCTTTGTTGTTACAGCCTTACTGTCACTTTAACATAAACCTATTGCGTTAGGAAAAAGCACAAGGAGCAAAGCAACAAAAAGAACACAGTCAGATATACTGTAAGTAAAATCGTCCTCTCCGTTGGCATTCAACTGCATGCCCAAACACTATCTCGGCTGCAGCGGTACGTTGCAAATTTGCAACAGCCGGCGTTAAAGGGTTAAAATCTACACAGCAGTCTGTAAAAGTTCAGTAAAAAGCCTGATGAGATGCTAAATTTTAAAATTATTTCTTTGATGATGATCTTTTTATCCCAGGTTATAGATGGGTCCTTAATCCCCCTCCAGATGTTAAATGTTGGTGACTGTGATATCGCTGCTGACTCTTAACATAGGGGTGTGACATATAGGCAGTGGTAGAGGTGGTATAAATAGCTACAGTGGTGTGTAACAGTCCTTAGTAATGACAGTTGTTCTGGAGAACCACAATGATGTATCAAATGTACTTCTTTGTCATTCTCGTCACTGACAGGTCTAACAGGTGGTAGAATTAGCACAAGTCATCAGTATGCAAACACATGTTTAACCACTTAAGCCTTAGGCTAATTTCCACCTGAAAAAACTTCCTCAAATTCAGTCAGTAACAGCTCCACAACTGTGACACCTAAATAAAGAGCCTTTGGCTCTATGGAGGAGAGACTTGAGGGAATTTTGACTTGTCTCCATCATCAGGTCAGAGAGAGAGATTCCAGTACACACTGACATTTTTACTTCCAACTACAACTCATCTGAATGTGCTGTTAGACCCATTTTAGTCACAGTAGAACTATTTGAATAACACATACATCTTGACCCTGGTACAGGGGCTTTCAGTGTGGAACGGGTTAACAGTACAAATATGGCTTGTGCATGTTTAGCATAGTTCAGAATGATTGAGATTTACAAAACAGAACCAGGCATATGTGCAAATCTGACAAAAAGAATGTGTCTGCATACTTCTGTCTTTGTTTTTCTGAGTTTGATGCACGAGGAGGCTACAGGCGCAGCTGGGGTTGGCCAAGAAATAGGAACTCTTGAAACCACAAACTGTGATTTATTATGTATTTTTTACAAATACTAATGGAAATTTTTACTTTGTTCATTGTAGATGTGTGGCTCAGTTTCTTGGGAGAAATGGTAGCATGTAGTAGAGTTCACACAAACCTGGAGGAAGCTGAGTACTGACCTGGATGTCTCAGGTGCTAAACATATGACAGATGTCTGATGCAAAAAAAAACACAGTGTTTAATGTTTATAGTGTATGTAGGCAAGGCTGCACATGCAGGAACTAATAACAGGGTTAATATTAACACCAGAACAGATTATGTACTCTACCTGACTATCATCTGCTACACACTTTAATGAAAACACGCATTTTCCCTCAAAAGCACCTCTGAGTCCTAAAGCAGCGGCTGTCACCAAGTCAAACACACAGAAACAAAAGGCCTGACAAGCACTTACATTAGTTAGTAAAGCATTGATTGCAGAACTTGAAAACTTGTTAATCAGCAGTAAAGCCCCAGTAACAGTTTGATCTAGCTTGTTTAATCACTTTTAAAAGCAAATAAACACTAAACCCACTTTTTTGAGGTAACATAATAATGTGTTACCACATTATAATATTAATTTGTTGTCCTGTTAGCAGCTTTGGATTTAACCCTCATATAATGTTTTTGCACTGAACTCCCTGGTATTACTTAAACTACTTGTCTTTGTTTAGGTGTCAACAACAAGCTTTTTTTTCTATAACAGTATGTTAAATGGCAATTATAGAAGGCAATGTTGTATATTACAGTATGACTTCATGTCAGCAGCATTGTCACGCTGATGCAATTTCAGAACTCAGACTTAATGATACAGAAGTGTGTCTGTTCACCTTATTGTCGCAGTAGTCTCTCATAGCCAGACCATTCTCTAGCGCTAACACAGTGCTGTGTAGAATGGTCTGACTGCACCTCATCATCTTTTGGCAAAATAAAAAGCTCTGACATGTATTTATTCAAACCAGTCACAACTGCCTTGGGCGGGGTATAGAGGATGATTTGTTCCCTCAAAATAGTGACAGCAGAACTGTTTTAATGGAACATTTGCATGCAGGGAGGCCATGAAAATGAATGTTCCCTGTAAAACTAGCGACGCTGCTTTATGATGTGATCCAGGACTTCTGCAAAATTGTAATTGCCTGTTTGGTTGCTGCTCAGAGGTAGTTCTTTCCTGTATTGAAGGGGATTTTCAATATGGTAACACAAAAGTAACAGGAAAGGTAAAATGTGTGGCCAGTGGCAGGCTTGTGCCCGGAATCTACATCCAGTAACTCACACTACTGTCACAGTAACATGACAGAGCAGCACCTGGGTTGCAGGTTTAGAACAGAGCAGCATTTTTCTGTGATTTTGGCGGGTTTTGATGACAGAAGCTCTAAAAATGAAGCTATACTTGAGGTTAATGATAATGAAGAAATCTTTGTGCCATTTGTGAATCAGATCATTTAACAGCCGGACCGGAGCATGAAAATGACAAAGGTCAAAGTTCATCCAGTTAGCCATTCTGAGAGAACTTCATATCATTACAATAACTGCCTCAGATCTGCTCATAATAAGATCAGTTCTAGGACAAACTTCCAACTTGGGATAGTATTCATAAAATAGTCCATATTTAGATGGTCTCAAGAAACAGTAACATTTGTTGCTTTACTAGGCTCTCTGTGAATCATTTACCAATTTATTAAATTCTACAGCAATATCAGTTAGCAAACACATATCCAAAAGAGCAATGAAGAGATTTTAAAGAGTTTACAGAACAGTTACAGTCAGTCAAACACACTCAAATGCTGGGTGTTCACCAGAGCAACTACAGTCTGTTTGTCCATTTTTAAAAAAACCACAGATAGAAGATCCCTGGTTCACATCCCGGTTAGGACACCTGGGATCTTTCTGTGTGGAGTTTGCATGTTCTCCCTGTGCAGTGTGGGTTCTGACCGGGTTCTCCGGCTTCCTCCCACAGTCTAAAAACACGCTGAGGTTAACTGATTATTCTAAATTGTCCGTAGGTGTGAATGAGAGTGTGCTTGGTTGTCTGTCTGTGATAGGCTGGCGACCTGTCCAGGGTGTCCCCTGCCTTTGTCCAAGTCAGCTGGAATAGGCTCCAATCCCCCCTCCCCCCGCGACCCTACAGAGGATTAAGCAGTGTACATATAATGGATGGATGGACGGATGGATGGATGGACCGTTTTCCAACCAGTAAAGGTATCTGACTAGTATTGCATTATGGCACTGCGGCTACAACCCTCCAATTTGTGCCATTACCTACTTCTCTCGACACTGAAACCACTCTACAGACTGAGATTGAACCACCACTTCTGTTACAACCCACTCAGAACACCAGAGTGACAATCAGCAGTAATGATGTGAAAAAGACAGACATGGAAAACTAAAGCTGTGCAGGACAATGTGACAGCAATCATCTGTCAATATTACCCAGAAGCCCTTTCTAGAGCTTCAGGCATAATTGCACAGGTGTAGGTTCTCAGGTCTTGAGTTGGGCTTATGCATTTGTCTAACATGGTGAGAGAAACTGTAAGTGAATCATCCAAAACTGCTACACTCGATTTATAAATAGATGAAAGGGAAGACTGTCGTCATAAAAGAGAAAAAAATGGTGATTTTTGGTTTGTTTGAGAAAAAAATGCGGGTCTGGGGAACAACTGGGACTAAGGAAGGATGGAGGGTGAACGGAAACCAAATTATGCCCAAAACAAAGCCTTGAGGACCCTCAACAGCCGAGAGGCTCCATTAACCTCAATCGTGAATCCTGCTGAGAGGCTGCAAGCTTTGAAGACTGAAGAGAACGGGGAATAAAGTACATGGAAACACAGTATAATTACACTGCTATTTTCTGCACCACCTCATCCATTGACTGAAACAGGATGTTTTCATTGATCAAACTGAACGCAGCAAAGTGATCGGCATCAAGCCAAAACTGTAGAGGACCAGGTAGAGGGTGGAAGTGCTACAGTGCTACCAACGTTACTCTAACACAGACGCAATGATAAGTGATGTCTTCTTTACATGTGTTAGTACCGTATGGAATTATGTTTGTACCTCAATCCTGAGCTTGTGCTGGTACATTCAGAACCAGAAAAACATTCTATGTGTGAACACAGAAACTATGCTTTTGTTGAGAAATTTTTACCACACAAGGACTTATTCTTTGCCTAATATGTGTATTTTTGTACACATATTAACGCCCTGGCGTTTTCTTCTTGGCTTGCAAAGCACATTTTTATGTCTTAAAATGTTGCATGACACACTCAGAACTGAAGCACCAATCTACACGGGTCGGCCTTGACATTAAAACCACAGGGCTACGAAAGGAAAAACACATGTTTATAATTTTCGGAAATTATCCTTGTGAGGTTCGTCACCAAGACATATTCTCCAACCTATACGGAATGTCTGCAAGTTATGCAGATTTTCACCCAACTGAACTGCTTACAGACATACGCATAAAATCATCCGGATATAAAATAATCAACTGTGTGTGTGTGTGTGTGTGTGTGTGTGTGTGTGTGTGTGTGTGTGTGTGTGTGTGGTAGGTTTAGTCATGTGGCCTGCTACAAAAATCCATAGATTGTGATGTACTGTGAAGTTGAAAAGCATGACTTCAACTCTTATAATGTTTAGCGGGGCATCGGATTCAGTACTCATGAACATCATCATCATCTGTGGCTGACTGTCCCTCTGATGTATATTCCTCTGGTGTGGTTTCCATTTAAAATGTTCCTTTGCATCATACAGACTGGACTCCACTCTGATGTCTCTCACACAGACTTTCTGTATTTTCGCCTGGCAAGATGACACAGTTAGTTGATTTTCTATTAAAGGCTCATCATCCAGTACACTTTGCCGCCGTCTATAGATCCTATAAATTTTGTAAGGGTTTTTCTCCATCAGGGGATACAGGTTTATACGTATAGGCCACACAATGTGAAACCTGATACCACTCTAGTGTCAGTACTGTAAATGTACGACTGGAGCCAGCAGCTTGTTAGCTTGGATTATAAATGGTAACGGGGTGAAACAGCTTCCTGGCCCTGTCCAAAAGTAACAGATTAGCTGTTCTCCATGAGCCCGTGCTGCCAGAGGTTTCTTCCCTGTTTAAAAGGGAGATTTTCCTTCCCACTGCTGGCAAGTGCTTTCTTAAAGGGATTTGTTTGATTTGGTGGGTTTCTCTATATCATACAATACTGTGTGGTGTTGACATTGCCATATAAGGGTCTTCTGGGATGACTTGTGTTGTGAATTGGCACAATGTAAATAAAACTGAATTGGAAAAAAATCTGTTTTTTTTGTACTTGCAAACTCATGGTGATGGCAAGACTCCTGGAAGGACAGCTCAAAACACACAAGATGTCATTTTCATTATTGTGTGTTTGGACAGATTTAACATGTTGATGATATTTACTATAAGATAAGCTATTTTTTACAACTGTTTCCAGCCTTTATTGCTGACACATTTTGGATGTCATCTAGAATTTGGACCATTCAGGATGATGTATGTATGATTCAGGTTAAAGCATCCATCAAAAACATTAACATCTGCACTGGATGTTGGACAAGAAGTCAGCATATATGTCTGTGCAGATTCTCAGTTGTCCAGATCATAGTAATCCTAAGAGCTTCACTCAAAGCCAACTGTACTTCTCTTTATGGTTCTTAAAGACATTTCACCTCTTATCCAAGATACTTCGTCATTACTAGCTCATTAATGGGTTGGTACCACTGATGGCCAAACACCAGTCGTCAGCTACTTATAATGCAGTCTTGAGATCCACCATTATTACCTTCTGAAGTCCTCTTTGACCTGGCAGTTTCACAGCCTTTCACTCCTCAAGGGATGTGAGTCTTGACCCATTAATAGGTCATTTGCCATGTGATTTGGATACATCTAGAACTTCCTGTTAGTCAGGTCTGTACAGTCCTCTTGGATGAGAAGTGAAATGTCTTGCGTAACCAAGAGCAGAAGTCCAGTTGCTTTTACTGAAGCTCTTAAAAAGTCAAGGTATAACACCAGCAGCTGGCGTTTAATGTCTGTTGTGAGAAAAAGCGCAAACTACAAGCTAAAATCACTTCACAGTTGAATTTTTTTGTCAGGTTCGATAAAACTGAGCAGTGAAGACACCATGTTTAGTTACGTACTGCAGCGACGAAGTGATCTGATTTCTCTACTGGCCTGATTCACACCAGTGACTGGTTTCTCCTCCATGGCAATGGCTCCCAAAGATCCTGGATTGTACTGTTTAGACCAGTACACCATGTCAAAATGCTGGACAAGACATGATTTCCCAGAAACAAAGATGAAATAATTCAGTAGATACACAGCGGACTAAAAACTCAGGCTGGTGAGCACAGTGTGAACATATAGGCTGGTAACATTTCCAGGAGAGTCCTGTAATTGTTTTTTTTAAGGTTTAAATAGCGAATACAGCTTATTGTAGTGTTTCCTACCAGACACAACAGATAGAACATCTAGTTTCATCATCCTTCCATAATGTCTGTAGGGCAGCTGATGTAGGTCAGGGTTTACTAAGTCATTTTCTTTACCTCTCCAGCCCTGTACAAATCAGTTTGTTACTTTTATTTGTGTGCAGTAAAGGAATAAATGGCAAGCACAGTAAGAGAAAGCAGCCTCAAATGTCTTTGTTTAGCGGAGGCCTTTCAGCTTTATTGTCATTATCTCTATAGGCGTTTCCAGCCTAGCAAGGAAATCACTTTGGCTATGCTTGCTGTGTGCTGTATAATTTCTACCTCTGCCTTATTATTTTCTTGGCAGTTATGAATTTTTGCATCGGGAAATTAGCAAAAAATCCTTAACTCACAGTCACAGCACTACCAAGCACTTTTCTCCCCATCTGTTTGCTCTTAGTATTGGACTACGCGTGTTTTTGTGTTTCTTTTTTCTGACTGCTTCTCGTCTCGACTGTCTTTATACCCCTCACTGCTCTCTGTTCTCTCCCTTCAGAGCCAGATGGCACCCCGTTGCAAAGGAGGCAGTGCTAGAAGAGACACTGCACACACACAAGACAAGAGATGCTTCACGCACATGAGCACAAATGCACAACTGCACAAAACATTCTTTTCCAACTTTCAAAGTACACACACACACACACACACACACACACACACACACACACACTAAGCTGTTTGCCTGCTAGTAGCTCCTGGAGGATGGAGATTCCTTTCCCCACTATATAATGACAATAGACAGCAATTACATGGTATTTACTTGTGTTGTTACTTTTGAGGACATCGCTTCAGCAACTTTGTGTGTGCCCAAAAAAAAGCCTATTTTCTGCTTGAACACGTGTGTTAATTTCCTTGATGATTTAGTGCTGACTTTGTCTCCTCACTTGAAGGTAGGAGTTGCACTTCAGCAGGAGATATATATGGGGGCACATAGGGGCTGCAATGAGCCAAACTTCCAGTCCAAATTCAGAATCCATTTTCTCTTTACAGAGCAAATCTATAGCGTGGACCTTCTCTTTTCACCTTCACTAGGCCAGTTGGAAGCATTTTGAATCAGTCTCTCTCTCTCTGTGTGCTACTTCCTGTCATGCTCACAAAAGGCACAAACAGACCAAAAAATAGGTAGAGTTCAATATGCAATGTGCCGTAAGAGGAGTTTGTCCTGTAAAGAGGCAAGAAAATGTAGTTTATAAATGCAAGGTAACTTAGTTTGCTAAGAGCTGTGGCTCAGGTGGTAGAGCAGTTT
>CM045463.1:24329827-24504972 GCA_024666655.1 Dascyllus trimaculatus
TGGATGGATGGATGTACAAGAGACTTCTTCCAACAACACCTCACTGCCTACAAACCACATGAGAAGAGTTCGACTGTTTAAAGAACTACAGACAGATGTAGTATAAAATAACTACAATTGTCATGAGTCAATGAGTCCATGTTGGATCCCATCCCTCATACTGTGGAGCTGATGGAGATCCAGCATGGCGCAAAATGCCCCCATGCAACAACTTCTTCCTTCCATTTCACCATGTTAAGAAAAAGAAAAAGTGGGTTAACTGTAAATCAGGGCAAGCAGTGCAAGCATCATAAAGCTTTCTAAATGAACAATATTTTTCCAAATGCTTGTCTAACCAAAAATCAACACAGAGCACATGTCTGGAACAGTCATTATACTGACTGCCTTTAAGCTGACCGCATAGGAATCTGCATCCATATAGAGTCATGTTGTGTGATTTATAAGATATAAAGGTTTTGTGCAATGTAAAAAAAATGCATACTAACAATCCTCTCTCATACATGGATGTTTTTTGTACTGTTGTGTTTTCTGGGGAAGTGGTGAAAAATTGACATTTGCATTACAAATATGTGATTTATAAGATTTACATAAGATTTTTTTGTGTAAATTTGTGTCAAATTGTGGCAAAATCACTGACAAGTACAAATCTTTAGCTGCACATTTGGGGATCTGCTTGCTGATTGGCTGTAGAAGCAGCAATGCAAATGTTGAGAAATGTGGATTTAATTTGTTGTTCGAAAATGTGCAAGTACAAAAGTGTATGGCTTTGTTTTGTTTTGGGTTTTTTTGCACAACACAACACTAAGTCTTATTTATGCCTGTGAAACTTATAAGGTTTCCACACATCCAGGTAATTTAAATTTCTCCAGTTGAGCTAGCCAGTGCAAAGTTAGTATGAGCCTAAAGGTACAACAACTACATCTATGAGGAGCACATCAAACTGCAATAAACTGGAATCATCCTTTAAGGTTGTGATACGTTGTAACTGTAAATCACTGCAGTCTGGACTTACTAATGTCACTCTCACTTATGTATGTGCACTATTCAGAACTCATGTGCCTTCAGTTCAGTCATTACTGTCACAGAGCCTCCTTATATCTGACTGCTTAAAGAGACATCCCAGAATAATGCCGCATGGCAGCAGAAATCACTTTTCTTGGAACATGTCAGTGACATTCTCATAATACTTTGCTGAGATATCTCCATTTCCTGAGCACAAGATATCGTGACTGCAATGAATTTAGCGAATGGCCACAGTCACGTACCACAGCGGTACCTGCAAGTGTTGCCTCGCATTTGCAGGGGCAGCTTTTGTCCAACTGTTCACAGCAGATATCATCAGTGGCCTATTCAAGTGGGTCGCTTTTGTTGGAGTGTCAGCACCCCATCTATCTGTCAGCCAAGGGTCCGCAGCTAATGTTCTTCTGAAGCGCAGGCTGAGGGAAGCCATTCAGCTGAGGAAACAAGGCTAAAGTCATCTGAAGCCACCTCTTATAGCACTCTTTATTAGTGCAAATCAGCTATCTCTGATCTCCAAGCTTCTGTCGGTTACAGGTTTCTCTGGGGTTTGACAAAGCTTGCATATACAGTTCTGTGAATTCTTTTGACACTTATCCGAAGTTACGCCACAACAGCTGACAGCAACAGCCCATGTAGCACCACCAGCATGCAAATCTGAGGCACGCTGAAGGTTGCAACTTCTTTTAAAGGCACTGGAATCGAGAGGCACCTGGCTGCAGACCTCCACTGTGAGAACAGGAAATGCACGGGATGCATTACAAAATAAAATCGTGTAGGCACTTCCGGTGGAATTAATTTTCACGCTAATTCATTAGCAATACAACGTAAAATCTACCAGACCATTGTCTATAGTATATATCGTTTTAATTTATATATTAAACTTGTTATTATTTTGAGAATGAGCCCCATTGTGAGTTTTATGTCTGCTAACAGAATAATCCTTAAATGTTATTTTTAATGCACAGTTACAGTTATAAGAATAGAACAAAGACGTACTACAGGTAATGAAGACAACACAATAATTACTAATATAATGACAAAGTCGGCGTCTGAGGACATTAAATAACAAAAGTGTGACCGTTAGATACCCGTAGAACTACTTATATCCTGCTACGGAACCGTCAGAGCCAGCGGCGGATTTCAAAAAGTCTAGCCGAGCTAAGGCTGCTGTCAGCGGGGTGCTGTGAGCGCTGACCGCCCGGTAGTAGCTGTCTAACGGGGACACTCACATCTCCGACATCATTGGAGTAAATTTTTAAGCAGAATTTATCTTGATAAATTAACCACAGATTTGATGTTTATACAACCACTTTCTCGCCTCAAATAATCTTAAAACTAAATTTTGTGTCACATCATGGTCGTACCGTAGACAAGTACGTATATTGAGAAACTGTGTTCTCACAGTGGAGGTCTGCAGCCAGGTACTGTTGCTGGAGTCTGGGACTTCACTCACAAAACATACTAGTTGCTACTAAACAGTGAAGCAACACTGAGGGACAAAGATAATTTATACAAGTGTCCCACAGTTGCAGATATCCAGTTAAGCTTTTTTGCATTTTTTATACGGACAAGCACCCACCTCCCCCACACAGCAGGGAGAGGGTTGCAGGACCAATCAAGCATCCTGACAGGCTTCAGCAGCTACATCACCACGTGCATCCTGTATTGCTTGTAGACGAGATGTGCGCTCATGTACCCTCGATGTACTCCTCAGTAGGAAATAATGGAAGCAATCATGGATGTGCACACAGCCGCGGGGCAGAAAACAAACAGTGTCGTGATGGCTTACACTGTGGGCAATTTTGCATTTAGAAATGATGCAACATGCAGGAAAACAAGAAAATTGCTCTCTCAAAAGGACATGTGGAGAACTGGCAGCGTGCACAAGTCATGTAGTGTTAAAGCAAGATGAAATAAGTGACAATGATAACATGGTATTATTGATAAAAATAAGTTATGCTGTGTGTACCGGCAAAGGAACTCCAACAAGGGAAACCAAAGAAAAGGCCACCACAAGTCAGATTTCCTACTCAATAACCCAGTTAAAGCTTTTCGACCTCCACGACAGCACCTCCAAGTCAGAACCAATAAATTCTCTGCTGGAAACTGGTGGATTGCTCCTTCTGGGTTGGGGGTGAGTTGCTGACCCAAGCGAAGGAGTTTAATTATCTTGGGATCTTGTTCACGAGTGACAGGAAAATTGAGCATCTGATGGACAGACGGGCTGGGGAGGCGTCAGTACGAATGTGGGCGTTGTATTGAAGTGACATGGAGAAGAGGGAGCAGAACTGGAAGGCAAAGCTCCTGATTTACCAGTAAAACTACGCTGCAGTGCTCAGCTATGGTCAAGATCCGGTCAAGATGGTCAAGATAGGATCAGAGATACATGTGGCCAAAGTTAGTTTCCTCCGTAGTGTGGCTGAGATCAACCTCGGATATCTGGACAAAGACTGAAGTAGAGTCGTTGCTCCTTTGTGTCAGCTGAGGTGGTTCAGGCATCTGCTTAGGATGCCTCCGGAGTCCGGTATGTCTGCAATTACCTGCTTAGCCACCGTGACCAGGCACCAGATAAGAGGAATAAAATGCATGGCTGGGTGGATGGAACCCAGACTCCTGCAGTTTATGTCATTCTCCGAAGTTTTTAATGAGGAAAACAGCAGAATGGACACATTTCAGAAGAAACATGTGGCTGACAGTTAAAGTGACATTGATCTGTGTGATATTTCTCTAGCAGGAGACATGGGAGCTGCTGGAAGTCTTTTGCCAGGCAGATAAAAGAATCTGAGGGAACATTTTGTGATATTAGAACTGTAGCACTGGAATGAAAAGGTAGCTTTTGAAATGATGGATGGAGGACAGCTTGCCAACTTTATCCTCTCGTGGCAGAGTTTTCATCTTAATTAGGGCTGCCAGTGGACAATTTCTTTTAATCACGATTAATCAAGTGAAACTAATCACAATTAATAGCACACAGTGTATTCTGTGTGATAAGTTATTACTGCCTGCAAAGTAAACCCTCTGATTAGAACTGCTACAGCATCCAACAGTATAGTGAGTCCACTCGTGCATAACTTCAATGTCAACTGACTCATAGTTGTACCACCTTACACCTTCAGCTCGCTTCTTCGTTAGAAACTCTTGTGCAGTGTGCTTTGGGTGGTCATGATGGAACATTCTTCTTCTGCCAAGCTGCTGCAGACTCGAAGTCTGTATAACCAAAGGTGCAATTTGCAAATGTCACCTCCCCAACACCTTTACACTCATGCAGCCCCACATCATCACACTCCCATGCTTCACTGTCAGGGCTATGCATTCACTGTGGTAGTCCTGGCATGGTTCACAACAAAAATGTTGGACCCCTTCTAAGCCAAACACATTTATCTCGGTCTCATCTGACCAAAGTATGTCCCCCCAACTTTCATCAGGCCTCTTTTTATGCTCTTTAGCAACGCTTCATCTGGCATTTGACTGAAGAAGTGCTATCAAGGGCTTTTTTTCTTGGAGAGTTGGATGTATGAAATGTATGACTGTCTGAGCTGTCACACAAACGTAATCTTCCACTGATAATCTCTATGCCAAGTCTGAAGGATCTGCCAGTCTGTTTTTCAGATCTAGACTGTTCAAGTAGTGCACTGTCAGTGGCATCGGTTTAGGAAAACACGACTGCAGCTCTGATTAGTGGCACTACGGCTCGTTCTTTACCTACTGACTACTACTGCAGCTGTGTTGCCACTCTTTAGTTGGTTACAGATCTTCCTGTATCCTTTGCGTTCTTTTTGAAACCTCACAATCAGATTTTTCAGTTCCTGGGAATTCATTTCCATGTGGAGCCATGATGTAGACATGCAGATAGACACCCAGTTCTGGCCCCTAGGTCTAAAACTGAGAAAGCTCTGGTGTTCGCAGCTTATTTTATAACAGGTTATTCTATTCAAATTTGCTGACAATTCTGATGCGAAACCAGACCTCCTCAGATGCACAGTGTTTCTTGGGAGCGACATACATGCCACAGTTGAAGCAGGCATGTCTGTGCAACATCTGCCACCTTGCCATGAGCTCTGCTGTGTGCAGACCCCTACATTAGAGTGTGTTGTTCAAGGATGATGATGGGCTCTATTCTGGTTTTCACAAGAGAGCTGGTTTCAACTGATACTTCATCAGACTCTGTATCATAGCTCAAAAAAAGAAACTTATTTTCTTTTTTAGTGGCTCTGATTCAGTGTATGAGGGATGTGGAACTGGCTCTGCCTCTTTCAGTATCTTGTCCAGTGTCTCCCTCTCTTCATCTCTTTCTGCTTTGGGGACACATCTCAAGTCTTTGAATGTGATCAAGAGCGGCTGCTAGCTTGAGTCATTGCTTTATCCCTGCGCTTTTCCAGCTCCCCTTTGAATGCCACCATGAAACGGACAACACAGGCAGGATCATCTTGTGAGATCTCTATTGTGCAGCGCAGGTGGCTGAGTGCAGGTAACATAACAAAGCAGGAAACATATCTGACCGCCCAGGAGCTCCATGACATATCTGCAAAAGCACATGTATCAATTTTTAGAGGTTGCCTTGTCTCTTTTCAACACACATGCCCAACTACACACAAGAAAACAGTTTTTTGCTCCAGCTTTACCTTCTCTTCGTCTCTCTATCATAAAGGAACTATCAGTAATTACAAAAAATAAAGAATAACAATAACAATGCTAGCCAGCAGTAATCCAGGGTGGAAGGCCATATTGTGGGGACATCTAGCACGAGACACTCTTTATACAGGCGTAAGGCTGATTTGCGTTGTTGTCATCTCTGTCAAATTAGTGGAGCTGTTTAGAATGACCTTTACCGCTTTTCTCACAAATAGTCATTACAAGTACACTCTCTGTAGTGTGTGCTGTACATAACATATGATGGAAAGGGAGCATCTAATAAAAACAAGCTTATCGATGCCTTCATCTGTCTGATGGTGTTGCGTAGAGATGGGATATAAAACACTGAATACAGTTTCTATCCAGTTTCCCCTGAGTTTTATTGCCCCTTGACGCCTGAATTTATTTACAATGACATAAAAACAATAATTTTATGTTTTTGATTTCTCGTTGATGTTAAATTAAGTGGAGATTGTTAATGTGTCTATAGCACATATAGTAGATATAAAGGTGTAATGCAACAAGCATTAATGCAAATGCCATTCAAACCGGTCCTAAGAGAAACCAGTGCTTGCAAAAGGTTCCTAGGTATGTACTGAATATGCAAGAACCAGCATTCTATTTATAATATTCATGATAAAATAACAAAATAAAAGTCCTTCTTTGTTGTTACAGCCTTACTGTCACTTTAACATAAACCTATTGCGTTAGGAAAAAGCACAAGGAGCAAAGCAACAAAAAGAACACAGTCAGATATACTGTAAGTAAAATCGTCCTCTCCGTTGGCATTCAACTGCATGCCCAAACACTATCTCGGCTGCAGCGGTACGTTGCAAATTTGCAACAGCCGGCGTTAAAGGGTTAAAATCTACACAGCAGTCTGTAAAAGTTCAGTAAAAAGCCTGATGAGATGCTAAATTTTAAAATTATTTCTTTGATGATGATCTTTTTATCCCAGGTTATAGATGGGTCCTTAATCCCCCTCCAGATGTTAAATGTTGGTGACTGTGATATCGCTGCTGACTCTTAACATAGGGGTGTGACATATAGGCAGTGGTAGAGGTGGTATAAATAGCTACAGTGGTGTGTAACAGTCCTTAGTAATGACAGTTGTTCTGGAGAACCACAATGATGTATCAAATGTACTTCTTTGTCATTCTCGTCACTGACAGGTCTAACAGGTGGTAGAATTAGCACAAGTCATCAGTATGCAAACACATGTTTAACCACTTAAGCCTTAGGCTAATTTCCACCTGAAAAAACTTCCTCAAATTCAGTCAGTAACAGCTCCACAACTGTGACACCTAAATAAAGAGCCTTTGGCTCTATGGAGGAGAGACTTGAGGGAATTTTGACTTGTCTCCATCATCAGGTCAGAGAGAGAGATTCCAGTACACACTGACATTTTTACTTCCAACTACAACTCATCTGAATGTGCTGTTAGACCCATTTTAGTCACAGTAGAACTATTTGAATAACACATACATCTTGACCCTGGTACAGGGGCTTTCAGTGTGGAACGGGTTAACAGTACAAATATGGCTTGTGCATGTTTAGCATAGTTCAGAATGATTGAGATTTACAAAACAGAACCAGGCATATGTGCAAATCTGACAAAAAGAATGTGTCTGCATACTTCTGTCTTTGTTTTTCTGAGTTTGATGCACGAGGAGGCTACAGGCGCAGCTGGGGTTGGCCAAGAAATAGGAACTCTTGAAACCACAAACTGTGATTTATTATGTATTTTTTACAAATACTAATGGAAATTTTTACTTTGTTCATTGTAGATGTGTGGCTCAGTTTCTTGGGAGAAATGGTAGCATGTAGTAGAGTTCACACAAACCTGGAGGAAGCTGAGTACTGACCTGGATGTCTCAGGTGCTAAACATATGACAGATGTCTGATGCAAAAAAAAACACAGTGTTTAATGTTTATAGTGTATGTAGGCAAGGCTGCACATGCAGGAACTAATAACAGGGTTAATATTAACACCAGAACAGATTATGTACTCTACCTGACTATCATCTGCTACACACTTTAATGAAAACACGCATTTTCCCTCAAAAGCACCTCTGAGTCCTAAAGCAGCGGCTGTCACCAAGTCAAACACACAGAAACAAAAGGCCTGACAAGCACTTACATTAGTTAGTAAAGCATTGATTGCAGAACTTGAAAACTTGTTAATCAGCAGTAAAGCCCCAGTAACAGTTTGATCTAGCTTGTTTAATCACTTTTAAAAGCAAATAAACACTAAACCCACTTTTTTGAGGTAACATAATAATGTGTTACCACATTATAATATTAATTTGTTGTCCTGTTAGCAGCTTTGGATTTAACCCTCATATAATGTTTTTGCACTGAACTCCCTGGTATTACTTAAACTACTTGTCTTTGTTTAGGTGTCAACAACAAGCTTTTTTTTCTATAACAGTATGTTAAATGGCAATTATAGAAGGCAATGTTGTATATTACAGTATGACTTCATGTCAGCAGCATTGTCACGCTGATGCAATTTCAGAACTCAGACTTAATGATACAGAAGTGTGTCTGTTCACCTTATTGTCGCAGTAGTCTCTCATAGCCAGACCATTCTCTAGCGCTAACACAGTGCTGTGTAGAATGGTCTGACTGCACCTCATCATCTTTTGGCAAAATAAAAAGCTCTGACATGTATTTATTCAAACCAGTCACAACTGCCTTGGGCGGGGTATAGAGGATGATTTGTTCCCTCAAAATAGTGACAGCAGAACTGTTTTAATGGAACATTTGCATGCAGGGAGGCCATGAAAATGAATGTTCCCTGTAAAACTAGCGACGCTGCTTTATGATGTGATCCAGGACTTCTGCAAAATTGTAATTGCCTGTTTGGTTGCTGCTCAGAGGTAGTTCTTTCCTGTATTGAAGGGGATTTTCAATATGGTAACACAAAAGTAACAGGAAAGGTAAAATGTGTGGCCAGTGGCAGGCTTGTGCCCGGAATCTACATCCAGTAACTCACACTACTGTCACAGTAACATGACAGAGCAGCACCTGGGTTGCAGGTTTAGAACAGAGCAGCATTTTTCTGTGATTTTGGCGGGTTTTGATGACAGAAGCTCTAAAAATGAAGCTATACTTGAGGTTAATGATAATGAAGAAATCTTTGTGCCATTTGTGAATCAGATCATTTAACAGCCGGACCGGAGCATGAAAATGACAAAGGTCAAAGTTCATCCAGTTAGCCATTCTGAGAGAACTTCATATCATTACAATAACTGCCTCAGATCTGCTCATAATAAGATCAGTTCTAGGACAAACTTCCAACTTGGGATAGTATTCATAAAATAGTCCATATTTAGATGGTCTCAAGAAACAGTAACATTTGTTGCTTTACTAGGCTCTCTGTGAATCATTTACCAATTTATTAAATTCTACAGCAATATCAGTTAGCAAACACATATCCAAAAGAGCAATGAAGAGATTTTAAAGAGTTTACAGAACAGTTACAGTCAGTCAAACACACTCAAATGCTGGGTGTTCACCAGAGCAACTACAGTCTGTTTGTCCATTTTTAAAAAAACCACAGATAGAAGATCCCTGGTTCACATCCCGGTTAGGACACCTGGGATCTTTCTGTGTGGAGTTTGCATGTTCTCCCTGTGCAGTGTGGGTTCTGACCGGGTTCTCCGGCTTCCTCCCACAGTCTAAAAACACGCTGAGGTTAACTGATTATTCTAAATTGTCCGTAGGTGTGAATGAGAGTGTGCTTGGTTGTCTGTCTGTGATAGGCTGGCGACCTGTCCAGGGTGTCCCCTGCCTTTGTCCAAGTCAGCTGGAATAGGCTCCAATCCCCCCTCCCCCCGCGACCCTACAGAGGATTAAGCAGTGTACATATAATGGATGGATGGACGGATGGATGGATGGACCGTTTTCCAACCAGTAAAGGTATCTGACAGGTTAAATAAGTATTGCATTATGGCACTGCGGCTACAACCCTCCAATTTGTGCCATTACCTACTTCTCTCGACACTGAAACCACTCTACAGACTGAGATTGAACCACCACTTCTGTTACAACCCACTCAGAACACCAGAGTGACAATCAGCAGTAATGATGTGAAAAAGACAGACATGGAAAACTAAAGCTGTGCAGGACAATGTGACAGCAATCATCTGTCAATATTACCCAGAAGCCCTTTCTAGAGCTTCAGGCATAATTGCACAGGTGTAGGTTCTCAGGTCTTGAGTTGGGCTTATGCATTTGTCTAACATGGTGAGAGAAACTGTAAGTGAATCATCCAAAACTGCTACACTCGATTTATAAATAGATGAAAGGGAAGACTGTCGTCATAAAAGAGAAAAAAATGGTGATTTTTGGTTTGTTTGAGAAAAAAATGCGGGTCTGGGGAACAACTGGGACTAAGGAAGGATGGAGGGTGAACGGAAACCAAATTATGCCCAAAACAAAGCCTTGAGGACCCTCAACAGCCGAGAGGCTCCATTAACCTCAATCGTGAATCCTGCTGAGAGGCTGCAAGCTTTGAAGACTGAAGAGAACGGGGAATAAAGTACATGGAAACACAGTATAATTACACTGCTATTTTCTGCACCACCTCATCCATTGACTGAAACAGGATGTTTTCATTGATCAAACTGAACGCAGCAAAGTGATCGGCATCAAGCCAAAACTGTAGAGGACCAGGTAGAGGGTGGAAGTGCTACAGTGCTACCAACGTTACTCTAACACAGACGCAATGATAAGTGATGTCTTCTTTACATGTGTTAGTACCGTATGGAATTATGTTTGTACCTCAATCCTGAGCTTGTGCTGGTACATTCAGAACCAGAAAAACATTCTATGTGTGAACACAGAAACTATGCTTTTGTTGAGAAATTTTTACCACACAAGGACTTATTCTTTGCCTAATATGTGTATTTTTGTACACATATTAACGCCCTGGCGTTTTCTTCTTGGCTTGCAAAGCACATTTTTATGTCTTAAAATGTTGCATAACACACTCAGAACTGAAGCACCAATCTACACGGGTCGGCCTTGACATTAAAACCACAGGGCTACGAAAGGAAAAACACATGTTTATAATTTTCGGAAATTATCCTTGTGAGGTTCGTCACCAAGACATATTCTCCAACCTATACGGAATGTCTGCAAGTTATGCAGATTTTCACCCAACTGAACTGCTTACAGACATACGCATAAAATCATCCGGATATAAAATAATCAACTGTGTGTGTGTGTGTGTGTGTGTGTGTGTGTGTGTGTGGTAGGTTTAGTCATGTGGCCTGCTACAGAAATCCATAGATTGTGATGTACTGTGAAGTTGAAAAGCATGACTTCAACTCTTATAATGTTTAGCGGGGCATCGGATTCAGGACTCATGAACATCATCATCATCTGTGGCTGACTGTCCCTCTGATGTATATTCCTCTGGTGTGGTTTCCATTTAAAATGTTCCTTTGCATCATACAGACTGGACTCCACTCTGATGTCTCTCACACAGACTTTCTGTATTTTCGCCTGGCAAGATGACACAGTTAGTTGATTTTCTATTAAAGGCTCATCATCCAGTACACTTTGCCGCCGTCTATAGATCCTATAAATTTTCTAAGGGTTTTTCTCCATCAGGGGATACATGTTTATACGTAAAGGCCACACAATGTGAAACCTGATACCACTCTAGTGTCAGTACTGTAAATGTACATCTGGAGCCAGCAGCTTGTTAGTTTGGATTATAAATGGTAACGGGGTGAAACAGCTTCCTGGCCCTGTCCAAAAGTAACAGATTAGCTGTTCTCCATGAGCCTGGTGCTGCCAGAGGTTTCTTCCCTGTTTAAAAGGGAGATTTTCCTTCCCACTGCTGGCAAGTGCTTTCTTAAAGGGATTTATTTGATTTGGTGGGTTTCTCTATATCATATAATACTGTGTGGTGTTGACATTGCCATATAAGGGTCTTCTGGGATGACTTGTGTTGTGAATTGGCACAATGTAAATAAAACTGAATTGAAAAAAATCTGTTTTTTTGTACTTGCAATCTCATGGTGATGGCAAGACTCCTGGAAGGACAGCTCAAAACACACAAGATGTCATTTTCATTATTGTGTGTTTGGACAGATTTAACATGTTGATGATATTTACTATAAGATAAGCTAATTTTTACAACTGTTTCCAGCCTTTATCGCTGACACAGTTGGATGTCATCTAGAATTTGGACCATTCAGGATGATGTATGTATGATTCAGGTTAAACCATCCATCAAAAACATTAACATGTGCACTGGATGTTGGACAAGAAGTCAACATATATGTCTGTGCAGATTCTCAGTTGTCCAGATCATATTAATCCTAAGAGCTTCACTCAAAGCCAACTGTACTTCTCTTTGTGGTTCTTAAAGACATTTCACCTCTTATCCAAGATACTTCGTCATTACTAGCTCATTAATGGGTTGGTACCACTGATGGCCAAACACCAGTCGTCAGCTACTTATAATGCAGTCTTGAGATCCACCATTATTACCTTCTGAAGTCATCTTTGACCTGGCAGTTTCACAGCCGTTCACAACTTAAAGGATGTGAGTCTTGGCCTATTAATAGGTCATTTGCCATGTGATTTGGATACATCCAGAACTTCCTGTTAGTCAGGTCTGTACAGTCCTCTTGGATGAGAAGTGAAATGTCCTGTGTAACCAAGAGCAGAAGTCCAGTTGCTTTTACTGAAGCTCTTAGAAAGTCAAGGTATAACACCAGCGGCTGGCGTTAAAAGTCTGTCGTGAGAATATGCTATTGAGAAAAAGTGCAAACTACAAGCTAAAATCACTTCACTGTTGAATTTTTTTGTCAGGTTCGATAAAAACTGAGCTGTGAAGACACCATGTTTAGTTACGTACTGCAGCGACGAAGTGATCTGATTTCTCTACTGGTCTGATTCACACCAGTGACTGGTTTCTCCTCCATGGCAATGGCTCCCAAAGATCCTGGGGCCTCATTTATCAAGCGTGCGTACGCACAGATGTGTGCGTAATGAGTGCGAACGAGCATTTCCATGCAAAGTATGGGATTTATCAACTTGTACTTGTGCGTAGAAACATGCGGAAATTTAAGCACAACTCTGACCATGCGTACACACAAAACATAGTGGTAGAACAGAGAAACCACACATAGAATGCACTTAGAGAGTCATAGTGCTCAAAAGCAAGCAGAAACTAAACAAGGATTTCATGCCATCGCAGGATTCCCAAACATAAATAGAGCCAGAGGTTGCCCCACATCTCAGTCAAAGCACCATCACACAATGAATTCAGATCCGTGAACATGAAAGGATTTCATTCAATCAATACAAAATAATTTGCGATCCACATCTGTCTCTGTTAAACGTTGTTGCCCGGTGGCCTGGACGAACGCACGACTCATTCATTCTGCAGAACTGCTTAGTGGGTGTTTGCCTCCAAGCAGGAGCTGTTGAGGATGGCTGGCTCATTGGTGAGTGTTAAAACATTTCAAAATTATTTTCTGCACTTTGTATGGTTTATTATAACATCTCTATAGGAGATCGGGTAGGCTATATCCACTGAAGCAGTGGCTAATGATCCCTCCTGTCCCACCCTCTAATGTCGCTGCCATTCAAACCAGAGGATCATACAGAGATTTTAGATAAATCTGCATGTTTCAGATTCAAAGTGTGTGTGGGGAAAATAATGTCATCATTCAACAGTTTTAAAGTTTATTTATTTAACATTTGCAATGTGCATGGATCAATCTGTGCCAGTGACTCGTTGATTTGCAGTAGGTATTGGTGATGTTGGTCAGCTGATTGCTTATTTCATTTATGGATTTGGTGGTGTCGTGTTGATTCTGCAGCACTGCCTCCGTCAGCACCCTCGTCCCGCCAGGACGCACCCAATGGGTTTTGGATGGCCCCGGCTGCTCCTGTTCCTCCAACTCCTCTGGCTCCTGAGTGCAGGAAGGACTGGCTTGAGTTTCTAAGTTATTAAAGAAACATCAGATTATCGTCACGCTTATTTTAATTCAGATCCACAAATTAAAATGTTTTTGAAGCACCTCAGTTCAGCTTTTCATTTTACCTGTAGTGTGACTGGTCGCTGGTCCAGCTGGTTCTGTTGGGAGAGTGTCCGTGTCTCCATCAGGAATAATCCCACATACTGCCGTCTCCCCGATGATGCTGGTATTACGGGCGTCGATGGGTAAAGCTGGGTTGTTGCTTGTCCTCCTCCAGTTACAGATATTTCATGTCTGTGGGCTGTGATGTGTTTTCTGGCACCGAGTTTGATATCAAACCATTTCTTTGTAATTTCTGAGAATCATCTTTCCTCTGACCCAACAGAATTAACAGCAGTCGTCTCCTTCTCCCACGCAGCGTTTTCTTTTGGTGATCACACCCTCATTTAGTCTTCCAAAAAGTATTTTTTGGTTTGTTTCAACTTCACCTAGTAATACCTCAATCTCGGTATCGGAGAAATTCCTCTTCTTCACCCTCTTTGCCATGATTTCGGTGAGAGGATCAAAAATCCATTCATGCATTTTAAGGGTTGTTGCTACCATATATGGTCAATTGGAGGCGTTTCTGAATGCAAATGACCTGAACCATGCACGAGCGTGGTCATTAGGAACAGGTGGGATTTATCATCACCAGTTACTTACTGGTGTGCGTACAACCGGTGTCCGCACGTTTGATAAATACGGATTTTTTTGTACTTACACACATTCTAAATTTTATTCGTACGACAGAATTTAGAACACTTTCTGCGCACGCTTGATAAATGAGGCCCCTGGATTGTACTGTTTAGACCAGTCCACCATGTCAAAATGCTGGACAAGACATGACTTCCCAGAAACAAAGACGAAATAATTCAATAGATACACAGCGGACTAAAAACACAGTGTGAACCTATAGGCTGGTAACATTTTCCAGGAGAGTCCTGTAATTGTTTTTTTAAGGTTTAAATACCGAATACAGCTTATTGTAGTGTTTCCTACCAGACACAACAGATAGAACATCTAGTTTCATCATCCTTCCATAATGTCTGTAGGGCAGCTGATGTAGGTCAGGGTTTACTAAGTCATTTTCTTTACCTCTCCAGCCCTGTACAAATCAGTTTGTTACTTTTATTTGTGTGCAGTAAAGGAATAAATGGCAAGCACAGTAAGAGAAAGCAGCCTCAAATGTCTTTGTTTAACGGAGGCCTTTCAGCTTTATTGTCATTATCTCTATAGGCGTTTCCAGCCTAGCAAGGAAATCACTTTGGCTATGCTTTCTGTGTGCTGTATAATTTCTACCTCTGCCTTATTATTTTCTTGGCAGTTATGAATTTTTGCATCGGGAAATTAGCAAAAAATCCTTAACTCACAGTCACAGCACTACCAAGCACTTTTCTCCCCATCTGTTTGCTCTTAGTATTGGACTACGTGTGTTTTTGTGTTTCTTTTTTCTGACTGCTTCTCGTCTCGACTGTCTTTATACCCCTCACTGCTCTCTGTTCTCTCCCTTCAGAGCCAGATGGCACCCCGTTGCAAAGGAGGCAGTGCTAGAAGAGACACTGCACACACACAAGACAAGAGATGCTTCACGCACATGAGCACAAATGCACAACTGCACAAAACATTCTTTTCCAACTTTCAAAGTACACACACACACACACACTAAGCTGTTTGCCTGCTAGTAGCTCCTGGAGGATGGAGATTCCTTTCCCCACTATATAATGACAATAGACAGCAATTACATGGTATTTACTTGTGTTGTTACTTTTGAGGACATCGCTTCAGCAACTTTGTGTGTGCCCAAAAAAAAGCCTATTTTCTGCTTGAACGTGTGTGTTAATTTCCTTGATGATTTAGTGCTGACTTTGTCTCCTCACTTGAAGGTAGGAGTTGCACTTCAGCAGGAGATATATATGGGGGCACATAGGGGCTGCAATGAGCCAAACTTCCAGTCCAAATTCAGAATCCATTTTCTCTTTACAGAGCGAATCTATAGCGTGGACCTTCTCTTTTCATCTTCACTAGGCCAGATGGAAGCATTTTGAATCAGTCTCTCTCTCTCTTTGTGCTACTTCCTGTCATGCTCACAAAAGGCACAAACAGACCAAAAAATAGGTAGAGTTCAATATGCAATGTGCCGTAAGAGGAGTTTGTCCTGTAAAGAGGCAAGAAAATGTAGTTTATAAATGCAAAGTAACTTAGTTTGCTAAGAGCTGTGGCTCAGGTGGTAGAGCAGTTTGTCCAAGGTTGGTAGTTTGATTCCTGGATGTCCTTGGGCAGGACACTGAACCGGTAGTTGCTCCTGACGGTAGGCGAGTACCTTGCATCGCAGCTGTGCCACTGTCTGAGAGTTAACTGAGAAACGCTGTAAAGCATTTTGAGTAGTGCCAAGACAGACACTATGAAGCAACATCTGGGATTACTTGGTAACTTCAGGCTTGTTCTTGAATTTCTGCGTTACCGGGGTGCATCTCCATGGTAACTTAAGATGCCCAGTGAACTTCCCCCAGCTATGTTGGAGACAACAGATCAACGCATATTAAAACACCACCCACTGATCAGTTCTCTTCCTGTGGATCCTGTGGAGCTCAGTGGATGGAAGACGAGTGGGAGTTTTTAGCGTTGAAACCCTTTTCCTTCCCTGACAAACACAGATGTGAAAGATTCTCAGTAGAAGAAACTGTTTTATTTTTCTATAGGTCTTTGTATAGCAATATAATCCTAAAGCTTTCTCCTTGTTGACTTTATACACACCATGTGATTACAGCTCTGTAATGCGGTGATTTAATGGAATACACAGTTGGAATTATAATCAGATCTACTGCTGCTTTAATGCTGGAGTAGTGACACTGATAAGTCTATTAACTTACACATTCACACAGTTGGTGTTTGCCAGTTTTCCTTCTTGGCTGCGGCAGAAGTAGTTTAAGCCTGTATTCAATTTTGAAATCCCTCATTTTGGTTTAGGAAAACGGTTTATTCTTCTTGTGAAAAATACGCAGCTGATGAGGCCGATATGTTTGTGACTGGTGATCTGATGCCAACGCTGCCTTTTTCATGGGAGCCCATATATGGATTCAGAGATGCTGGGTTGACCAAACCAGTTGTAAACCAGCTTTGTGTGGCAGCTTACCATGAATGTGGTTAGGCTTAATGAAGCCAGATGAGGACAAGATGTTCTGGATATGCTGAACTTGGTTAGTAGCACAGGCCCCTGGTGCGCTGTCTAAACTTTCCAGGTGGAATTTGTACTCCAGAATTGATGTTTCGGGACATACTTAGACTTCTGACAGTTATTGTTTGGGTCACTGAAAACAGTGCACCAAACAGGAGCCTGATTTCAAAACACACTAAACACTATGCTGGGATGGATGTATTCTAATGTACAGTATGTGAAAACTACTTCAACGCATCACTATACTGATAATCTTATTAGTTCCATCTGTGCTTTTCCTGCAGGAAGTCAGCAAGTTTGCCTGAAAAAGTCCATGAATCTGATACATTAGGATGGTGGTCCCCAACCACTGGGCCGCTGACCGGTACCGGGCCATGGGTCATTTGGTACCAGGCTGTACAGAAAGAATAAAAACGTTGTAATTCATTTCTGTCTGCAGGGTGTTTTATTTTGAAAAATGACTAGATCGACTTCGGCCACTTCCGTTTCCCGCACTTGACTCGTCAATCTGAACCTCTGCAAAAATCAATAAAAAACAAACATCTCTGTGGAGCTTCTTGACTCAAAAAAGATAAATACACATTTAGCAATAAAAAGGTACATTTATTCGTTTAGGACACTTTTTTTAATTTAAAAAAAAATAATTTATTTGTTATGAGCACAATGAGCGGTGCTGCAGAAAACTGTCTTGCTTGAAACCGGTCCATGGTGCATTAGCAGAGTGTTTTCAAGGCCATCAGGATTCACTTTAGCAGGTCTCAGTCAACAAGATAAATAGAAGACAGACAAACTTCTAAGAGTTGAGACAAGGTGAGTCTTGCTGAGAAAGCAACGACATCCACATCATAAAGAGTTCTATAGTGGTTTTGAGTTAACTGTCAATTAAGCCCTCAATTATCCCAATCAGACAAGAATCAGCTATGGTAATTTCAGCTTCAAATTACAAATAATTACTTTGCACTAATTGCGTCAGTGAGTCTATGAAGCCACAAGGACAGACTTGAATCTGCTCCAACAATAAGCCAAGCGTTATGTGAAACTTTGGTGTTTTAGGAAAAACTCTACACACACTTCATCCACAAGAATGTTCCAGCTACACCGTGAAAGTTTTCCTTGTTAACCAACATTCCTTGGATAGATTATTACTGGCTGGAATGACGCAGAATGGTGTAACTAGAAGAATCAGTGTTGCATCACTGCAACCTGATAAGAGCTGATGAGCCTTTAATGACCCTTTAGATGGACTTGTTTGGTCGAAAGATGGACGGCGGGTGGAATACAGGCAAACTGAGGTGAAAAATAAAAAGCCATGGGATCCGTTTCATCGGTTACAAAGGCTGAGTAAACGGTAAGAGCTGTGTGGTGTTTGCCTTGTAGCTCAGCGTGGTATAGACAGTACCATCTGGAGCGTGCGGTTATGCAAACCTGCTCTATAAAACCCAGTAAATGCGATTCAGAACAGGAGACGCACCCACGTAACACTTTGTGCAACACACACAGTGCGGGTTGTGTGTTGCAATCTATAAGTTTTTCACTGAAGTTGTTACTGTTTGGAGGTAAAACCACGAAACAGCTGGAAGAAAGAAGGAAGTACTCCAGTGCTCTCCTTCAACCAAGTGTCAACAGAATGCTGAAGCACAGAACTGACTGTGTCACTTGCAGCAAAGCATCATTGTCCTACTAAAAAGTACACAGTGCTCAGCTGAGAGTGTGAATTAAAGCTGAAGATTACAAGAAAAACTCAAAACACATCGGCCAAAGTAACAAAATGCAGCACTCCCCTCTCTCAAGGCAAGACTGTCACTCAATGAGCAGGAGGAAGAAACGTCACACTGCTTTGTGCAGCTGTCCTCCCTTTCCCTTTCATTCCGGCAAGTTAAAGTTTCACCTGACAGACATCCAATCACCGGTGTAATTGCCGGGTGCGAACACAATCAAAAAGGGAGACATGAGAGGTGCAAACACGGAGCCTGGGTGTCATTCTTACCGCTGCAAAGCTCCACGCCGCCTCTTTGTGAATAGATGGTGATTGTTAGCGGCTGAACTGATGGCTGGATGAATCTTTACGCGCCGCTCTCTGCTCCCTGTCCACACCTCATTACAGGGACTTCACACATTTTGCTGCACTGAGAGCGGGGATGTGCGATGATTACCATATTTCGAACAGACTGATATGGGAACATTGTACGTCCGAGATGTAAAGTAATGGAAGAAATGCATCTCAGGCAGCAGACACCTGTTGCAATTAACAGCCGATGGATGTGTCATGAAAGCAGGTCTGAGGCTGCAGCTATTATTGAAAGACAGGGTCGGTTTTGGAATAACGGTGGAGCTGCTGACCCTGTGAAAAAAAATAAAACACCTTTTCGGCATATTGTAAAGGAAGTAATCTGACAGGAAATGAGACTTCTGCACCTCTTCCTGGCTCTATTTTCAGGTTTCAGAAAGTCTAGCCCATGACGGGAGACTTACAGCCCGGCTGAGATATAAAGAGCAACATAAGCACAGTATAATATAAAACCAAGAGTGGAAATCCGATGTGGTGGCTCCATGGGATAAACTGGGGCTTCTCAGACAGGAAGCTGGGACGGTATCTTTTCAAATTCTGTTTTTTTTGTGTGTGTGTGTGTTGCTGATGTTTGTTTACTTTTTTTCTCCTCCAGATTGTTGCCTACTACAGCTTTAAACACAGATTTAAGGTACTTGCGTTTTGCTTGTTTTAAACTCCCACTTAAAATATTGCACCGTTTACTCCATTAAACTCATTTGACAGCTTTACAAAAAAGAACGGAGCTAATTAAATGTGATGCTTTGCTGCGTATAATAACACTCGCAACAGTGTGTTTGCATACCGGCGAAAAATACGTTGGCAACATTTTTCACAATTGTCCAAAAACAGTATACTTCCTGCTTTTTAAACAGCAGGATATCTGCTTATTTAAAAATTTAAAAGGTTTTTTAACGTTTGAAAAGTTGAAACTGCTTTGATATGCTGTTGATCATTTTGAGGTTTGGACTAATGGTTGGAACAGAACGACCACTGTAAAGGTGTCACTTCAGGTTCTATGGAACTTTTTCAGAAACTTTGCAACACAGTTATTCACTTAATTTCAACAGGAATCACTGTACTAATTTAAAAATAAAACAATAAATGGATGTATTGCGATATAACATAATGAAATAATCCAACAACTACATCTGCAACATGCTGCTTCATGATCATTTAATAATATAGGACTCAGCAAAATGACAATGACAGCCATTTTTTCTGCACTTTGTGTGTGTCCTTAGTTATATTTGCATATCAGTCAATCAATCAGTCAAACTTTATTTATATAGCACTGTTCATGCAATAAAAAATGTAACTCAAAGTGCTCCCCAAAATAAAAACATACAGCGGAAAAACAACACAACACACTCCCCCCAAGCACACACATAGACCCACGTACCCACAATCGCTCCCATGCCCACACTCATGTATGCACACACACACACACACACACACTCACTCACAGAACCACAAACATTATAATCACTATTAGTATGGTGACATGGCGGGGCACTGAGGAACCACGTGAGGAAAAAAAACACCTATGGGGAGCTCATCCACGCTCAGAGGGATCGCAGCCCATGGCCACAGGGAGCACCGCCATCACAGAGACCCCCGACCCAGAAAGACCGGGGTAGACTCCACACATGGTCCTCCAGGCCTGAGGGGTCTCCAGGGCGACCCCCCCGCGGGCAGACCAGCCACAGCTCCCAGCGTGGAGGCCCCCCATGAGGAAAACACTGGAGCTAAAACTGGACAATAAAAAGAGCTAAAAGCTAAAAGACAGTAAAATTAAGAGAAATTAGTTAAAAGCCAAACTAAAAAGGTGGGTCTTGGTGGATCTTTACTATAATGGCATTTTCATATTAGAATGCTAATTTTTAACACGGTGGTGCTGCTACTTTTTTAGACGATCTGACTGCTTCCTCCATCATCGTTTTGCCTGCTTCTCAGCCCCTGGACCTTCAACAGGACATTCAGTTTGAACCAAATGTAAAGGCAGCCTTTCAACAAGTTTGTTCTACTGTAAAATTAATACTGTAAATATACAGTTTATCCAGTTGATGTATCAGAAAGCTGTCAGAGTGTGCAGGTCTCACAATCCTCTGAATATATTTTTTATAGAAATGTTTTTGCCAAAATGAAACTGACAGCTGCAACGGTGGAGGAATCCATCCATGCAGCCTTGGCCCAGGTGTGCTCCCTCTATGATCTGAAAGATGTAATTTAACGTTGAATGTCTGCCTGCATCTGCGACGACACATTCATGAATGGAACCCCATTCATTCTGCTCACATTCAGGAGTGATATGATCAAAGACAGGCAGTATGTGGCCTTCCTATGAACCCTTCTATTCTTCAAATGCACATGTGAGCGAGTGTGCATGTATGGGATACCGATGAGTAGCCGATGCTTTCCCTTGTAGTGATGCATGCGCCTGGCAGGGAGCTGGAGGTCAACAGAGGACAGCAGGCGGAAGCACATTCTTCACTTCAGAAACCAGTCGGTGTATTTGACAGAGAGAGAGAAAAAGAGACAGAAGTAGAATAAATGGGGAGACCAGAGAAGAAAGGATGGTTCAGGCGGAGAGTGAAATTAATTTTTGATGAAGGAATGTATAGAAAGGCGTATACTGAGAACAGAGACAGAAACACAGGTGGAATTTTCTATTATTTTCCTAATGGGAGAACAATGAGGCACTGTATTGCATTCACTAAAGAAAAAGCATTCCTCATCTCGTAGTTATGCATTAATACATACATTTATATATTAATTTTATATCTTAAAGTTACTATCCCAAATTTAACATTGCTACACTGTCCGTATGTTTACTGTTCTGCTATAATGTGTCAAATTTACATAAACTATCAAACACTCAAATAATATACATACAGTAAACTCATCTACTGAAATGTAACTTATGCAACATAGCAGCCCTAAAAAAAGCACTTGATTAGCTTGTGGGTGATAGTATCTAGCAGGAACATCACAAGTTGGTGGTGTGTTTATTTGGAGATCAGTTAGATGAAAATATACACTATATTACCAAAAGTATTGGGACACCCCCCTCCAAATAATTGAATCCAGGTGTTTCAGTCACTTCCATGGCCACAGGTGTATAAAATCCAGCCCCTAGGCATGCAGACTGCTTCTACAAACACTTGTGACACAATGGGTCACTCTCAGGAGCTCAGTGAATTCAAGCGTGATAGGTTGATACCTGTGTAATAAGTCCATTAATGAAATTTTCTCCATATTAAATATTCCACGGTCAACTGTTGGTGGTATTATAACAAAGTGGAAGCAACTGGGAACAACAGCAACTCAACCATGAAGTGGTAGGCCATGCAAAATCACAGAGCAGGGTCAGTGGATGCTGAGGTGTACAGTGCACAGAAATCACCAACTTTCTGCAGAGTCAACAGCTGCAGACCTCCAGACTTGGTGTGGCCTTCAGATTAGCTCAAGAACAGTGGTAGAGAGCTTCATGGAATGGGTTTCCATTGGCCGAGCAGCTGCATCCAAGTCTTACATCACTAAATGCAATGCAAAGCGTCAGATGCAGTTGTGTAAAGCACGCCGCCACTGGACTCTAGAGCAGTGGAGACGTGTTCTCTGGAGTAACCTATCACACTTCTCTGTCAGGCATCACATGGACGAGTCTGGGTTTGGCGGTTGCCAGTAGAATGGTAGTTGCCTGACTGCATTGTGCCAAGTGTGAAGTTTGGTGGAGGGGGGGTTATGGTGAGGGGTTGTTTTTCAGAGGTTGTGTTTGGTCCTTTACTTCCAGTAAAGCCAGTTTGGTGTGGAGGAACTTTACTGGCCTGCACAGAGTCCTGACCTCAACCCGATAGAACACCTTTGGGATGAATTAGAGTGGAGACTGAGAGCCAGGCCTTTTCGTCAAACATCAGTGCCTGACCCCTGACTTTCTGAGTAGAATGGTCAAAAATTCCCATAAACACACTCCTAAACTTTGTGGAAAACCTTCCCAGAAGAGTTGAGGCTATTATAGCTTCAAAGGGTGGACCAACTCCATATTAAACCCTACGGATTAAGAATGGGATGTCATTAAAGTTCATGTGCGTATAAAGGCAGACGTCCCAATACTTTTGGCAAAACAGTGTATATCTACAAATGTGTGGTTGCAGGCTAATTGATTTATTCATCCCTCTGACTCACACTTTGAAGCAACCAAATCAAACTCCCCAATAATCTGCTTTAATTCCTGTTCAGATTACACCATAACCTTCCATTTACTTTGGAACTATGTCACACCAATCACAGACAGCATCACAAGGGAAGTAAGTCACTGACAGGTGAAGTAAACAATATTGATTGTCTCCCTGTCAAGGGATCGGATACATTAGGCAGCAAGTGACAGTCAGTTCTTTAAATTGATGTGTTGAAAGAATGAAAAATGGGCAGCATAAGGGTTGAGTGACTTTGGATTAAAGTCACTCAACGACCAAACTGATTGCTAGACAACAAGTCAGAACATCTCCAAACCAGCAGGTTTTCTAGGGTGTTACTGCTGTTCAGTGGTTAATGCCTACCAAAAGTGGACTAAGGAAGAACAACAGGTGAACCAGGTCATGGGTAGCCAAGGCTCAATGATGCACATAGGGAGTGAAGTGTGTGTTCTAATCCCACAGAACAGACACTGTAAAACAAATTGCTGAAAACTTTAATGCTTGAAAGATGTCAGAATACACAGTGGACTGCACAGGTCAGTCAGAGCACCCATGCTGAGACCACATCACTTAAAGGCAATGTGAACATCAAAACTCTGAAGGATGTTCTGCTGGGAAATCTTGGATCCTGGCAATGTGGATGTTACTTTGACATGTACCGTCTATCTAAACAATGTTGCAGACGACATACACCTCTTCAGGGCAGCAATATTCTTTTCAAGGTCTCCAACTTGGCTACAAGATTTGCTCATCTCAGTCTGATCAAGCATCTGTGGGATGTACTAGAAAAACAAGTCCATACTACCTTGCAACTTACAGGACTTAAGGGGTCTGCAACTAACGTCTTCATGCCTGATACCACAGGACACCTTCAGAGGTCTGTGGAGTCCAGGTCTCAAAGGATTAGAGCTGTTGAAGAGGAATTTACACAATAACAGGCCAGTGCTTTTAATGATTCGGTGTACAGACATCCTAATTGCCATGTTACTATCACTTTACCATCCTTCAATTATAAAAAGAACATAAAATTCTAATATTTTACCTAACTAACATTCTGTTTCAATACACTTTATATAATCACTTACACCAGTGGAGAGCTGCTTGTGTAATCATGGGTGCTGTATCCCGTGATCATTTAAAAGGCAATGATATTAAAATCTAAATCTGATTATCATAAACCGTAGTGAGATGACTTACATTAAGTATTAATCTGGCTGCCTGTCAAATGACTGAATGATTTTTTTGATGCGTCAAAGTGGAACTAATTGATTCATGTCTGTTAATATCTTAAGCAGAGGCTCTGTCAAGCCATGTCGACGACAGTTTCAGTCAGAATCAAGCAACTGCTGGTGATGTCATTAGATTTTTTTGACTGCGCAATACAGTAATGGGTGCACAGCCTGTGTGCCCTCATAGTTAATTATTCAGCTTCATTTCCTTTGCCCTCACACGCATAATTAATGCCCAGACGATATTAGGAATTAGTCACTTAATCCGCTGTCTTGCTATGGTATTAGCTAATATTATTTGTACGTTAGAAGGGTCACCAAGCTCCTCTTTGATCTAACAAGACATGATACTAATTGTCAGATCCATATAATTGCATGTTAATTTGTCCAGCGTCCCCCGACTGGGATTAATCTGCTCTTAAAAATATGAGTGCTGAGCTTTCTGATGACCTCTAACAGCTTCAGTCCGGTCACGACGGGAAGATAATGATACGTGCTGGTCTCCTCAGTAAGTTCTGGAGGTCACAGACGAGAGGAGAAAATTAACAAGGAAGTGGCTGGAATGACCTCAGTTCGAGACCCCAATTTCTACCACTGAGAGGCCAAGCTGGAAGCACTGACTGTCCTTTTCCTGGCTGTGCTCTGGGTTTTTTGAAAAGCAGGCAATATTTGAAGCAAAAATCCTACTTATTTAAAAGAAAATTCAAAGTTTTACTATATCCTCCTGACTACCAGGAAAAAAAATATTGTCCAATCACATTTTTTTTAAAATTCCCCAATCTTTGTAAGGTAATAAGAATACTGCAAACATTTTTTTTGAAAAAAAAATATTTATTTTTAAGATATCATGTGTGCACTACAGTGGACATCGGAACGCCATACATGTGAAACTGAACCTCGATGGCAATCAGTTGGCACCAAAGAAAACGCCAAAACATCAACATTAGAATGAGTTTAACATCCACTTAACTATCCATCATCACTTTTGTTTTGCTTTGTTGTGCTTATTTGGTGTGATACTTCAAAAAGCAATTCCCCTTCTTGGAAACACAAAGGAATACCTTGCACTTCCTGCACATCACATATGTTTTGCTCTTACAGCCGGATCTGCGACACCTTGATGCATGTGTTTCGTCAACCATCTCTGGAAGATGGATGGCGCCGTAGTGTCTCAGAGATGCATTTGGTTGTGGTTTCCACTTTTGACGTGGGGGAATGTAGTCATCTTCGCTGTCACTTGTGATTCCTGCTTGGGCCCGAATAATCAATTCTTCACCAAGGAGCAGTTTGAAGTCAAGGAACTTCAGTGGTTTCTTCCCCAGAAACTGGCAGTCACTCCTATACTGAAGCCATGAGTTGGTGATTGCCAGATCAAAAAAGTGGAAAACTGCACGCACTGTCCATTTCCGAGTGCGAGAAGCCATCCTGTAGAAACTCAACATTCGGTCAACCAAGTCCACGCCACCCATGTTGGTGTTGTATTCAGCAATTGCCAGTGGCCTTGACACCTGAACAAACATTTTGTCTTTCTTGGACCATCTTCTGCGTGTGTCCTGAGGTTCAATGCCATAGGCAGAGGATGCCATGACAACTGGCTTGTTGTCCAACCACTTTATGACAGCAAGTTCAGGAGGGCTTCGTCTGACTACCATTTCTGATGCCCCTCTTCCTTTCTTTTTGAAGGACTTATCACCTATGATCTTGCACTCTTTTGGAACCCTGTTACTCATGAGGGTTCCAGTCCCTGTCAGCCCTTTTGTCATCAGGGTGTCAAGAAGGTTGACCGTTGTAAAGAACCTATCAAAGAACAGGTGGGTTCCTTGGGGAACAGACTCGGCCAAATGAAGAACGGCTTGTTCTCCAATGCCCTTTCCTCCTGTAACTCTGAAGGTAGTCTTGCCTTGGTAAACCACAAAGTCTAAGACCAGACCAGTTGGTGCGGCCAAGACAAACACCTTCAATCCAGTTGGGTATGGTTTGCCCGGTACATACTGGCGTACTGGGCAGCGACCAGTAAAGGGAACCATTTGCTCGTCAATGCACAATTTTCCTGTTCGAGGCAGACTCAGACATCCTTGCCTTACTTTGGTCAAGAGGGGCCTGATTCTCCACAAGAGATCACTTCTTTTTTCATCATCTGAAACATCAAGGTCGTTGACGATTTTAATGGAATTTCTTAGCTTGTAAAACCGATTTCTGGTCATGGATTCTGCCACAATTTGAACTCTGGTATTTGAGGTCCAATACATTTGAATGTTTGGATATCCTAGACAGGCCATGTAAATGCAATTCCCAAAGAATGTCTTCAGCTCTTCAGGAGTGGTATTTAGTGTTGCTCCAGACACAAGCACTTCACGCTGATTTGTGCACAGGGCCATTCCTTCAAACATGGAGTCATCGATGTACTGCTTAAAATAATCCATTGGGGTCCAGTTTTGGCGTGTCATGGCATCATTGCTCTGAATAGTGGGAGGATCATCCAGTTGGAATTTGAATCTTAAGAAAAGCAATAAAGGGAGAAAAACAAAACTAGTTATGAGTCCGAATTGTTAGAGAAATAAGTTATTTTTATTAGAATACAAACTCAAGGTGTACTTTGTATTCTTGCTCCACAGTGGACGCCGACTGGACATAGATGTGGACTGTTCTGCTTGATCTGACTCCTCTGCGTCTGCTTGCCCTGCCTGAATTTCATCCTCAGAGCTCTCTGAATCATCTTGTTCTGCTTCTGCCTCAAACACTGCATCTTGACTTTCTTCATCAGACAACTCAATATCTGAGTTTCCATCAACAATTCGCAGTAAAATTCTCTCTGCTTCTGACAAGGAATCCCTTTCTTGTAATTTGAAAAAACACAGAACAAAATGGAGGAAATAACTACAAATGTCCACTATGGAGGACATTTTTTTAAAAGCTTAAATGCTATGCTAAAATACAGTTAAAATAATTGAGACATTGTTTTAATGTGTTGTTAAGAGACTTATATAAAACATGCCAACAACATTTCAGGTCAAAATTTGCTCTATAAAAAGTATAATGCACTTACTTTTTCTCTTCCCATAAAATGTGCTCACACCGATGGACGCCATTTTCCTAATGACAAAGAAAATGGTACCAAAGCCCCACCCCTTCACATTTGGCATCATTGAAAAGCCCTAAATGTCCTCTTTAGAGGGCAAAAGGAGTTAATTCAGTAGTATGCAATGGGTGGGAGATATTCAGGTTTACAAATGTCCTCCACAGAGGACAAATATGAACTACTGGTAGTCAGGAGGATATTGTCCAGTACAGAAATGCATTTTTTTACTTGTTTTAACAGCTTACCACAGAGAGCATGGTGTCAGGAAGAACTAGATTTTGTACTGTGACGCATTAGTGAATGTAAAGCTGACGTTGTGTTTTCATTGGTACTTCTTTCTTCCCAGCTTTGATAATGAGGATATCGCAATATAACTACAAGTTATATGCAAGTCAATTTGTTCATATGTAGTAAATACTATACATTTAATGTTTTCCAGTCACTTTCATTCTTCTGGATTGACGTTTGAGTGATTCCACAAGTCTCTAGAACTGTACTGGAAGGATCCGTCTTTCTAAAGATATTCCTGAGAATTAAGGGTGATTAAGGGGTGAAGTCAAGCTAACACCTGGCTCCTAAATCCTTCATCAGTTTTCAACGGGCTTGACATCTGGTGTCCATGAAGGTCACACTATAATATTCATATAATTTTCATGCCCATCAAACCATTCAGTGACCCCATCTGTGACCTGTACTGAATCATCTGCATTCATTATGTTTCTCCACTCCTTTCGTCAGCCTTTTCTGCTTAATTTTTCCCCCCCATCTGCATCTGTATTGCTCCACCTCCCTACCAGTAAATGGAATTCATTTTTTTTCTCATCTGAGTAAACGTACTATTAATTTTTTCACATTATGGCAGCATGTTCTATCATGATAACAAAATAAAGACTGTGCACCTATTGCTGAGTTGCCAGGTCAGAACGTGTGCTTAGCTTAGCAACACCATGCTCATTACAGCTGATGTTGGCAATCTCATGCTGGCTACGGAACATAAGATTGAATTTCTGCTTGTGATTGCATTCAGGTCCGGTGATGAAATCTAATTTACTGTGTGTTTGTTAATGGCAGTCATAGGGCTGATTACATAACACATTAGGGCTCAGCTATATCACCGGAAATCAGTTTTGCAGCCAAGTGTCATATTTGCCTCGGTATCAATTAATGAAACTCAGTCTCATTAAATATACCCATGCACAAAGTTCTCCATTCGCAAAATGCCCCTCCACCTATGAAGCTGGGCGTCATACTCTAGATGTACCACAGAAGTCTGCTTGCTTTCCAGGAGCCATATATTTTGCTATACAATCTGGTATGATTATATGAATATCAAGAGTTGAGAATTTAGAGATAAACAGCTGAAGCTACGCTAACTCTTCCATCAAGTGCTATCAGACCAAAGAGGCCTAAAGAAGAACTCGAAACAATGAAGAAACTGATGAAAACATGATGGAAACATGGTATTTATGCTGTGTATATAGTAAACTGACTATTTAAAAAGGACAGTTTGTATTCCTCTATATGATTTGTTTTTGACGTTGGTCGACTTAGACATCGATCAGTTTTTATTTCTCTCGCACTACATGTTAACTAGCAAGTAGTCGGGCTGCTGTTTAGCTCGCGGAGTTAAGGCGATACTACATAGGCTCAGTCCCTTAGCAGCGGTCATGAGTTCGAGTCCGGCTCAGGACCCGTTGCTGCATGCTGCTCTCCTCTCTCCCCCACTTTCACTCTGTCCCTCTTTCTATCTGATAAAACGGAAAAACTCTCCCCCAAAAAATAAAATTACAAAAAAAAATAAAATAAAATAGTGAATAGTCTCACTTAGCTAGCACATTCGATAGAACATAAAGGTCTGGACGCCACTCTCTAGTATTCTGCTATAGAGGGGAAAACACTATTGTTTGTTCCTCTTTAACATAAAACAGAAGTTTAAAAAAGCAGTAAGTGAAGGATTTGGCTTGGACGTTTCAGTGCATCTTTTGCAAAACTTGAAATTTTCAGTGCGGTTGGCTGCTGCCTGGAGGTTGCTGTCCCCAAATAGTACAAATACTCATGACACAGTACAGTGTAGTGTATATGTGTTGCTTTCGAATCACCACGACATGGCCACTTACAATATCTGCCAATGAAATGACCAGGAGCAAACCTGCCATAGTGGTTCACCAAAATAAGCAACGTCTTATTGAGTTACTGCTTTCTTGTATATGAATAGTATTGCTGTCTTGTGTGTTTTAGGATTTGTCTGTATTGGCTGCATTATCATATCAATATTTAATGGGTTTTGCAAGTCATGCAACCAATGAGTTAACCAGTTATACTGCTATTAGGGGAAGAAGTATTTGATAGAGTACTTAAAGTCTCCTTCAGTGAAACTCAGGTTTTTTACATTGTTATTGTGTCCATGTGGTGTTTTATATATATCCTAGAAGACACATAGCACACCTTGAAACTGTAGTGTACTGATGACAGTCTCAGAAACATTGTTTATACTTGTAGTATTTTGAAACATAAGAAGCCTAGGGACTTGCAGGTATCTTTTTTCTTCTTTTGAATCAGTTTCTAGTTTCATAAGTAAGGTAAGATAAGCAGCAATGGCACTACTGTCTGAAAGTCCTGAGGCCTACGTCAACATTCCCAGGTGAAAGGTCCACCAGTGTGTCAAAGCACTGTAATATTTTACAGTATTAGGCCATGTCCACACGAAGCCAAAACGCTTTTGGTTTCAAAAACGTTCTTCATAAAAATGGAGCTGTTTCAGTAAATGTGTCCATCCACACGAATTCACTTGATACGCTTGAAAACGATTTAAAACTCATGCCAGGCCTTTTGGTGGCGCTATGACGCCGTAACAAGCGGAAAGTGGCGGCAGGACTTTAGGCATGCACAGAAATTTGTATATGATGTAAACGTAGGACTGGTGGCGGCAAATATGAGTGGATGAGCTGGTACGACTTTAGTCTGGATGGATGATGAGGTGGAACTATTAGCAGTACATACGCAGCACTATACGGCGCCATTGTTGTCGTTTTCTGAGTTTCTATAGAGAGGTGGAGCTATGACGCAAGCATGTCAGAAAAAGAAGCCAACAGGGCGTACAAACAGTGCCGCGTAAACGGAATTTTCAGATCTTTGCACTCTGGGACCTAGGTTCAGAAATGATCGTTTTCAGACCCCAAAACGCCAGCTTCATGTGGATGATACATGGGTTTGATGAACTATTTGTGTATTTAGGTCTGGGCTCGTCTTCGTATGGATGGGGCCTCAGTGTGTTAAATTCTATGGTGCACTGACAGAATGAACATTAGGCTTTCCGGAACATTTGCTGAGTCAGAACGTCTTCAAAAAATATGTTTCCATCGTCCATGAAGCCCCATAATTCTCTTCTGAAAAAAGTCAAAAACCACATCAAGCGTGAGAAAAAAGCTCCTTTGAATTTTGTCATTTCCATTATGACTCACCATTGAAGTGTTGCTCAGGTGCTTTTTGTTAATGTCACAGGAAAAAAGTAGGGTCAAATAGGACTGGGAACGAGCTAATGACAAGATTAAGTTTTTCTTGGAGATCGTGGTTCAAGTAAAGAGAAGTGAAAATGGTGACTCAGAAACATTTGATTGGTCGATGCTTCACTGCTCAGTGGAACTTTGGAAAAAGTTGGAGGCAGCTGAACTTTGATTGGTAGCACATCAAGTGCATGTGTGAGGCAACAGTTTGCAGCTTCATATCACCTGCTGCCATTGAAATTGACTTGTAGCCAGTTGCTTTTCCACTGAAGATCTGAACACACCGTTAGGAGAATTAATATCCCATTAATACATGATGTAATTGTCTTATCTTAGTAACGCTACAGCTGTAGCATCAATCTGTCAGCAGTTAAGCTGTAGGTAATGAAGACCTGGTCATGTAAACATGTTACTCACGTACAGTTTGGGAGATAACTTGCATATTGTAGGAATGTAGATCCAGATATGAAAATAGAATTGGTACTATAGTGGATTATACATGTCAGAGAAGCACAGCTAAACATATGAAATGGTCATATCAGCAGTGTAACAGTGTATTGTAGGAGCTTTAGGGGTGCAGCAGCAGCAGTCTACAGACAGGCATGCTGACACAATGTTGGGAAGATGATTCTTTTCTTAACACTATGCCATTTCCTGCTGTCAGAAGTGATTCCAGCAGAAGACCTCACTTCACCGTAACGTACTTTGACTGCCAATTACCTGCTTCATCAACCTCTCAGCAGATGCCCTCTGGAACAGGAACCTGATGGAGAGCTTGAAGAAAGTGGCCGAGCTATATTCAGCCACAGTAACACAAAAACTTTAGTGTGTCATGCTTCAACACCAGCTCCACTGGAAATGGGGAGAAATTAAGGATGTGGAATTATATTGTTGCATTTTACAGCCTACATGTCCTGACTTCATTCTCTCCGATGTGATTGGACTGAATGTATAGATATGCCTGAACGGATGTCATGCTTTATAACGTGCACATTTTGCATTTTCTGAAACATGGCTAGATACTGTATATTTTTCAGTAAAGGTGTTTAAAGTGCCTTGTTGTTTGCAAGCATTCGGGGCAGTGCAAGTCACTCATACACTTAATGCAGTCTTGTCCATATTAAAACCTCTTAGCCAAAGGGTATTCACTACAGTACTTCCAAAGAATGTTGGTACCTAAATCTGAATGAGAACAGCTTGCTGTGAGTTTTAGTGTTTGCTTTTAATTTTAGTTCTTCTGAGGTGTCTTTTGGTGTCTTTTTTAAACTGAGTGCACTATTAAGATGAAATTGTCCAAGAATTGGAAACACCTCTAACACTAATGTTATTTTGCCAACACTTTGGCCCTTAAAGGTTGCACTGACTTACCAAGACTGGTAGAACATGTGATACAGCAGCTCTCAAAGGTGAAAGTAGCAGGTATGTTAAAATGAGTGTATTCTATGAGGTCTAAAAAAAATCTGGTCTTAGTTGTTCTATAAAAGAAGTGTTGCTGTTTCAAGTGCAAAGTCTGTGCACATATACCAACATACATTACTAAAAGTGGACTGTCAAGGTACTGGACCAACAGTGGGTCAACGTTTCTTTGGTCAGTTGTTAGGTTCAAAACCTGAAAATACACACACAGCACAGGAAGGAAGACAGCACTCATGAACTCAGGTCTTTTACTTGCGCACAAGAAGAGAATGGACACTACAGCTCTGCAGTATGCATCGCTACAGCATTCCAGCTCTCTGACAGTCCTTCTGTCCATGGCTCTTTTATTTGGTAAACAATCATGTAACACAGGGCGTCCCCACACGTCAAGAGTCAGCATAAGATAAGTGTCACTTACACAATCTTAATGGGTCAGTTCTCTGTGTTCTTTACTGTGAGTACATACAGCTTGGGATTTTTTATGGTGATTCATATCTTTACAATCATGGCTGCTGACATGTAGACTTTAAAGTCCTGACAGTCACTCAATGATTACCTAATAGGTATAATTCTTAATATAAGCACAATTCTTCTAACATCATTTTTTTAAAGAAACAAAAATTAAATGGAACATTTTCCTTTTAGTTTTCTTCATAATATAACTATGTATTGTTTTGGGGTTTGTTTCCACTTAAAAAGTCAAGAGGGGACTGGGACCCTGCAGCTTTTGATGCGTTGCTAAGCCAATACTGTGAAATGAGAGGAGTGTGAATTTCAAGTCGGATGCTATGATTTAATGTTGTATTTGCTCAAAATAACATACTTCTAAGGGGAAAAACCTTTAGTGTTCGTCTCTGTTTTAATTTATGCTTCAGCTACAGTGTTGAGGTTCATTAAATCTTACATACATACACACATTTACTGCTGGGTGGTAAAATTTTGTACTCTAACATGGCCTACAGCGACATTAACGCTGGATGGGTAAAGGGGTGTTACATTGTTATTAATTTTAGGAAGACATCTGGTTGAATCCTCACTCAGAACTGACAAACTTTCCATAGCATTAAAGTTGGTTTTAATTAACACTGATTGCTGTATATTTGCACATGTGCAACAGCTATTCTCCAACTATGAGAGTGGTCTATTACTCTTTACAGTAGGGGTGCCGGGACTCTTTCCAACAGCAGTTTTTAAAAACAAGGTTTTTAAAAGTTCAGCCTGAGGCAGCAAAAAGAACTGATTAAAGAAAATGCCAGCTCCATACAAACCACTGGAACAACAGAACCCCAGACTAATTGGCTGCAAACAGATTCAAAAACTGAACTGGAAGAGCACTCGCAGTAAGGTCGGAACCCTATCTTGTAGTGTTAAAGAAAGTGATCTGGATTTGCTCCATCACTCCGCCAAGTTCCATAAAATTTGGCCTGGTTGATTTTTAGTAATCAAATGGCACTGAAAACAGAATTCCACACCGACCCCGTACTGGCAGAGAAATAATAACAAGTTGTCAGACAGATGGGTGGCGGAAAGTGCTGCCGTTATCAGAGTCATGGCCTCCTGTTAGCTGCTAAGGAGAGAACATTGCGGCGTGCTGATATTTATAAGGTTCATGATCGCACATTTTTCTGGAGTGTTAAATACATTTTCTTGTCATAACAGGTTAGTCACGGGCAAAACAACAGGCTGGCAAAATAACTCAGAGATAACTACCTCAGAAAAGTGTCTCAAGCAAATGAAGAGTTTGTTTGTCAAGATGAAGAGATCTTACTATGTCAAGAAAACAGCACTTTTATTCATTTTTGATCTTTTGAAATTAGAAGGTGGTTAACTCATAATCCCAAGACTGCAAGATTAAAAGAACACTTAAGTAAAAGTGCTCCCCTGACGAATACCATGCCAAAAAAGAACAGCTGAAGTTAATAAAGAGGTGTACTTCACTGTAAAAGCACCTCTCAGGGTTGTGGTTGTCAGCAAGGCTACACTATATCAGTCTTAAAGTGGCATCTCTTTAGAAGTATTTTCCCAGCATCAGACAGGTAAAACTCTGCAATCACTCTACAGGTACATAAGGATCATAGCATCCTTGGTACATAATGACAGCTATTCATCTTTAGCTGCTGTGAGGCTGTGACTACATCAGAGCTTGGCAGTGTTTGGAAGGTCACATCCTTCAATGGGAGACCCTCAGCAGGCGGGTAATTGGTCCCCAATCAATTAAGCAACCTACGCCTGCTGTGAGTCAAGCCCCATGGATCACCTTGATACATCGGACTGCCGGCAATCATCCCCGGGTGGAGAGGGATGCAACTGTGCTATTAAATGCCTGCGCACTTGACATCTGCTGCATACGGCCTCCACTGGTGATGAGCTGTTTGAATATTGACATTCTTCAGCTAAAAATCCAATTCCCTCTCTGTCAGCTGGCGTCATCAGAGACTATTGTGATTACAGCTTTGAAAACAGCCTATATTTATTTACACATGTAAAATGCTTGTTGGAGACTGATACAACACAGTGAGAGAACACTTAAATTGGCACTAAGAATCGAGTACACAGAATGTCAAAGACAGAAAGCCTGTTATTTATGACTTACCTAGTAGTCCAGGATGAGGCCACCTCAAAGAAGGTCATTCATTCCAAGTTGCTCAGGCTTGATGTAGGTACTGTGCGTGGAGTTTGTTACTAAAATAGAGAAATGAAGAAAATATTGCATTCGTTATCAATTATGCAGCAGATGAAACATTCTAACTCCTTAATTGAGCATCTACAGTAGAATTTCTCCAGGGAACCTTGTCCTCGGCTGCCTTTTTGACATTTAGTGGCTCTAGAACTGCAGTGTTGCTCTTTTCGTGGAGCCACCACTTCAGTCCCAGCTGAAATATCTCATCAATTATCGGATGGATTTCCATCAACATTTGTGGTCCCGAGATGATATCACCTACTGTCGATCCTTTGATCTTTTGTCTCACACTGCTATGAAGGTTGACGACACCCTCAGCTGCACCTTCTGCTTAGTGCTAATTAGTAAATGCGTCAGCATACTAAACTAAGACAGTGAACACGGCGCCCATCAGCGTGTCAGCACTGTCTTTGTGAGCATGTTAGTATGCTGATGTTAGCATTGAGTTCACAGCACCACTGGCCCAAAGTACAGCATCACACAGCTGCTAGCACAGCTGTCGACTCTTAGTGCACCCAAGAGTCTTTAAAGCATTTCTACATTTAGTGGAAAGTCATCAGTGAAGAGGCAGATCAGGTGAGAGGGGTGGGTATAACATTCAACACATTTAATACAGGGAGTTATCTAGCATGACCTGTAACCATTCAGCTACTGAGGTGGCGTGTGCCCAATTTTAATACTGAGTGCTGCTGTGGCAGTGCAGATATTGTGCTGGACCATCGAGAGAGCTGAGCCAGAAAGCAAAGCTCTGGATTTATCAGTTGATCTACCATCATTTACGGTCATGAGCTCTGGGTAGTGACCGAGAACAAGACTGCAGGTACAAGCGGCTGAAATACGTTTCCTCCTTAGGGTGGCTGGGCTCAGCCTTAGAGAAAGGGGGAAGAGCTCGAACACCTGGAGGGAGTTAGAAGTGCTCTTTTGCATCAAAAGGAGTCAGCTGGGAAGAAGGACATCTGGAATGCTCTGCTCAGCCTGCAGCCGCTGCAACCCAACTCTGGGTAAGTAGAAGAAAATGAATGGATGGTTGTTTTGGACAGTGACAGTTATACAGGAAATTGAAGTGTCCTGGGGTCTTTATGGAGTAACAGAACACAACTGTTGGGAAGCTGACCTAAACACTATTGACATATATCCAAGCTCTCCTGTCAACTCACAACACATGAGGCTCCCTGGAGCAGAATAATGTCCCACAGCCTCAGCAGTCAGGTTTAGACTTGGTCATGGCACAGAAACTGATGCAACTGCTGTTGTAGGTGATGCTGTTAAAACAACACTGTACTGTACTGCAGCCTTTATAGATATACCCAAGAGTTTTTATACTGTTGATTCCAACATTCTTGAGATGGACCCATCAACAATTGGCACCATGTAGTGTTAGTAATATTCTTTCATCTCAAACAAATAATCACCAACACAATTTTTTGATAAGAAGATTTGTTTTTTTGATTTACATTATGATACTGTTTCCAATTTGAGTGCACACATTTTGGTCAACATTTAGTTATCATAAGTTTATCAAACTGGTTTGAGCTGTACCTGTTTCTTTGTCTCTCCATGTGCTGCTGAGTTCCTGACAAAAGGGGGAGGCGGAGTTTAAGACGGCCTTTTATGCTGGAAGACAAGAGGTGGAAGGTGCCAACTCCCAGTGCTGGGCAGGGGAGTCCTTTATTGCAGAGACTTCAAGAAAAGCGGCATATGGACATTTCTTTGGCTTTTGGGGTGATATTAGTATTTAGTATTTCTAGATATTATTTGTGTTGTATCTTTAATTGGTATTTGGGTGTAGTTTGGGTTTTAATAGTGTGGTAATAAGTTCCCTTCCCCCTTTGTGTGTCTGTAGGCTAGCCTGTGTGTATATATACACCCCGTCTTTCGTGTCAGTTGGCAGGTCAGGTTTGTTTAGTTGAGACTTTTGTTGCTGTATTGTTTTGTTGACCTCAGTTTATTTAAATGGCCCTGAGTTGTTATTTCTGTTGCTACTTTTCTTTGCTTAAGTATTTTAATCGATTGCATCTTGTTTCTATTGATTGTTTAACTGGGCTAATGAAGCCATACAAAATTATTCTTGTGTTCCTGCTCTTGCTGCTTGGTCCCTTACAATTCTGTTACAAAAACTGCTTTCTGTATACCTCTGCTTGAAAATCTTATCTTTCCCATAGAGTTTAAATCATTGTTACACATGGCTTCAAAGCCCCCAGATGGTTGATAGAGGTGTTCCTCAGGGATCAATATGAGGCCCACTCTGCTTTTTACTCTGTACATGAAGTAAGGGGGAATGCCTGATGAAGTGTTCATTAGTAGGAATTCATGGATGATGTGCAGTGGAGGTTTGTAAAGACAATGAATTCAGTTAAATGACGTATAATACTGGACCCTTAAATTTCTCAGACTGGTAACACTGTACTCTCCCCCTGCCATGGTGGTCTGTCAGTGACTGTCTTTCACATCTTTTATTTAATTCTTCAGCTTTAAACTCATTATATCTTTTCTTTCCTTTTGTTTTCAATTTGTCGTTCTTCAGGTGGATCACAGTCATCAAAAGTGTCCTGTTCTCCAAATATTTTGAAAGAGGTTGTGATTTCCATGGAGGCTTTGTCTGCGTTCCTTACTTTAGATACAAGCAGAGCCAGAGGCGAACAGACACTGGAACTTTTTAGTTTGTGTCAGGAATTAATGGACACTGCACTTACAGAATTGCGTGGTCAGCCAGACCAAGGTAGAATAATGATTATTTCCCAACTCAGTGCGGCTACAGATATAAACTTTTTTTCCTGTTATATCAAGGTTTGTTTCCATTTTAGAGAGCGATATTTGTAGCAGTGACATTCTTGCACCTATTGATGCTTTACAGATCGATCAAGTAAATCAATAAAGTAACTAGTAAGTAATTTTTTCACTCTAATACCCAAAACGTTGACTGCACCTCTGTTGGTCTATGCACATCAAATAATTGTTAACTTTCACTGTAAAGTAAGAAAAACACTGTATCTGTGTTTAATTTCTTAACTCTCATATTGACTAGTTTTCAAATAGCCTCTATGTAGCAACAACAGCAGAATAAAATCCCTCAAATTCAGTTGTGGCTTTTAGTTTTCTTGTGCCACCTCAAGACTTACTGTGATCCCATCTTTCCACACCGATGAAAAACCTCTGGAGGTGCCCCTGCTTATCGCTTAATATATTTCAAAACAGGTAAGTTAAAGGTTAAATTCACCTGCCTCCATTAGCCGATAAGCTTGACATGTCTACCAGGGACGTGACACAAAAACTACTATGCCATGTGAAAGGTGCTCTAGGTTCACCACTGAGCCAGTCTTACATCACGATGTAACAATCAGCCGGTGCAGTCGAGCGTATAATGTGGTTTTCATTTTCTGCAGTCGTATGAAAAAATAAAGCAGAGGATGTATTGTGCATGACCCCCTTGTGCTTCTGTCACTGAGGAAAAGGTTGATGGAAAGGTTACATTGAACAGTTCATCTATCATTCGACATGTCCAAGCTTCTTTTTCTAATCCGCACTGATTTCCCTAAACCCAGAGCACAAGCCGTATATCTGGCTTTCAGTTTTGCTCATTTCCATAGTCCTCATTCCCTGTGTCTTTCTCTGACACACACATGCACTAAGAAGAGGGAGCCTGGCAGCATGGAAAATAACTAATTAGAGCCTCCGATCCATGCATCTGATTATAACAGCTCGAACGAAGATGGTGTACATCAATCATATGGACAGCAATCACTTTTGCCAAGCTTGCCGGCTTCTGTGTAAACTTATCACATTATATCACAGTACAGATAAAAAAAAATGCACATTTTAATTGCGGCCTAAATGGCTGGAATTGCAGGGCCTGAGTAGCTCATCAGCACTGTGAAAATGGAACACTGTTCTGAGATTAATTGAAACGGTGGAAGGATGAGGGAAGAGGGTGCCATACGCTGACAATGTGTTGATTATATGCATTAGTTCTCCCACAGTCTGTCAGAATATGCATGCATCATCACAATGCATACACAACTCCATATCCTGTAAAGCAGCACACAAACCCTCAAGGGCATCATTTGCCTTTCACCTTTCAGGAATGACTTGGGAAACAGTTCTCATGTGGACTCTCAAGAGTGAATACTGCTAATGTGCCTAAAGCGCTGCTATAATCCTGTGGCACTTAACATGATGTTCTGAGCTGAACTGTGCGTTGAGACAAATGGCCTATTAGCTGTAATTAGGATGTATGCAGCAGCAGTGGTTTGAAAGGAGAACATGTGGTCCATTTATATTAATGACAGCGGAGAGCATACACTATTTGAAATGCCTCTTTGTATAACATTACGCAATTCAGCAGCAGCACAGCCTCCAAGATGCTCTTCTCTGATAAAGTTTCAGCCAAAACTTATCATCGTATCCGACACAAAGACGCTAATATTTGAAGAGATGATGGTGTGGCTTACTCTTGAGACTTTTGTTAGATTTCCCTTAACTGCATTCATTTATTTAAGGGCAACTTAAAGCTGTAAAGATTGACGTTTTTATGAGTCACACATTTATAAGTGCTGCACAATTATAAAAAGCAACCCATCACACACAAACACATGGACAAATCTGAATAAAAACACAATAAAATAAAGACAAATACAAGGTACAGCACAGTAAAAGATAAAGTCAGGGTGTCAAGATCCACTTTGATGGCATGGGTCTTTAAGTTTCTACATTCTGAGCAGTTCTTGCATGAAAAGACGAACTGTCCCAGAGACTAGGAGCAGCTACTGCAAACACTCGATCGTCTAAGAGTATCTGGTTGGTTGACCTCTAGCTGATAAGAACAGATGAGCAGACAAACCAACATAATGTGTCTTAGGTGTTGTCTCACTGCCACCTGAACCTTGACTCTACCCTCTAAAGGGACCCAAACCATGCCAGCGAAACACCACCCAGGCAAAACACTGCACTGTAGAGTCAACCACTGTATCATTCTTAGTGAATGCCATACAAGTACTCACCCGTCTGTTGAGAAAATAGTGAAAATGGCTCATCTGACTCAATCACCAGGACCTCTGGTGGTTTGTGCACAACTAAACTCTCAAATTTGAATTTATCTATGTAATGAGTGGTTTATGCATTAAGTAGTTATTGACGGACTGTTGACTTGCTGACAGCCAATCACAATTTCCAACCACTTTTTACTGATATCTTTCCAGAAGATCTAAATCCAAATATCACTTAAGTCATTGTTCTGATTGAAACTCTAGTCAGGTGAGCAGTCTGTGACTTAAGCTCCTGTCATCAGTACCCCAACAACATCTTGATAGAAAATCAGAAGAGGGAGTTAATGCGAGTCAGAAACTGCCACATTGAGGTTCAGGGAACCTATGGATAATGTTCATGGTCTGTTGACATACTTTTTAACAGGGTCCTGTTGGTTGATTTACCCCTGCTTCCAGCTGTTATGCTGAGCTAAGCTAAAGTCTTAATAAATCAAGTCCTGTGCATGCTGTGGTGGCCAGATTATAAAAGTCCATTTGAATTAGTACCTCTGCCAAGGAGGTTGTTCTTTTGCCGGTGTTTATCTGTTTGTTTGTTTGTTTGTCTGTTAGCAACTTTACACAAAAAGTTCTGAGCAGATTTTGATGAAATTTTCAGGAAAGGTGGATAATGAGGCAAGGAACAGATGATTAGATGTTGGTGGTGATCCGGATCACCGTCTGGATCCAGGAATGTTTTGCAGCATTGGGAGATAGGGCAGTGTGCATGATTATGTGCATGTAAATCCACAAAAATGTCCAGGCTGCTTGGCAAAAAATACAGGATAAGTTCTCGATAATTTCTACAACATGTCAAAATTTGATCTGGATCCGGACAAAATTCTGGATACTATGATCCAGAACAGGAAAAACTAGAGGGCCTGTGGAATGGTCATCACTGTAAGGTAACAGATGAAGATCCAGACATGCAGCCAACACCAACATGTAGCTGAGACTCTGCTGAATCAGGAGGATGCCAACAGATCTGTTGTAGAATCAACAGCTATGGAGCTGGATCCAGAAGAAACCACCATTACCGAAAAGTGATTTTGGTGAAGAACTATTGAACTAATAATGATATCAATGTGAATCCAGATGCTAAGGGTTTGTTTTCTGGGTCAATGAATCTAATGATGTAGATAAAACAATCCTGGGACTTTTATTTCTTTGTGTAAATCCCAATATGGGGTGAAATGTGCTGCAGGTGGAGGTCTGCGTTCTCCGAGTGCTTTTCTAGTTTTGTGAGATACTCAAAAAAGTGGTCATTGTGTGGTATCTAAAGACTACACAATTATACATAGGCTAGCAATTTTGTTCAGGTCCATTTCCAGTGTACATATCAGTGTATTTCCTATAAAGGTGTTTAGTAAGCCATATATTTTACCCACATTTGTCTCTGACAGTTTCTGCAACATATTTTGCAGCTGCTGATTAATCAGATGCTTGTTGCATTAAAAGTTTCTCTTGATGCCTTAAATGGAATCATTGACCAAAGACTAATTCATCTGTCACTGAGCCAAGAACTTGGGGAAAATCCCAAAGAGATGAGAAGCATCTTATCCTTCCACTGACAGCTTCCAGAAAGAAAGGCTCCTAGTCCACATTTCACAAACCCGGTTATCAAAGCCTCACTTAGGATATGGTTCCAGTTTAGGAGACGTTTTGATTTAAAACAGTACAGCAGGTATTTCCCAGTAGCAGATAACCACTTCTTTCTTCCATCTGGGCTCAACAATGCACTTCAATATTGTCATAGAAATGGGTGGAGATTCTTCTGTTATTTGTACCCTGATAATGTGTTTGTTTCATTTGAAACACTCAAAAATGACCACAACATACCCAAATCACAGTATTTTAGGTTTCTTCAGATACGCAGCTTTACCAGAGAAAAAGATTCCCCTCATTTCCTTTCCCACCACCTAAGAATCACTTAGATGCAGCTCCAGGACTGGATCCTTATGAGAAGAAACGTGTATCTGCAATTTACAATATGATAGGAGACTTAAAAGTAATATCATGGGATAAAACTAAAATGGCGTGAGGAAAAGATTTAGAGGTTGAGCTTTGTGAAGATATGTGGCAATATAGTCTGAAACGTGTTCATACCTCGTCATTGTGTATACGCCATGGTTTAATACAGTTTAAAGGACTCCATCGCCTGCACTGTTCAAGGGATAAATCATCCAAACTCTTTCCCACTGCAGATCCTGGCAGAACCCGCCACAACAGGACACATGTTCTGGTCATGCGACTCCCTCAACAACAATTGGAGATGGATACTTGATGTATTTTCCAAACTCTGTTTTCAGACTATCGCACCTGACTATCACACAGCCATCTCTGGCGTACCAACCCCAGGCCACAAAGTCTCCATTTTACAAGATAAAGCTTTGGCATTTGTTTTCCTGCTCGCACGCAGACTTACACTTTTTGGAAATCAAATTCAGCCCTGTCATTTCTGCAGTGGTTGAGGGATGTACTGTCTTTTCTACCTTTAGAGAAACTGAGATATGTGAAGCCCACAGAAACTTCACCCTGACCTGGAGTCCCTTATAGAATTTGTACAAGGTTTCCCTGCCTTAACACTTGTTGTATTGGATAGTTTAAACTACTTTATAACATATTCAAAACATCAGTTCACTCAACATATGATAAGCAGTTCTTGTCTGACTATTTCTGTGTTTGCTCTTGTATTTTTCTGTTTGTTTAATGTAATTTTTGTTTATGAGCCTTGAGGGGTGTGGGGGTGGATACATTTTTTCCTGTGTCTATGTCTGAAAGTTGTATATTTGTTAATTGAAAACTGCAAAATAAAGTTTTTTTAAAAAAGAAAGAACGTCTCCTTAGAGAGGGGTTGTTCATCGAATCATACAACACTGGTAATCTTTTCATTTCACTCTCAGACAGACAGCAAGTAAAAGCAGCACCATGTTAAAAACCACTGCTACACTGACTTCTTCAAAGTTCCAACATGTCCCACCTGTGACCAACCCCACAGGGGCGTCACAGTGTACCGACCACATGTTGATTTCATCACATCACCGCAGCAAGGTGAGAACAACCACGGATCAGCGGCACTCTGCTTCTTGGATTGCTGTCATTAAGGGCATGACTGACTCTGCTGCCGGAACACTTCAGTTCTGCTGCTGCTGTGGTAGTTTATGTGGGTGCCAGTGACACTCACTACGATCTGTGAGAGGAACTCAGGGAAGACTTTGTTTGCCTCGTGGACAGACTGCTGGATCCTGGCGAGAAACGCGTAATATCTGACTCGTTGCGAGAGCCGTTTTGATCTCGTCGGATTCAGTAATCTGCATCATCTCCACACCTAGCTCAGAGGGTATTGCAGCGGCAGAGGCATCACACCGAACTTCTTAAATACGACAGCTCACTCTCTAACTATGCAGGATCAAAACTTTCATCCACAGACACTGAATTCACTTCACATTCATGCAAGTTGTTAGGAAACACTCTTTTGTTGCTTTAATGACTCAAGCCTGGCCTGTAGTGTTACATGCAATGTCATCACATCTTCTTTTCAGTGCAACTTTATTCCAAGTGTTGGTGTCTCTACTGATAGGCAATCTAAAGCATCTGTGACTCATTCAATGACAGAAGGCCTGCTTAAGTTATGATTCTGCTGACTGACTTTTGGTTGATCCTCCAGGGGTCTTAAAACCACATAAATGTGAGCGGTAGCAAAATTGAACTGAATCCAACAAACTAATTACGATGTTTAACATTAACAGAAGCCTGTCTGGCTGATAATTAAATACGACATTACATCTCTTGACAGTTCTACAGTGTCTTGGTTGTGGTGAATCGTAATGTTAATTAACACAAAAGCAAATACCTGCAAAACCAAAAGTTCTCAGTAAGTAAACAGAGCTGTGTTTTTGAAGTATTTTTAACATGGGTTGATATCTTCCACTGCTTTGCTATCAAACCTACTGCTCACATTTTTCAGACTGAGCTTTGCTGTTATGGCTGCAGGGAGAGCCAATTATGGTTAACAGGACTCTGATAATGTGGGAGTTCTGTAACAAAAAGATCAGAAAAAGAAGCTAATTTTGCATTCTGATCCGACGCTCGGTATTTAATCATAAGGATTCTAACAATGTCCACGGAGAATTGGTGGGTTTTTTTCACCCCCTTTCAAGACCAGCTCTAAGGCGGTTTCTTTTCAAAACATCAACCGATGCATCGGGCGGAGGAAGGAGGCACCCGAGAAGCAGTGATTATTTACAACAGACGAGGCCTCGTAGAGTGTGAACGCAGGAGATAAGAGACAGAATCAGAGGGCTCAGAGGGGGGACAGTGTGAGAGAGTGGGTGTGTGGATGGTTGAACAAAAACTTTTCGTCCATATGTCCCTTTCCCCTTCAGTTAAAGGAAATACTAAGCCCCAAATTATTGATATCCTGCCACAGTTTGATTCATAGTGAATTTTTAATTGATTGATCGTTTTCTTTTGGCTGGTAATTACATAACGAGGAGACAAAAGATGGTAACATTTTCAGCTGTTTCTGTTTGTATTTCATTTTTGCTTTTCAAACCATTTCTTAGTAATCAGTAGAGCCTTTATCTGTCAAACAGTTCTTAGAATTGCTAACAATCTTTCCGTATGTCTCTACTGGATTTTGTTCCACTCCTCTTTGTGATGATCTCTAGGTCTTTGCGGTTGAAGGCTTCCTTCTCATCACTCTGGTCTTTATCTTCCCTCCATAGATTCTGGATTCAGGTCTGGACCCTTGCTGAGCTGCTCCAAACTGTTGGTATTGTTGTCTTAAACCATTTCCTGACCACTTTAGTCTTACGTATTTTGGACCACTGACTCACTGGAAGGTCCAGTGCTGCCCAAGGCTGACTGCCTGATCTTTCCCTCTAGAATCTTAATAATGCATTGATAATAATGCATTATTAAGGTCTTCCATCCAGGTACTGACCAGGCCCAACCTCGCTTAGCTTCCGAGATCTGATGAGATCGGGCATCCACAAGGCGGTATGGCCACAATGTGCCACAATTAATGGGGTTTTCTCTTCTCTTGATGATGTTGTTTGCTTGTTCAAGGCTGTCTGGCCTATTAGCTGAAAAAAGACCCCTGAAGAATTACATTTCCATCACCAAACACAACCATTGGAGTGGTCCTTTTGGTGTTGAATGTGTCTCAGTTCTTTCACCCCTGTGTAAAACAGTTCAAGTTGTCTCATCTGACCACAGAACTGATGACTGAAATGTAAGCTTTTGTAAAGGCTAGGTGAGCTTTTGTATCTCTCTCTTAGGGAAGTGGATTCCTACATGGTTAGCAGCCTTGTTCAGTGTCTCCTAGAGTGTCTGATTGAGATGCTGGTACCTGAATTGCTCACATTGATCAAGATAGGTCTTGCTGGTGATCGTTGGATTCTTCTTGGCCTCTAATATTACCATTCTTGCCAGCACAGGGGTCACTTTTGGCTTCTTATGAGGTCTTCTGAGATTTATTTTTCTTTTGTTTATTCATGATGCGTTGCACTGTGGCCACTGACATTTTAAAAGAGTTACATCACAACTCGCCCTGTGATGGACCCTAATAGCAAGCTGTTTGGTTTTGGCCATGACTTGCAAACCACTATAAACTAACTCAAGAACTATGACATCAGGTTGTAGTGTACTGGAATGCTGTGTAACATGGTACAAATTAGCAGGACTATTTGGAATGGTCATGAATAATTTTTGGACATGGCACTTTTTAGTAAAAATATCAAATAAAAAAAATAGTCAAAATGTACCTTTTACATTTCTAACACTATGTCTCAGTATCTTAAGTCACTTATTTATGTCATTTCCAGCCAGGACAAACCAACTGGTCTGATAAAAGTTCACTATAAATCCACATTCGGCATGAGTATGACACATAAAATGTCAACAGAGCAACAAAACTGACACAGGTTTATAGTTTTCTCTTTCAGTCTGGGGGTTTTCCTCCTAGAAAGAAGGGATGGAGAGTCTTTTACTTGTCTGTGCCCAGGGGCCCATTGTGTCATAATCCCTCCATAGTGTATATCGATTCTATTGACCGGTTGTGGCAGGAAGGTCTGCGCTAGATTGAGAAGTTGTCTCTAAAATGAACAGACTGAAGATCAAACAGAAAAGGGGCTTACAAGGTGTGGCACTGTCAAGAGAAAACTGAACTTACAGACCTCCTCTCAACCTCTGTTTTCACGCTGACATTTCACTGACATCGCACCACAGGGTGCCGTCAGGATGGGTTGGCTGTGTTCCAGGGCCAGTTTTTAAAAAGTATCGCTGTAGTGCTGTAGTTTATTGGCTAAATCACAAATACATTGTTTCAAAGAACATAAAAGGACATCAGTGACAGATTCAGGAGTCCTTACAGGCCTCATGAGAACAGTTTTAAAGGCCTCACAGGCCTCAGAAAGCCTGATCTGGACGACACTATGGGCCTCTCTAATGCAGAGTCTTAATAATATCACAGCTGCAGCCGCCTCTTCCAAAATATAATGAATGGATTAATTCCAGTATTCTTGCTTAGTCATACTGCTGAAATAAAGTTGTTTTCATGACCTTGTTAATTAACACAGTTTAAAAACACACATTCAAAACAAAGGGAACAAGGGAGCTCTTCAGTGAGGGTGGTTTTATCTGCCTGCAGTATTCCCATACAGTTTGGCATCCTTAGTCTAACTTCTACCAACCAGTTTAAAGTTTTATGAGAAAAAAAATCTTTCGCTATGCTGGGACCCACAGAACAGTTGGATAATAACTGCTTCAACACTGACCCACTGTGAAAGTCTTTAATATCTAATTCCTACAAGATGCAGCCGTATCTCCTTCATAGGCCGCATTTAGCTGCGAGGGGAGGAGGAACTGTTCTCACAAACATCCACAATGTCTGGTTCATTCCTTATTAATGTGAATCGGACACTTGCTACCACAGTGTTAAATGCCAGGCAGGAGCAAAGTGCCTGCTGTGTCTGATTTTCTTCCTTCCTGCTTTTCTTTCTCTGCTCAACTCTTGTTTTTTTCCTGTTTCTTGGACTACTTTCGTTGGTTTCCTTGGACTACAAGTTGGTCTATCAAACCAATCATGCTGCTAATATCCTGGGTCCTAAGTAACGCCTGAAGAATTCACACCCTCTGTTTCTCTGTTCTTAGCCAACCGGAGCTGCTTTTGCACTGTTTCAGCAAACCAGTTAAGATCAGTAGGAACAGGTATGGTATCCATTTTTAATGATAGGGGAGAGACAGGGTGAAAGAGGGTAGAGAGACACGCAGCAAAGGATCATGGGCTGGACTCGGAGCTATCCTGGCAACCGCTCCACTACTTGATGCAGCTCCAGCACACCAGCTCACCTATGACTCCACCCAAACACTGTAAGCTGCTCTACGTAATGACAAGTTGTAATATTGGAGAAATTGATCCTGCAGGAGGGAAATTACACAAAAGTCCCAACCTGCAAATGGACAGGATTGAATCTGTGTGACTGAAGCTGTCATCAGTACGCTGCAGTTTCAAACCGGAAAAAACACCATATGGTTATGTTAACAAGGCAACTCTTTAGGGGGTGTTTAAGGCATTTATGTATGACCCAGGTGTTAATGTCTGCATATATGGCATATGAATCTGTGACAGTGGGGGATAGTTGATGCTTGTGGAATATATTTAAATGACCTTTCACTCCATGTGCCTTTCCCCAGCTCCACCACAGTTTCACAAAGGTCCACCAGATCAACCTGTGATTCATGTTCGAATGCAAAACAGGTTTTTCACACTGAAGTGGGCACCATTATCATTTAATTCACTTCACTGATGGACGCGGAGCAAACGTGTCTCCTCCCTGACTCCCTCTAAAATGAAGTAATTACCACGGCTGACAAGGTTGGTGTGAAGCACGCCAAACTTTGTGCAGCAGCAAGCACTTTGTCCGAGAATCCTTTACTTGTCTATTCCACAAATTATCGACCGAGGGCTTCTCTGAACACGAGGTCAGCCGGGATGAGCATTCAAATCAATGGAGGTGCACTGGAGCAGCTCTCGCTCTAAACTGGACCCCCTCCCTCATCGAGAGAACAAAACTGTGGAGGGGAAACATAAAAGTGAATGATAACGCACTCGATTCAATACGTTGCACCCCTGCACCATAGAATAACTGATTCAGGATTTCAGTTTAAGAAAACAGCACATCCAAAAATGATTTCAGATCATTCAAGCATTGTAACAAGTTGCATGCGTCTGTCTCATTTGAAAGGCTTTTAAGATTCATGAGGTTTCATTTGTGCCATGGCACAGAATGTGAGAATTATGTAAAGCTCATGTTTTTATTATGACTATCTGCCGTGTGCTCCTTCTACCAGGATTTATGATGCACCAATTGTACAGATATCATCACTGCCGACGTCCTGGTGGGGAGAAAGCAGGCAGTCGATGTCTCCCTAAAGAACGGACTCCTGACATGATAATTGCATATCATAATCACGCTCCTGTGAGTAGCATGAGTAATTGCTGCTGTCCATACAGCACAGATGAATGAATATTTATTGACTGTGAAACCTGGTGACAGCAAACAGACAGTTACGTGCAGGGCCTACATGTTCAGGACAGAGTCTTCTCAGTCATTGTGGCATTCATTGGGGTTAAATGCAAAACTGAGTATGAATGGACTTCAGGTTTATGTTCGATCAGGTTCATTACCAAGAGTTTTTCTTGACGCCTAGTTATTTGAAATAAATGCTTGACTCAGAAAAGGGCTTTTGTCTTCTTTTCTTCACACAAAAAACAAAACCCTTCAATTAAAAGCTTTTAAGCAAACCTCCTTTGAACTAGGACTGGGTTTGTACCTCAAATGTTAAATTAAGGACAGAAAGAGCTTTTTACAGGCACATAAATTGCACATTGAGAAAATATCACAGCAGTTTAGTTGAACACACAGTTTTACTCTCAATAAACTGAAGTGCCGCTTTGCTACTGTAGTGGCTAATGTCCAGAAAATATCTTTTTAATTATGAAGGTCCAAATGAGAACATTCCCAGCAATGGTATCAAATGCTGAGTGCACCTGTTTTGATTGCATGAGCAACTGTTTATGAATACACAGTTTCCGTGTCTAGAAATAGGAGTGCACAGCTGCATTACGATGTAATGGTTAAGGTGCCCTGATGAAGTCTCATGTATGTGTTGAAAGAAAATAAAGTGTTCTGATTGGTTGGGGGGTGAAGCCAGGAGGAGGGAGTGTCTCCTCCTGGTGGGACCGCCCATCCATCATTCTTTTTAAAATAGCACCGGACTTTCCAGACACTATTAGGAACAGAACAGGGGGTATAATGGTGGAAAGTACCCAAAAAGTATCATAAAAGAAGGATGGGCTGGGGGCGTGGAAACCTCCAGCACCAAACAGCATAAAGCCAGAACATCAGGAGCGATTGTCAGAGTTTACCCCGGGTACCTCTCAGTGTGTTTAACCTGTATTTTGTAGAACACAGGTTAAACACAAGAAAACACCTTTTCTTTGAATCTGAAGACTGGCTCCTTGGACTCTTCTCTGCATCAGTTGGTGAGCCTCTGGCAACTGCTACCATTGAGCACTCATACAAATAAGTGAATTAGAACTCAGAACCTGGACTGAAGAACTACTGTTTGTGGCCACCTGGTCCACAACACTACCATCCATGAGGACACAACCTGTGGACTCACCTGTCTTCTCTCAATGTCTGCCTCTGAAATCTTTTCCTACTCACTGTCTAGGGTGCTATGTTAACCCAACGGCATTTCATTTAAGTGTTTAATTTTCCAGTTTATTTCATATTGAAGTTCCTGTTTCTGTGGCCCAGAGCGCCTTCTCTCAGTAAGTGACGGCCATTGCTGCTGCGTGTTTGCCAGTCAATAACAGATGCACCCAAAGTAGGCTGTTTATCTTTGTGCAAATGCTGCCGATTCATATTAATATGCTTCTATTACAGCAGAATATGCAAGCCCTGTTACTTTATTGGCACTAAAATAACTTTTAGTTGTGTACCTTGAGTTGTGTCTGAGCTGTTGTTGCGGTTGCATGCTTGCCTGTAGGAGTGCGTTTCATTTGCAGCAATGTCAAAGTAACATCCACATGAATGTCAGGACCCCAGGTTTCCCAGCAGAACATAACACTGTAATGAGACGATCAATGTTATTCACTTCACATGTCAGTGGTTTTAATGTTGAGGCTAAACGGTGTGTATACCCTGTATCTATCACGTCGGCAGCAGAGAAAAAGATGAAAGCCTCCTATCCACTAAGTGCCCGCTTACGAGTAGTCGTCCAAATTTACACAAAAAAAAATCGCAAAACAAAATGCAAATCAACACTTGTTTTCAACCACCTCTGTTGCTGTGAGATAAACTACACATGCTGCTAATTAGCCACTCGGTGCCGCTAAACCAATGCAGCAGAAGAGTCACAGATTACACAGTTAATCATAACAGCAGTGTGGAATAATTTAGTTGATTTAAGATGGAAAAAATGGCAGTTCTGTTTGTTTCATGCCATCATTTAAGGAAAGTTTCCTTCAGTGTGGATATGTAAAACCCTTTTTCGCAAAATATTAAATTTTTTCTAGTTTTCAAGTATTTGATTGTACAGTTTTCAATTTGCAAATTGTAAATGTGTATTAAAACAGATGCTGGAAATACACTTGTGTACTTACTGTAGCTAACACACATACAGTATTATTCAGCTCCAAATAGATTCTTTGCTTGCTTAAATTATTCTGCACAGTCAGAATTGAAGCACAAATACAGTTTCATAGTTTAGAGGTGACTAAAGAAGACTTTCATGGTCAGATCAAATCTTGGTAGAACAACTCAATGGACGGTAACAAGTAATAGTGGTAATGTGCAGAAGAGACCTGCTCATAAAGCTCTTCCACCAGAGAAGACACCTCAGTCAACCTGCACTCATTTACTGGTTCAGAACCTGAAGAATCTGGACCATTTTCTGTCCACACAGTTAACTCACAGCCCCACTCTGACCCCATCATTGAGACAGAGCACAGACGGGTCATCAGAGTGGGCGTATGCTCCCTGTGGGGCCACACCTGACCGCTAGCTGCTGCAGATCACTGATCACGGTTCATGGCTCTTTGATCATGCTTAACCATCGGTGTCCCCTTCTGAACAGCTAATCAGCTGTCTGAATGAGTCAACGCATTACTTAAGCCTCATTACACGACTAATCCAACTTTTCCATGTTCCGTAGCCCGTGCCTTTTTTTTCTCATAAATTCAGATTAAATTATGAAGCTCAGTGTTTCTAAATTTGCGGTGATGAATAATGCTGTCACCCCTGTAAACCAGATGGCACATGCTGCCACTGTGACAGTATAATGACAGAGTGTACAGTCTTCTATCCAGACTATTGATCACTGTACATACACATTGCTGGGATGCTCTGATAATCATAACATCACATGACTGATGAGATAATTAGGCGACGTGAAGGAAGGAGGACAAAGAGGCAAACACTCATCACAGAATTCCCAGGAAGAAGCTAGTTCTCACTGCGTTATGCTAATTATAGTGATGATCATTTCACAAATACTGACATTCCAGCATTTCATACAGAGGATACACATGGTGCAAACTCATGTTTCCCTCTAGAAAGGTACTTTACTTACAAGCCGAGGAAATGAGCTCCACCACACTGTTGATTATATGCAATTATATACGCTAAGAGCTTGTTGCATGTCGTCAGCAGAAAACTGGAACAATATTTGCCGGATGCATAATTGCTTCCCCTACAGATATGAAAACAAAAAATTAAGCTAGTAGCATTTGCCTAATTGTAAGTCACATCAGAGTTGCATTCTTTTCAGCTTGTTTTAGTTTGCTGTATTGTGATTTTGCACTGCTTTGTTTTGTTCATTTGTAATGTCCGGCATGCTGCACTGCTGTCCTGGTTGCAGCTGCTGGCCTGAGGCAGGTGCATAGAGGTCGTTTCTTCAAGGAAAACTATGCTAAAAATATCTGGTGACATACTTTTCTGCAATGGCAATGAAACAAAAACAAAATTAAAAAGTAACATTTGAAATTATGATGTTATGTTACAAGTTAAATCATAATATTTAAGACGCATGAATGGATGATTGCATTAATTAGTGTTTTACTGTAAAGTAGTTATGACCTGCACATGACTGTAGAATTACTTATTGTTGTAGCCTGTGATTCCCCTGTATATAAAAATGGACATAGCCACTGTGAAGGCACTTTTTGGTTTGTTGAGAACCATTTTGGGGAGGGGTACATTTTTGCAAGGGGTATATCTGACAGTTCAAGGACACTACACACACCCATAATACTATAGCGATTTGTCTATCACAAGGTAGCCCACATCAAAACATACCATGCTTTGTTGTCTATTTTACTTTAAATGGGACCAAAATTTACTAAACAAACATCATACTGTGTTGAAGAAGACTTGAAACTAGTGGTTGAGATCATGAACTCCTTAGGGAAATGTTTACTGAGGTAGCAAATCAAGAAAGAAGTAGGGTGGTTTTCTCATAGATTTCTACACAATGAGACGTCCTTCTGCAGCCAGAGGAGTCGCCCCCTGCTGGCTGTTAGAAAGAATGCAGGTTTAAGGCTCTTCTGCATTAGATTCACTTTGCAGACCCGACAACGCTTCCGTCTTTTATATTTAGTCTGCAGGAAGGACGAAACAGATGTGAACTAAACTCATCTACAGAGAATTAGGCAAGAAGGGCCTTAAAACAGCTTGGACAAACTACAAAAAGGGAAGCTACTGTAACATTAACTAGTGGTGTGGATGTAGCATTGGTATCATTTTCAGTCTTAGGGTGGGAAATTCTATTCAGATGTCCAGATTTCAAAAAATATACCAGGATTTACTGAGTAGAGTCAGTCTCCTGTATCACTGTAGTGCCTTTAATTCCACTAAACTTGAGATAAAATGGCATATGTCGTCATGGTAACGGTACCCAACAAATACTGCAGATGCAAAACCTTGCATGAAAATTAAAAATTGCATTGAAAAGTTTGCTTAAACAACACAAAGGCTCACGAAAGACTAGAATTTTAACTCACGCCATGCTGTGGATACTCCTTAGCTCCTGCTATTGTGGGAATTACAGACCAAACATGACGCTTTAAATTCAAATCCGACACTGTTTCATCCACATTCCCAAAAAGTTTTAACTTCCTGTTATGTAAATCTTACTTTTTGTATTTTTTAGAGCAAATTAATTCAATCAAAAAACACTAAACATTACTTAAATACTGTTTTATAGGATATGAAAGCATGTTAACAGGCATTAAAAAGTCTGAAGCTAACAGCAGGACATTACACATTGTACATCAAAACCTGATATTTACATACCGTCGACATAAAGGAAAGCTATAGATGCAGGAGGTTAATTTTAAAAAGGTTCATTCATCCCTGTGGCAGACTAGGGAGCAGATAGGATGTGATTCTGCACACAGCTGCGGTTTCACCAGCTGCTTCTGTTCACCTGCCAGCTATGTTCCTCTGCAGGAGAGCACTGCCACCCCTCTGCCTGCAGCTGCATCTAATAACCGGGGAGTTAACCCTGGTGCTCATATGGTGGGGGGTGGCAGCACCGCCCCTGCACCACCTGGGGCCCTCAGGTACCTGGCTTCACTACACCCAGTGTTAGCCATCCTTTATAACTGGTATCCCAATATAATCACATCACTAGAAGAGAATCAGAGGCTATAGAAACACTGATGGATGCAGTAAGAATGTAAAAGTGTAAAATGCAGCTTCTGTCGTTGTGTATTTAATGTGCTTAACTAGCTCTCCATTTGGTGTGTGACAATGGAGAATCTGCAATGGCAAAATGTAATGTCTAATAATACCTACAGCTCTTCATTACATGTCAGCTATTGTCAAGTTCTGGTCACCTGGTGAACCTGTAGGAATGATGGCGCCATTAATCTAATTGGTTGAGGGAGTTGGGCTGCTAGCAGGTTACCTAAGCAGCACACAATACCAAATTATTATGGTGACCTTTCATGGTTAGAAGTGAGCCTGAAAAGCAGAGTTAAGCCCAGAGACAGCTGGAAAACCCACTAATTTCACTTTGCGAAACGAACCCTGCACACCCCAGGTTTGTTGCATTTGCTCAATTAAAAAACAGGCTTTATATGCATATAAAAAATAAAAGTAACAATTTCCCAGTGTTTGAAACTTGAGGCGCCATGTGGAGTTGCCTTGGAAACAAACAAAAGTTCTGTTTACATCCAGTGTTTCTCACCATAATGCATTATGTGCATCTTGAAGTCTAACAAACATACTGAATGCATTTCCTTCCTCTGAAGGCAGAAGGCTTGTTAAGTATCTTTAACTTCTGCACTGTTTACATCTCTTATTCAAAAGTAATAAAGTTTGCACCCGGTGTTTGCTAGCTTACTGTCTTCTTCTGTGTATTTTTTGGCACACTGCTGCACAACTTGGCTCTTTATATATATATATAAATAAACCACTATCGGCCATTATTGCATGTGTATCATATACATGCTACAAACAAAATGAGAACCCACTTATAAACACTTCTCATGGCGATGAGCATCTGGAATTTCAACCAGTCTGCATGTAGGTCACAGTACAGTCTAATGAGAAGAGGCCCTGACATCATTGATCTTATGATCTTCGAATAGTATAAGTTCATTTTATGTTAACAGAACTGAATTAAACTGCATGGAAACAGCTCAACCCTGTAAAGAGAAAACTCAAAAAAAATGCACAGTATAACAAAGCAGCAGAGACACAACGAGAACTCATTGTGAAGGGGAAATTTAAACATATGCCAGAGGCTTATGGAAGAAAATTAATCTGAACATGCATTATAAGCAAATACAAAAGTCACGACTCCGATGACTCCATAGAAAGAAGAAAACAAACAATGACAGCATCAAAAAATTAGTTTGGATTTCATTTTGTTTTGTTTGTCTGGGCCCCTCACTACACAGCAGCTTTGTTGGATTGTTTTAGCTTCCATCATGTAAGTCATTTTATTCCTATGAAAAATTCAGATCTGAGAGGAATTTAACTGAGATGCATTGCATGCTGGGAAGTAAAAAAAAACAATCCATTGGAAATTTAGTCAATTGTTCTCACAAATTAAGTTGTGATAAGTTACGACGAAGGTGAACAATACGTGAAACTGATGACAGCGGATCACATTCCACTAATTACAGATCATCCAGTACTGAAGTCTTCTGTTCAGTTAGTCACAGCTGGACTCCTGCCAACTTCTGCACACATCTTTAAAAAAGCTCAGAAAAAGCACCTGAGCACCACAGCATGGACTGGATACTTTTATAAATGACACATATCAGTTTCTGTTTTCGCAATCATTTCTAAAAGCACATTTTTAGCTTCTTATTAGTGACTACTGAGCGCACATTAATGGAGAAAATGGCGCCTGGAATCATTGAAGTTCACTGACGACATTGCAGTGATAGGACGCATCACTGTGGGGGACGAAGCGGCCTACAGGATGGAGGTGGCCAGTCTGGTGTCATGGTGCGAGGACAACAACCTCACCCTCAACACAGACAAGATGAAGGAGATGATAGTGGACGTGAAGAAGGAGAGGAGACCTCATCAGCCACTGTTTATCCTGGAGCTTGAAGTGGAGCGGGTGAGCAGCTTTAAATACCTTGGGGTCCACATCACTGAGGACTTCACATGGACCACCAACACCACACAGCTGGCCAGGAAAGCTCAACAACGGCTGTATTTTCTGTGGAGGCTGAGGAAGTTTGGCATGTCAGCCAGGATCCTCAGCAACTTCTACAGCTGCGTTGTGGAGAGCATCCTGACCAGCTGCATCACCGTGTGGTACGGCAGCACTACGGCCATGGACCGCAAACGCCTGCAGAGAGTGGTCAGGACTGCTGAGAGGATCACCAGGACTCCACTGCCCTCTCTGCACAGCATCTACCATCGCAGAGTCCACAGGAGAGCTGCCAGCATCACTAAGGACACCACCCACCCACAACATAGACTGTTCACACTCCTGCCCTCAGGACGGAGGTACAGGAGTGTGTAATGCAGGACGACCCGTTTAAGAAACTCTTTCTATCCCACTGCCATAAGAATCCTCAACAGCTGACCGGATTATACTAAGGACACTTTAAAAAGCCACTTGAAAACTGCAGCTCTCTTTTGTTTACATTTTATTTTTTGCACTACTTTGCACTAGATGCACATCCTGTTTGCACTAAATACACTTTACAGTTCATATTTACATTGTTTTTTTTATTTCTATTTTATTCTATTTTATTTCTATATACAACTTTTTTTTATATACTTGTTGCTGGTAATCTGAGCAAACAGCAAAGTAAGAATTTCATGCAGGGAAACATGTTTCTTTATTGTGCACATGACAATAAAACTTTTAATCTTAAAACACACAAACTAAGTGTGTAGGAATCCAGTGTAAGATCAGTTAATGATGGAAAAATGTAGCAGAACTTTAAAAAATTACAGAATATTATCAGGAGTCACTTTAGTTGAAAAATACTACCTTGATTTGTTAGGACAACTTTTATTTTTAACTTTAAATGCTGGTAATGTACATTTCTCAATTGTTTTTATATACAAAAGCTGCTGTGGTTACTGTGAAGACAATCTGCATATATGTTATGTAATAAGTGTACTTATGTTGTGCTAATTATCAAACTGCTGCTGTAGCTAAAAATTAAACCTCTCTACAGACTGACAAGCTGATAATAAGATGTCAACGTGTAAACCTGTGTTTGGTTGCAGTATTTAGGTTCAGCTTTAGTCATGTGCATCAAAAGGTTTGCACATTTAGTTTGTGTATTTTAAAGGTTCTGACAAAGCATTTACCAGCCGTTTCTTTAAAACAAACACCTGAGCTGTGGCCCATCAAAATGTCAGTGTGCAAACCTGCAGATCCTCTCTTCATGCTTCCTACACTTCCATTTGAACTTCTGAACTCCACATCTACAGTGAGTGACAGAGATTATGCTGTTTTATCAGGAGCCTGCTGCTCAGCTGACGACTCGCTCATATACGTTGGGCAGAGAAATGATGTTTGACACATCTCATGATACACACCATTAAGCATTCCAAGCGCCGCCACGTCAGCTTCATGATTAATGACAGACACTCTGAAGGTTGGTGGAGGAAAGTTTGCTGCGTCTAAACTTTCATGCTGCTGGAAACATTGTAAAGCAAAGGCTGACTGAGTGACCCAGAAGCTTTCCCTGGGGACCAAGAATCTTTTAGAAACCTCAGCTGCGTGTGTTCTAACAGACTTTCAAGGCAAGGATGTCCAAACTGTTTCCTGGGATGGGATGGTGTTGGCTCAGAGTCAGCACTGTCCAACACAGCAGTGCAGATTAAACTGACCCAAGACTTTAAATTCAAGTATTTGAGAAGCACATAGCTATTGAAAAAACCTTAACGTAAGACTTAGATGTTCACAAACATCTTTATTATAATGACAGTAAAAAAAAATGGTTCATATCAAAGAAGGCCAGCCTATGTCACACAATCAGTAACCTTAGCAAATCCTTCAGTTTAAAGTTAAAAATCAAAAGTTAGTAGCCCCATCATCAGCCCTTGATGGTATAGATACTGTATCTGTAGCCTACGTCAACAAGAGACCACTACTGAATGAAGGCTGTTTATTCTATATAGTAGAGAATAAACTGCATAGAACAGAGTTAGTCCTCTTCTCACCATTGCATCTCACTTTGTTTCAGTTCCCTGTATTGCCAACAGTAGACCTTTCCTCAGTTGTCCCTTCAATCAAAGGCTTTCATCACGGTGGAAACATCAATGACACAGTGAGAATGTGTTATGGTCAAGTGGGTCAGTCTCTCCTGCGTCATGGGGCCGTACAGCCAGGTCTTCAACCTACACGAGGCTGAAAAAGAGAGTCTCAGACGGCCAGCTTTTCTAACACCCTTCAGGTTTGTGGCTGCAGCTCCTACAGGAAGGAGACTACATTCTAGCTGGTGGTGACTTTTTGTTCCTTAGACAAATGTCTCAGCATTCCCAACAGGCTTAGTCTCTCTGGCTCTGGCTGTTAAGAGAAGCTCATGCACCCTCCTGCACCCCTATTTCCAATGTCTGTGTGGTTCCAGGCAGATTGTTTTACCCTTAAAAAGTGCTTGTGGGGCAGTATTTTCAAAAAGTGCAGGAACTTCTAGGTGGGGGTTGAATGTTGATGATTGGTTGAGTCCCCTATGCATTTTGCAATCGCCATTTTAAACTGCAACTGCAAATGAATTTATCCTTGTGAAGGATAAAGCTGACTGAGTTCTTGGCCTTCGTGGAAATGCAGAAAAGAGAGGCGGAGGAACTTTTTAGCTTCTTGGAAAGTTCCAGGACATTAGTTTCTGGAAATAAAAGTTTGAAGACCTTTGGTGGAATGGAGACTGATCTCTCCGTGTCCTTCAGACACAGAAAAATAAGAATAACAGAAAGAAAGATAAACCTCTTTCAAATGCGTGAATAAAATGAGGCTGATGTGTTTTTATAGGACTCATTCTAAAAATAGAGTTGGCTCCATGGAACAGTGTTCGACCGCGTATGTAAATGTCTCCAGGAAGCGCCCCTACTACTGTCTCCTGATGGTGCAACTGTAAAACGAACCTGGTTTAACAGTCGTTCATGGGCTCATAAACATCATTAAAATATTACAATGTATTTGCTCCTTTTGACCACAAAGTGAAAAACAGAAAGAAGCGGCATTTTTTACTATTGGCTGCTAAAGTGAGCGTTACCCAGAACGTAGCATCCAGAATAAAACACGGTTTATCCACAGTTCACCAAGGGCCTTTTGCTGACCTGAGTCAAGCTTCCCTCCAGTCTGAGCTACACAACTGGCAGAAAACCTTTAAATATCTTCATTTAAAAATCGTATTATATAATTATACCACACAGACGCTCTCCTTGTGAGCACTGTCTTGAGTTAATAGATGGCCTCCAGATTACAACAGGCCACCCTCACTTTACATTTGCATATATATAGTTCCTGTGTCCTCAGCTAACCCCGCACAACCCTACTAGAATTGTAAAGCAGGCATGTGATTAACTGAGCTCCTGACACAAGGACAAATACAAGGCACCTTTAAAATGAGCTAAATACTTCACCTTGCCAGTGTGTGATAAACTCTGAAGGACAGCTTTGTCTTTCTGAGAATTAGGCTTATTTGGCAACAAGAATATTAGTAGAACTCTAACGCCCGTGTGATAAATAAGACGACACAATCAGTGGCCAGTTAGTTTAGTAAGTATTAAGACCGAAAACAGACAGAAACAGCTAACCTGGCGCTGTATTTGTGTTATATAAATGTAAAATATTGTGTAAAATGCACAGGTTGCCAGCAGAGACTCTGAGAAATTGTTAATTCCGGCTTAATTCCCCATAAAACCTAATTTCTCTCAGGGTTTTTCATGAATTACCCAAAAACAACATGATGTAAGTGACAAGCTGTTTTTCACAAATGCATGCATCATTCATTGGCTTTAACTTATCTTTGGTGTTAGTTTGAAAGTTTATCATACAAAGCAAAGGGTCAATAGGCTTTAAATTCTTTAATATGCTGCTATGAAATGTATCAGTGTGTGTTTTAAAGATGATTAAAAAAAAAAAAAAAAAAGCCAAACGATTAATGACAAATGTGCATTCTTTCCATGTTTGTAATCATGGCGGAGCAGTGATTTGTAATCTAAAGGGACTGATTAAACCAGTAGTGGGTTGACGTCACACTGACATTACAGACTGTGCCTTCAGATAATTGTTGCTGTCACACTGCAAGAGGTGCAGAATAACAATGACTGGGACAAAAGGGGAAAAAAAAGCATCACAGTCAGTCGGGCTCCTATAAGCAACTGGTGACGTAAATTCTGCAGGCTGCTAAATATAGAGGACAGAAATCTAAATCTATTGAGTGGCTATTCACTGAAAAAGTTGACGTCAAAAATTGAGTTTTTATGCAACAGAGATCTTGTATGGTAAAAATAACACTATGGGATCAGAAACTGTTGTGATAAAGTACAATATGCTTTATTTTATAGTAGTTTAAACCCAATTTAAAGCCCTACTCCCACAGCATCAGACACACAGGATAAATGAAGCCTGTGTTTTACTAGATTTTACTGACATCATCCCTGGATTGAAGACTACCAGGCTGCCATATAATAACTGTTGAGCCTGCTGAAAGATAATTTTCTGTAACTGCATGCTGCCATATGTCATCCATCTAATCATCCCTTTCATAATATCGCTTCTCTGTTGGTTTGAGCTTTCGGTGAATGAGTCTAGCCTCCTGAATTTGCACCCAAAGTCCTGTCCATACTGTCATTACCAGTGCAGACTACATTACATTTCAGTAGGAAAAAAGCAGAAGAAAGGTGAAGAGAAAACAAAAAATGAATGAAACCAAATTACAAAGATGCTAATTTGCACAAAACTAATATCACAGATCCTCCATGTTCCACCACAAATGATGACATTAGTGATCGGATTCAGATTTGGATGAAGATCACAGACAACCTTTGCCACTGAGGTGCTCACCTGCCTTTCAGAGCAACTTTGATACACAGAGGGCAGGTGGTTGAACTCCCAACCCTTTGCCATGACTCGTGCCTGACAGTAATGTTACCTGACATTACATATTCTTGGGAAATAAGCAGATGTATGAGCTAAACTACAACAGGAACAACAAGAAGCAGCAACAAAACGGCCTAGACAAACAACAAGCATGCAGGCAGCCCTTGGTATTTACAAAAATTCAAGTTAACAGTAATATTGCTAACACAGGTGATGTGGATATATGTTGTCCAATAATTCGGCATCTCTTCTCAAGCTAAACTCAGACCCTAAAAGACATTTTAGACACGTGACTGAATTATCATCTGAATGAAGGTTAGAACATAAACTGGTGCTAATGCTAATGCTAATGCTAGGTTGAGTTCCAAAAGCCAGACCTAAGATATAACATTAACAGGTTTTACTGAGGAGAGTCTGTCTCTTGTAACACTGAACACCTGCAACTATTGCAACCGCACACAATAATGCTTCAAAATGCTTAGAAGATATTCAAATGGTTGGGCGAATGCTACTCTGGTGTCAATAACAAAACCTTAAAAAAGAGTGTAAACTAATGGTCTCCTTAAAAGCCAAGTTAGCAATTTGCTAATGGACTAGCATGGAGAGCTATAGCAAAAATGGGTAGCAGCATATCAGTGGTCAGATAAGTACAGTAGACCCTATTAGACAGTAATGTACAGTCTGGTAATGGGACTAAGAGTCTACAACCATGCTAGCAGCTTTGTAAAGCTGTTATGCACATGGGTGCTTTGAGCTAAAAGCTAATGTTAGCATGCTAACATGCTCAGAATATTCACCATGTTAACCATTTCAAGAGGCATTTGGACGGGATTAATATTACAGGGGAAGGTGGGAAAGAATAATTCTCTGTAGTTTAATTGTAATTTAACTCATCTGACCTTACATTGGATCCTGTAGTTTGGTAAGCACGAAGGTAAGTCCATAGTTTATATTTGTATGGAAGGAATTTTAGTGTTTGTGTGGCATTTAGAATATTCATTTCAGAAACGGAGCCATTGCTATTCTGCACAGTCCACATCCACTGAACAACACGCACAGTTTCCACTGAAACCACTTTCTGCTGGCACTTATCTCTACTGTCTGCAGCTTATTCTGTGACCTGACCTTCCAGACAAGGGTTCCACCTCCTCATAAGTCCCAGTTTAGCTCCTGTTCACAGCGATGACAGGTTCAGCCAGAGGAAGGTTGCCACGGTCTCAATTGTTAAACCCCGAAACTGCAGCTCTACATGGAGGGATAATGCTTCCTATTACAGATTGACCTGAGGGGTGTCTGCGTCACTCAGGCAGGATGACAAGCTCACTGACACTCTCAATCAAACCTCGCTTCAAGCTATTTTTCTAAATAAATCAGAGGTTTGATATAATGCATTCCATTTCATCCGACTCCAAATACTTTCTCACTCTGAATAATAGAAAGCCTGAAGAAGACTGATAATACTCTTTGCTTGTATTTGAAAAGCTCTCCGTCCAGATATTCCTCAGGTTTGACTTGCTGAGCTCACAGTGTGTCTACTTCAGCTGAAGGCTCTATCGCTCTTCCTGCATTGATTTTGAGGCGAGGCGGACATGTTTACCAAGCGAGGGGGCTGTGGAAATGCTTCACTTGTTCTCACTGGCACAGAAGTTAAGGGAGAAAGAGCAGACAAGCAGTTCTCTCAGCTCCACACCGGGGCAGATTTGCCGACAGTTGCCCGATAGTTGCATTTATTTTTCATTGCATTACATTTTCCCTTCAACTTGTGGCCATGAGCACTAACACGGCCACAGAATAGGAAATCAGATTGGCCATGCTCTGCACATTACAATAAAATCTTAGAACACTGAATGTGAAAGGTGGATTTAAAACAGTATCAGTGTACATAACCACGTCCTCCTTGTAATATGGAAATGCTTTACTTTTTAGATTTGGGCATTTATGACAAGCAATTAGTCCTGACATTTAAAGAGGCATTTTCCTTGCAACGTGGCCTGGTATTGGAATTTTTAAAGATCAAGCATGCAGTCATTTCCCATTTGCATCGAACACACCAGTCACCTCATGTGATCCAGTAAAGTCAAAGTCAAAGTTAAAGTCAAAGTCTTTTTATTGTCAATGCTCCGATATGTAAAGGACATAAAGAGCATTGAAATGACTGTACTCTTCAAACCCTCAGTGCAGACAGTAGACATGAGGCAAATAAGACATTAGGTAAATAAAATTTAACTGAACAAACCAAAAGAGCATTCAAAAAATACAATTAAATAAGAAACACTGTAAGACTCACTGGTGCAAAATTTCATGAAATGAGCTTATTAACTGGGTAAAGTGTGTGTGTACAGTATAGTTATTGAAGTCCAGTGGTGATGGTGGGGGGGTGGGCTTAGAATCTGGAGTTTGTGTGTGCAGGGGCCAGAAGGGGGAGGGGGTCAGGGCAGGGAGAGAGTTCAGTGTCCTGACAGCCTGCTGGTCCCGGCCCGACGGCTCCGCAGTCTCCTCCCTGATGGCAGCAGTAAAAAGTGATCATTCCTTAGAGAAGAGTGGCAGCGACACGAGCCAGCTACCAAATAAAGCATAAAGAAGACTCCTTCAAGGTGAGGGGAGCTGGCTGTTAATAGTCCTGAAGTGACTTGAGGACAGAGGTACAAGATCTGGGGACAGAGTGCAGCTGTTCATCAGAACTCTACAATGCGTTCACAGTCCCACAATGCCAGAGTCCATCCGGTAAATTAACCAAAGTTCACACTACGAAATTCCAGTCTGGAAAGCATCCACTGAGATTCAGCTGAGTCAGATCTGAAGGGCTCAGCTCCTCTACTTTCCGGCCAACAAGGCCTTGCCAGGCCATAATAGACCTTTCAGAGCAAAGCGAGCCAGGATTTGTGTACATGCGACTTTGAACTTGGCAAGTTGAGCGGGATGAAGCGGTGTGACGAGCGAGAGGAAGTAGGACGCTTCATTTGTAATTGAGATAACAGCATTCTTGCTGATATCATCAGCTCAGCCGGTCTCTAGTGGATACACGTCAATGCAAACGCAGCGTCCACACCCTCAAAGATCCATTTAGCTATCTCAGATGCTTTTCATATAGGAAGTGATTCAGGTCATTATCAAAGACAAATGGGCAGGCAGATTTGGTGGCAGTACGGCAGGCTGCTGCAGTCCCCAGAGACTTGCAATCATGTGCACAGTGTTGAAGCAAGAGACCACGTACACCAACATACCCTGTACACTTTACTTTGAGGTTACAAAATGTAGGAAGACTTTTGGCAGAGGCAGACTACACATATTACACATATTAAAATTTACATTGGTATGCATGGAATGAGAGTGTTTGGGAGGCTATCGGGGTGGAGCACAGAGTAACAGGCATGTTTTTAAACTTTTTGTTCTGGGTAATCAAAAGAAATAGTAGTATGAATAGTTAAAAAGCAAAGAGATCGAAGTGATCTCTATCACGTGGGCTTCTAAGTTGTATGAACGTCACAATAACTTTTAATTTAATAATTAAACCATATAATGTGTGGTTCATAGAGGGGGGAAAAGCAACGCTACTACAATGATCTTCAGTGGAAGGTTCATTAAAAACATGCAGTATATATCGGTAATGCTGACAGACAGGAGGGATTACTGGGGGTCAGATTGTCATGGATGCCTTTTCTGTCGCTTTGTTTGCTCCTGTCCTGAGTTGGTTGCATGACAGCAGGTGGTTAGGATAGCTCTGACCCTCCAAATGGAAAAGAAATAGAAGAAATTTTCTCATTGCCATCAGATGTTGTGTTTTAAGTACATATGTTTTGTGTGTTTTTTGTCTGTCTTATTAGGATTTTATGTCTCATTTCATGATTTAAGACTCTTGTACATGTTATAAAAGTATATTTTAAAAGTTACAGCATTTTTGTAATTTCCATATGGAAATGCAGCCTCTGTACTGTCCATCTGATGACTGCTCTGGGTGAAACTGTGCAGCATGCAGGTGCGTTTAACTATCTTTTCTATCTTCCTTGGGCAAATGCCAAGAAAACAGAGATAAAGCATCTGCCGTGTAGTCTCGTCTCCATATTCTCCACAATGCACTAAGCAGCACGTAACATAACACATAACTAAAGCCACACTGCTCTGAGGACCGGTGTGTCCTGGATATGGTCACATGATGTGCCTTTGGAGAGGAAGATGCGGTTTTAGTCCCAACAACTCTACAGCTGGAAGGGGGACGTTCTCTGCTCCCAGGTTTCACTTCAAGAGAGTTCTGCCCAGGGTGCAGTTAGAGAAAATGCCCCCCATTGATGTGGTGGCCACAAGCTCCTACATCAGTCAACGTGAAGTTTAAATCTACAAGTGCCATTAGTGCAATCAAGTGGGAGCCAGTCTAGTTGTGGTAAGCAGATCCGGAGTTTGGTGGTGATTTAAGAACAATGTACGTCCTGTCCAGTGCAGTCAAGCAGATTTTAGAAATGAATCATGAAACCACAAAGCCTTGGCCAGTACTTTGCTGGTGTAGTCTGGACTGGTTCTCCAGTGGACAGAGAAAGGGACTGGGTTTAACGTTAATTTGAAGACCTAGCTTGCTGTAGGGTATTTGTGATTCAACTGCTTTTTGAGGTCATGCAGCAACAAAAAGTGGAAAAACATTGCAATCATTACATCAAAGTTAGAAAACGAATGACAGGGGAAAGGAGAAGATCTGCATCAGCAAATGAGAGTAAATGGAAGTATGTCAACATGATGTGCTCTCTGGAAGCATTTATGCAGAAGAGGCTGACTAGTGGTAACGTGGCCCAGAGACAACAGTGATACTTCACTACATGAGGTCGGCGTTGAAGTGGAAGAGGAACCTCATCCATGCTGCTCTGGCCATTTGGAATGACACTAAACACAACAGCAAACCATGGCCTTGTTCAAAAAGAGAAAGAGCTGGGTTTGGATGTTCTGGAGAGTCAAATTCCAAAAGAATGAGGGCAATGATTGATTGTTTTTAAGGAGTATTGTCAAGGGCCAAAATGCAGGTAGTCCACACTGAATACACAGATGCACACTCACACAACATCACCTTTCAATGACACCAAGTCATTGTATATGAGCCTCATCATTATCCTCAGATGAACCTGTTTGACCTGCAAGAAACTGTATAAGTCAACTGTTAGTTCATCTTTCAAAGGGATCTTGTATTTATGTTTAAATGCCTACAGAGACAAAAATGCTACTGCTGAATTATTAAAGGGACTGCTGAGATAAAACTGCTGTCCTGGAACAACCTTGGAAAGTAACGGCTGGCCGGTGTCCACGGCATTTAGGTGCCCCAAACACCCCAGCTGGAACATTGGTTCTATTGCTCACCCTGCCCTTGAGTGCCGACAGATAGAGCCTCCACATCACTGCAGATTCAGCTCCAATCCACCTGTTGATCTCCCGTCTTCCATCAGCCCTCCCTCATGCACTCATGACCCAGACCGCACGCCGCTCCGGTGCGTGCTGAAGGTTACAGCCTAATGAAACCAGCAGGACCACATGCTCTGCCAAAAGCAGGGGTGCAGTCCTGACGTCACCAGACTGGACGCACTCCAGACCTCCAAGGGCTCCACCTTGAGAGTCTCTTTATGAAGATCATCATGAACAATATATTTAACAGAACTGTAGGGGTGTATTGTAAGGTGTATTGAAGAAAAAAAGAACCGCAATAATGTGCAGGGTTTGTAAAAACAAACGAGCAAGGCAAGAAGGTGATGTCATGGTAGAACTGGGCTACTAAAAGAGTAAATTAAACGTAAGGCAGTAAAGAGAGCAAGATTTCCCCATTAAAAGTTATGGAGCACAAGTCTGAAACTGAAACAGCCAACACAAGTAACTCAGAGCTGAACCAAATTGCTTTCCACTTCTGCTCAACATTTTAAGTCCATATACCTGGGTCCGCTCTCTGCCCAGCCTTTGACCTTGTGATCTGACCGACAACCTCGGTTAATCCTCATTCCAGACATGTAGGATGACCCTTGCACTTCAGTCCGGACAGCAAAGATCTTCCCGCATCTTCTGTCATGGCCCAACAGCTCAACTAGAAAAGGAACAGTAAAAATTCCAAAGACGTTTTCTTGGTTTTCAGCAATAAAATAAAAACTCTTTCTGTATTATTGAAGGTTTTTACAGCAATGAGTCATGGTGAAGGTGAAGTGCTTTTATTCATGCTAGTGGTATGACTTTAAAGAGACACAACTTCAATCCAAATTAAAACATCTGAACAGCCACTGGATGGATTGCCATGAAATTGGTTCAGATTTATGGTCTGCAGATGAAGAATTTGTCTGACTGTTGTGATCTCATAGCTTTAAACCAACTAGCCAGTGAAAATGGAGCAGCGAGGCTACCATTGGTGAGCTCAGGCTGTGGAGGCTGTAACGTAAAAGCATCATGCCTTCATCAAACTTGGATTTGTACATGACTATTAGTGAACTGCAAAATCACTGCAGGTGAAAGCGTCCTTTGTTGAGATGTTAAAGGAGCTCACCTAATGAAAGCCACAGTGTGCATGTATGCAGCCCCATATTTATCAGAAAATCCGGTCCATAGTTTTTGGCTTAAACTGATCATGAATGTCAAAGTGAAAATCTCTAGATCTTACACTGAATTCAGTGTGCTGATTGAGAAATCTTCACTACCTTTAAGCTAATATTCAGGAGAGGCACATTTGGCTGCAGTTACACCTTTGGATCTGTGTGAATGGATCCCAGAGCCGGCTCGCCCTTTAGGCAATATAGGCAAATGCTAAGGGTGTCGTGGCCTCCAGGGGGCGCGACAAAATCAGGAAAAATGATACCTTCAATATAATTATATTAAAACTACTTATTACTATTAACTCTTAAAATGGAAAAGCTCACATTGATTAAAATGGTAATATGGTCTGCACTTATATAGCGCTTTTCGCTACCTTAGTGGTATCCAAAGCACTTTACAATGTGTTTCTCATTCACCCATTCACACTCCAATGGCGACAGAGCTTCTATGCAAGGTGCTAATCTACCATTAGGCACAACTTGGGGTTCAGTGTCTTGCCCAAGGACACTTTGGCATGCGGAGGGGCCGGGGATCGAACCGCCAACCTTGTGATCAGTGGACAACCCGCTCTACCACCTGAGCCACAGCTGCCCATGGCGTAAACATGTAAAGCAATGTCCAATTAATATTACTTAAACAATGCTATTCGATTTCCTTTGTAAGTGTATGTAAATCGCTGATGGAGGGGGGCGCCATGTAAAATCTGGCCTAGGGCGCCACATTGGGTAGGGCCGGCTCTGATGGATCCATATCTGTTTCCACTCTAAACTTTACTCCACTTTGTCTGAAAATCTCAAAGAGACATCTGGCAAACACTCACTAACTTCTCTCCTGAATTATTTGCCACTTTTCCAAAAACAATGCAGCTGACAAAGAATCCAGCCAGCGGACTTTGTTGCTGGAGCGACTCTGTACTTTCTGCTGAGAGTTTGTCTAGAAACTGTTGACAGTGACAGCTGTGGATCGTGCTGAGTAACGGCAGTTGTTATTTGGGGAAGGAGAGTTTATTTAAAATGACAGTTTTTAAGAGTTGGAGCTGGAGCATCAGTCTGCACTGCATTGTGGTGAGAGATACAGAACTCTCCTGACTATAGCACAACCACCTGAACTGCCTGTGTGACTATTTATTACTGAAGCTTAATGAGAAAACATGTTCTGTGATTTACTTTTAACCTTAAACCATCTCGATCACATGCAGGTGATCTCTATTTAACTAGAGTTAGTCCTCTTTATGCTTTAAAATGCAATGTCTTGATACTTTTTTTGCCTTTTTCGGTTTTGCAGTGTGAAAAAAAATGAACTCATGACAATGAAAACAAGAACATGGGCAGTTAAATAAATTCTATAAGTCTTACTTCTATATAACACAGCTCAGTCACCATGGTGACCATAGAGCTATATTTAGTCCACTTAGGAAACTGGGATGAACTATTATACTATAATAGTATGCTTATATACTAATATATAAATAATTATGAATGTGCTACATTCTGACTATGTATACTATTGTGCTACCAGTAATTTCCAGATTGTAGTTCTAGATAAGGCAGTATGTTGCAACGCATAAGTGCAGCAACATCCCTGTCCAGAGTCTTATTACTATTCCTTAACATGTTCAATGAAACACATTACTGTTCCTTCCATATTTTTTACATAGAAGAATCAAAAATGAGATGAAAAAGTTAAATAACTGGATTTTCATGCCAACTGTGCAGCCTTGTTTCTTCACTGTGTCCTTGGAAATGATGATGACCACTGCCAGAAAGGTTTGGTTTCTAACTGCATCATTGCATAATTCATATATATGTTGGGAAAAGCTTATTTTTTGTACAGGCTGTGGTGTTCAGTTTGCTCTTGCCCTCCCTCATTCAAACACTTGTGAAGATTTTGGCTGAGTTGGCTGCCTGCTGTAAACACACCGTGCTCTTGGATCAGTTTGCATTTAGAAATGCTGTATTTTATATTTTTTTAAAGCGATGGAATGAAAGCAGTAATCTGGAAATTCCATACCTGCATGTGTAGTCTTTAACATTACCACTGGGTGGCGCAAAAGTACATTTGTCATAGACGATAGAAAAAACGGACACAGCCTCTGTATCTGAAAAGTGAAGCCAATGCGGTAGTGGCTTACACCTGCATTCAGCCAGCAGGGGGCGACTCCACTGGTTGCAAAAAGAAGTACAACTGTTTATGAGAGTCTATGAGAAAATGACCTTAATTCTTCCTTGATCTGTTACCTCAGTAAACATCTTCCTAATGAATTTATGGTCTCAATCGCTACTTGAGCAACTTTGTAAATACAGCATTGTTTTTCATTTTGGAAATTATGGTGTCATTTACAGTAAAATAGACAATAAATGAAGTTATGTCTTAAGGCGGGGCTACCTTGTGATTGACAGGTGACTAATGAATTGCTATCCATAGTGCCCTCTGGTTCTCAGTGAGATCCATCCTTTAATTATTATATCTGATTTCAAAAGAGCAGCATGACCATCCAGTCAAATGTGAAAATCAAGGTTTCACAACAGTAGTCTATATTCATCTTTTATTTGCAGTCTATGATTTTTCCATATAAATTTACATTGCTATAGTGGCTTCAAAACCTCAGAAAGGTTGCGTAAGCTATAGCAGTAAAGGAGATGTTCCTCCCAAGGAGAAATGACAGCATTAGTCATTACAGCAAATGGCAAAAGAAGGCCATCTGTATTCATTGACGTGACAGAGTCTTATAGTTACTAATTATAACTCTTGTCCATCAGGAGCTAATGGGGAAATGTGGAGTAACAAAGTTAGCAGAGGAAGCACATCCATGTGGATGGATGGCTCAGCAAAACATTAAACTATGCAAAGAAAACCTCCACTCATTTCCTGACAATCAAGACTGGTTTCCTCTATCATGACTGTTCCCTGAACTTAAGCCCAAGGCTGTTTTTATTCCACCTGTAAACAACCCTAAAGTCAGCCAGGATCCGATTCAACAAATCCACAACATTAAGGCCAAAATGAACATCACTGGTCTGTATGGATGGAAGATAACTGAGAGAATTCTTAAACTCAATATATGTTTTTGTCCTCATCACCAGGCTACAGACAAGCAGGAGCAGAAACCAACATTTTTATGTTGGCCTAATTACAACTATGAATTATCTCTGTTATTTAGAGAGTAAATAACATCCCTATAGTAATGGTTCAGTGACACTGGTATTACTAAACTGGTAACTGGCAACTAAATGCAACAGAATTGAAGCAACAGCGCACTGTACAGTTTAGTCACTGTAATAACAGGCAGCCTCTTCACTGAATAAAAAGCAGCTTGCATTTTAATAAACTTTAAGTAACAGCTTTAACCCAAATCAAATGAAACCAAGGTGTCTCATCATGAAGTGGAAGTTAGTTTGAGAGTTGGACACAGTTTTACCTTCACGTTGATCAGCTTGATTTCTGCACATTTCCCTGTTTATCCAAATGGATTCATCATGTCTGATGACCAGTATAATGAACTGGGAATTTAAAATTGTCCATCCACACTTTGATGTCACACGAGCCAATCTGTGAGGCCTCGGGGACTCAGAGCATCTCACTCTATGTATCCAGAACCTTTGGCCAAGTGTAGGTAAACCAACATGGATGTAGGTAGGTATAGACAGCCAAACGAATCTCTGACTAAAGATCAGGTGGTATTTGACATTATTCTACACTTACATTTAGAAATTGACACTAAATTTAGACACAAGGCAGTAAATGTAAGTGAACGCTGCAGTTAGAGCAACATTTAGTGAGGAACTCAAATTTTCCCATTTCAGCTTCGCACCATATGGGAACGGATGCAGACAGGGCAGTTTTAGCAGAAAGTACCTGCTCTGAAGAAGTAAAGAGTACATCAAGGACTTAAGAAGCACTGGAATCAGCAGTTTCAGTAGCCCTGCATTGATCTGCACCTGCAATAGTTCGATTAAGTCCAACAGCGGGAACCAAATGAGAGAAAGAAGTACTGAAAGGGTGGGCGGTCTAGAAGCTGAGGGGTAAGAAGCATGATAGGCAGAAGCAAGATGGGCAGCACAGAAAACAATAGGTGGAGGGGCATGAATATGATAATGAAGTTCAGCAAACGCAATACAGTGGATAGAGAATCTAGGCAAGGAAACCAAGCAGGGAAGTCCAGCATGCGATAGTCCAGAGTAGACAGAAACACTGACCGTATCGTGTTAATTAAGGTTTTCACAAGTAAAAATACTGCTTTGGAAATACTATAAGTCACTTTCTAACCAAGTGTAAGATGAGAAGAATGATGTCACTCTCATGTCTAAAGGGATTAGTTTTATTCGGGCATAAAGACTGGAGGCAGAAGGAAACAACTAGCCCACTAGCATGTTTAAAGCTCACTCATTTACAGCTTTATCTCTTATGTGGTCATAAAAAAGAAAGAACAATGACTTGTTGTAGTTTTGCAGGATTTCATGAGCTTCCTATAAACCCAAAACTTGGGATTCAGCAAAAACATCTGAGAAGATGTGACATTTGAAACATTCTTGATAAGCATAAACAGAATGGAAGTTTGCTTTGAGCTCTGTTGGATGCATCCTAAGTCAATTTAAAGGGAACCTGTACAATCTCATTTACGCATGTCGGGATTTACGTGGCAGGATCTCTGCTGCCTTGTAGAGGATCCATCTCCTCACAAAGCTCTGATTGGCCTGATTGTTCAGCCACTGGAAAACAGCCATTACAGCTAAAATTACACGTGCGGGCCGTCATTCAGAGGTCAGAGGTCTTCAGGGGCTTTGAGGAGCTGAGATTAAACACAGTGATTCGGTCAAACACGTCCAGTTATAGTCAGTTAAATGGGGTTGCATAGATACTCAATGTGGTTGCTTGTTAATTGATCAAATGAATCGATCGCCTACAACCCCTTTAAACTGGTTCAAGGTGGATCCCCATTGATCGTAAACAGGAAAAAAAATCTACTTTTTACAGACATTGTTAGGTTGGTTAGATCTCTCCAATTTAATGGTTCAGTTCATTTGAATTTTCGGTGTTAGGTGTAAATTCCATACGGGGTGCATGTCAAGTGGCTGCTGCTGAGGGCTCTGTTGTAATGCTGATGAGATTATTTCATGATAAAAGCAAACCTGTGACCCTGGAGCACAGGAAGTACGTAGAATTAGAATACAGCAGATCCCACGGCCTCACCAATTTGGAGTGTGTCAGAGACAATGTGTATTTTTTTTTTCCATGTATGGACTCAGTGTACAAATGACTAACCACACATGAAGTGGGATTTGAATGGAATGAGGTGCAGTAATCATGGGAGAAGAGGGTCAGAAGAAGAGTAGGAGGAAACAGGAGCAGAAGACTGGAAGGAGAGCGTGATGGGACAACTGTGAAGAATAAAAAGCATCGGGCAAGTTGAAATATATAACATTTTTTCTGGTGAAGAAGGAGGAAAAAAATGTCATTTCTATGTGGATGATTGAATGGTGTGAGAAGACAAGGGTTCTTCAACATGCAGAATATACAGGGTTGGCTCTGTGCAGCAAAGGCCGAGCTCTACTTTCAGGCTCTTGAAGCTTTAGAAGTCTTATGCAAGAGGCAAAACATTCTGCAAGTTATCCACAAAGGAGGGGAAAAATCCATAGTCATCACAATCTCATCAACAGCTGATAGATGGACGCTGTAGAAACGGTGGGTAAATGACACCACGTCTGCTCCTTCTTCAGAACTGGACCGAATGAGAACCATCATCTGTGTGAAAATGCAAGACTCAGTCTGTGTTTAGCTGCACCTGGATTTAAATGAGATGAGGTGTTTGATGCATGATTTAGGAGGTGCTTCAGATCCAGATAAGCACATGAGTATATAGATGTGTGGACTCATTAGTTAGCTGATCTTTTTCCCCACTGAGCTCCCTTTTGTTCTGGGATTACTCTGCTGTGAGTTATCCGTATTCTGAAAAGAGGATTCGCTGTTTATTTGTGGCTCATACAAACTTGCAGTGTCGAGTTGGGTTTCCTGGATTGTCCTGTTACGTAACCTCACAGTGACATTATCCCACATAAACTGCATGTGTGCATCTTTTCCTGTTTATTTTTGGTTCATGTTGACTCTGTGTGTTTCCATAGTGATCTCCAGCGGTGCTCATGCACGGGTTAAAGTGACAGACAAAGGAACAGAGGCCTTGAGTGTGTATGTTTCAGGGAAGAGGTGGTGGGCGGTTGAGGTTGGGCTTACATCAGGATGCTGACAGTTCTTGTTCTGCTGATTGCAGTTAGACACAAATTAGCGCTTGTCTCCTGCAACAAGTAAGAAACTCAGTAATTTAGCATTTTGACTTGATTTTAAGCTCAAGAAGGGTTTGCAGTAAAACTGAAAACTTGCTCAAGTTTATACAGTGTTTTTTTTTTGCAGGAGGAGGATTTAATATGTAACACAAAGGACTTTAATAGTGTCACAATAGAAGTGACTGTGATTACATCCAACCATCCATTATCTATAGCTTGATCCTCTGTAGCAGTGGTTCTCAACTGGTCCAGCCTCAAGACCCACTATGTTTCTATTAATAGAAGAAATTTAACAGTTGCGACCCAAATTTTTGAAGTTTCTGTTTCTGTTAACAAATTAAGGTTTATTTGGGTGTAGTCTCAACGCATTTTATACAATTTAGGAAAATTTTGGCTTATTTTTTTGTTAATTTTGGAATATTTGGACACTTTTGCCAAGTTTTGGGCATATTTTGGCCCATTTCGACAGATTCTGAGCACATTTTGGTTTATTTTTGGGATGTTTTAGTATAAATTTCTCCAATAAGCTGGCAGAACCAAACCTAGGAGTTAATAGCAGGCAACTACTGGTGTCACCACCACTAAATATCCTGCTATTGAAAGCAAACTGCGTCATAAGAAACACGTCCTTTAAAATAAAAGACTTTATACCACTACTTTTTTTAGGGGGCGTGTTTCTGCGACCCTCTAAAAATGGCCTCGCGACCCACTTTTGGGTCCCGACCCACCAGTTGAGAACCACTGCTCTGTAGGGTCAGCTTACCAAAGAAGTAACAGTTTTCCACAGACTCAGCTGACGTGCTGATGTTGGCTTTTTATATTCAGAGAATGTTGTGATCTTTATCTACTCAGGAGCAAGCAAGCAGTTCCCGTTTTTCTAGTCAGGTCGAGTGCATGATGACATCTGGTAAATCTGACCATCGGACTATGTTCCATAATTAGGAAGCTGGGTAGCAAGCATAGACTGTAAAAGATGGTAGTCTGAAGGTCTGAAAAGTGAAGCCACCGCAGAAGTGATTTAAACCTGCATTCTTTCTAGCAGCCAGCAGGGGGCGACTCCTCTGACTGCAGAAAACAGTCAGACTATACAGAAGTTTATAAGAAAATTGTGCTATTTCTCATTTGATTTATTATCTTAGTGAACATCTTCCTGATGCGTTTACAGTCTCAATCACTAGGTTCAGGTCTACTTCAATATAGTAAGATGTACATTTTATAAAGTTTGGTCTTATTTGTAGTAAAATAGACGATACAGTAGGGTATGGTTTAGGGCGGGACTGCCATCTGATTGACAAGTCACTACCACTGAGCATGCATGTTCTCAAGATCTCCGTCAGATCTAACCCTCTCTCATCATGTCTGATTTCAAAAGGCTGGGATGAAGTGACGGATTAATTATTCAAATCCTTCAGTTAAGAAAACCTATAAATACAGAAATATATATGTATATATATATAAACACCATTACAAGTTAAAGACCTACATCAAAAATTCTCCGTTACATGTGATGTATGAACACCAGATGAATCTGAGACCTTGCCAGCTGATCAATGGGAGTGAAGAGATGAAAAACCACAGATCAGTTTTTGGACCTCTTCTCTGCTTTCCTAATCTTTGAAATTAGAGCCTTTGAACATTTATTGTAATTAAATAATTTCAAGAAATGTTCTGGTTTCAGGGCTGCACAGGGGCTCGGTGGTTAGTAGCGTCGCCTCACAGCTAGAAGATCCCCGGTTCGCGTCCCGGTTAGGACGCCTGGGATCTTTCTGTGTGGAGTTTGCATGTTCTCCCTGTGCAGCGTGGGTTCTCACCAGGTACTCTGGCTTCCTTCCTAAAACATGCTGAGGTTAACTGATTATTCTAAATTGTCCGTAGGTGTCGATGTGAGCGTGCTGGGTTGTTTGATTCTATGTGTAGCCCTATGATAGACTGGTGACCTGTGAACCCTGTCTTCGCCCGAGTCAGGTATAGACTCCAGCCCCTCCTGCAACCCTACAGAGGATTAGGTGGTGTATAGATAATGGATGGATTCTGGTTTCAAGGGGGGCCTATTTTTATGAGCACAACTACACACCGCTTTTTGTCAGAAGCAGAAAGATTGGGAACACGGGTTTAATCATTAACAATGTGCTGTATTTTAAATGAGTGCTGTGTTACGCACTTTCTAAAATCTTCATTTTAAAAGTAACTAACTTAGTGACTTTCCACTGCAGCCAAGATGGCAGCAGTCATTTCTTACTTGCTCTAGCCAGTGGGCAACAAATAATCACCAGGAACTCAGCAGGTTTCTCTGTGGCTTTTCTTTCATTTCTCTCCTATTTGCTGTTCTCTTTGATCATGTTGATCAAATCATGCTGAAGCATTTTCAACTTGCACCGGAACCTAAACTTCTGTCTGCACATTCCTTAATTCACAGCAGCCGCTGCACTGCAGCTGCACCACTTTTACCCGGTCGTCACCATGTTACAGCTGGGAAACGATCGTGAGTGAGCACAATAAAAAGTCAAAAGATGTGCACAGTTACTCAGAAATATGGAACCAGGCTGTTTTTGACACCATGCTGGGCTACAGAGGGATATTGTCATGAGCAGGTCCACACATGATGCACTTGCACAAGCGTGTACACCACGTATGTCCAGATGGCACATTACACATTCTTGCCAACAATTTAATCTTAATAACAGTTTAATATACTGCATAACAGTTGGTGCTGTTAACCTACCAAGACACCTGGTATTACAGCAGGAATAAGACTGCTATCAGCAATGGAGGTTTTAAAATAGTTAATCCTACATTTATTCATTTTGGGGAACTTCAGGGAAGAGCTTTTGGACATACTGTGAAGATTTGTTTGTTGAATCGTCGACCAGTTGTCTTTTTACACATCCAGAAGACACAGATCAACATTTGCAATAATTTCGTCAATATGTTTGTGGCCACTTGATAAAAGTAACCTCAATATTCACTCTACTTTTAGCTACTTTTAGGGCAGCTGTGGCTCAGGTGATGGAGCAGGTTGTCCAATGATTGCAAGGTTGGTGGTTTGATCCCCGGCTCCTCCACATGCTGAAGTGTCCTCGGGCAAGACACTGAACCAGAAGTTGCTCCCAATGGCAGGCTAGCATCTTGCATGGAAGTCTGTCGCCATTGGAGTGAATGCGAAACACATTGTAAAGTGCCTTGAGTACCACTAAGCTAGAAAAAGGCATTATATAGGTGCAGACCACTTACTTTTAGCTCTGTTTTTGGTCTCCACCAACTTCCTATGAGAATATCTGGCTCTTGAGCTGCTTTATTAGCAGCTATGAGCTCTATGTGTTCATTAAGTTGCTAACTTTGTCCATCTGCTGTTTTGATGGTGAACAGTAGCATACAGTAGGTCTATCGGAGCATTTTCTGCTAACAGGGTTGATGAGAACCACGAGACTGAATCAAATCAATAAAGTTGGGGTCCATTCACCAAAACTATGAGCTGATAGACACTAACAACATTCTGAGCTTGCACAAGCCATATAGTTTGGTTCTAGCTCTCTGTAGGTCCATCACTATCAGTGACTATGTCCATATTTTACAGTCACTTTAGATTGTTAATCTAAATTTTGTGTGCAGCTTTAAAATATATTTTTATTATGAATGAAAAGAAATTCACTCGACACATTTATTAGCCCTAACGGATAGACTCAGCATATTTTTGGAATTAAACCTGAATATAAACACAAATGTAGATTTTTTTTTATATATATACTAACAGGGGTTCTTTAAAATGATCATATATTACATGTCTGTGCAGCTCTGACTTCTATATATTCCATACTTTCTCAATGACCCAGCTGTGCACCGCCTTCAGCAATGGCCTTTTGAGACTCGCTCTCGCAAACTCACACTGCATTGTGCTCGTCACAATGGCTCTGCCCTCATCTCATCAGCACCATTTGAAGGACAAGTGGTGACAAACGTGTGATGTAACATGAGGCAGGGCCAGACTGACAATTTTCTGTTTTCCACTATGCACTTTTCAGATTCAGGTTTCTGTGACTGGCATCGTGTGACAGAATCTGCCTGACAAGTACAGCTTGACATTAGATGGAAGGAAGCACAAGTGTTCCTGCGATGTACCTGGAGTCTCAGCACGGCGAAGGGAAGGGGGTCCATTTTACACTGGAAATCACATTATGTGCCAACTGATTCAGTCATTTATCAGGGGTGTGTGTATGTGAGGAGGAGGCCAACGGACGCTTTCACATGGTGTTAGTGTTAACTGCCACCTCTCTCATCCCTCCTCGCCTTTCCCTCTGCACTTACAGTCTAATGTGACCCAGCTAATGACTGTTATATTTCTGGCTCCAGTGCTGCCCGGGGAGTCTTTTTTAGCTTTGAGGATGGATGGTACAGTATCATAGCTGCTCTTGGAGTTCAATCACCCATAGACGGATGAGTCTGAGGACACCTGTGAAAGATTATTGGCTCATGCCTGCTGGCCCGGAACATATTCATTGATTTGGGAAGACAAGAAGGGCTACCAGGGAGAAATTTGCAATTAAAAAAAAAGGCAACAAAAGTAATATTTAATTTTGGGAGACAGTAAAAAGAACATGTGTGTCTTCCTAACTGGAGGACTAAATGCTTAAAATTCAGAGCAAATTCACCTTGGCAGCAAATAATTCATCTAGTGGCAAAGCAGCCAGTCTTTTATTTCCTATACAAGAGCCTCAAATGAGTGGAAGAAACAGACTAACTGAAGCTTCTGAGCAGCTATTAAATTCTTGCCTGGCCTTTAAAAATCTGTATAATTTGAGGTGAACATGCTCCATATCTCCATGGCAGTCATGAAAGTGCGATAACCTTGGAGAAGCAGAACAGAAAAGGACAAAAATTAAATTTATGGCGTGGTTGTGTAGGAGAAGAGGTTAATTATCTGTGCTGGTTCGGTTTGTTCTTATCAGTGTCATATGCAGCAGGAAGATGGCACGTGGAACTGAAGCCGGGAGAGGTTTTAAAAAGGGATTTTTACATAATTACTCCAGTAAATCCGTGCGTAAAATGATCGATTTGTGGTTAGTTATATAGCTAACTGTAATAGGTTTAGTCCCTCTGTTGGCAGCAGGTGCGCACTTAGTGCTGAGTAAAGTTTTAATAAAACATTCCAATCACTCATTGTTGCGTAAAAACATCTGTCAGAGTCCAGAAAATCATCCTCTCCTCCTCCACCCCCCCCTCGCCGCGTCATGAATCTCATTCCGTCCATCTGAACAATGTTTACAGCTGCGTCCGCGACTCGTCTTTTATATTTTTGATATAAGATCTTCGGTGTTACTGTGCTGACGTCAGGAGCAAAGAGCAGCAGGCAGTGCGCGGAGAGGTGGATAAGCGAGACACAACCTGTGCCGGTGCGCGTCTTTCCAAACTTCTCCAGCGTCGCCAAAGAGCTCGGAGCCAAACAAAAACATCAGGGCTGGAGATCGGCACGGCGCGCCATGAACAACAAGACTCTGAATTTAAACACGAGTCCGCCGCGGGTCGGCGGCTCCGGGACTGTGGATCATGAACTCGTTATCACCTCTACTTTCGGGACGCTTCTCTCGGTTGTCTACATAATCGGAGTGTCGGGGAACGTGTACACGCTGGTGGTGATGTGTCACTCCATCCGCTTCGCCACTTCTATGTACATCTCCATCATCAACCTGGCTCTGGCGGACCTCCTCTACCTCTCCACCATCCCCTTCGTGGTGTCCACTTACTTCCTAAAGGACTGGTACTTCGGGGACGTGGGCTGCCGCATCCTGCTCAGCCTGGACCTGCTCACCATGCACGCCAGCATCTTCACCCTCACTGTCATGTGCACGGAGCGCTACCTGGCCGTTACCAAGCCGCTGGACACGGTGAGGCGCTCCAAGAGTTACCGCAAAGCTCTGGCGTGGGGAGTGTGGCTGCTGTCTCTGGTGCTCACTGTGCCCATGATGATTATGGTCGCCCAAACCACTAAGAACACTCCGGATGGGGGTGTTAAAAGGATGTGCGCACCCACATGGGCACCCCTGGCTTATAAAGTATACGTGACTGTCCTGTTTGGCACCAGCATCATGGCGCCGGGGCTCATTATCGGCTACCTGTATGTCAAGCTGGCTCGCACTTATTTGGAGTCCCAGCGAAACTCTGTGATCAGCAAAGGCGGCAAGAGGTCACCAAAACAGAAAGTGCTGATCATGATTTTCACCATCGTGCTGGTGTTCTGGGCGTGTTTCCTGCCGTTCTGGATCTGGCAGCTGCTGCCTCTGTACCACACCAAGCCGCTGAGTCTGGCCTCGCAGACACACACCTGCATCAACTACCTGGTGGCGAGTCTCACATACAGCAACAGCTGCATCAACCCTTTCCTGTACACGCTGCTCACCAAGAACTACAGGGAGTACCTGAAGAACAGGCACAGGAGCTTCTACAGGTACACGTCCTCCTTTAAGCAGCGGCCGCCCAGCCTCTACTCCTGGGGAAAGTCTGCGTCCTCCAGCAATCAGTTCGAGTTCAACTCCGAGACTCTGGTCATGGGGACACTGAAGTGACTCACAAGTCGAGTGTAAGAGAGGAGACAGCTTCTGGAGACAGAGCCGCAGCAGGTAGGTTGGTGATCTAACCTCTCCATTACGCACAGGCCGCTGCAACGCCGTGCGTAAAACATGCGCCCTGGTGAACCAAAGTTAATTGGAAAAGAGATTTTATCATCGACAGTTTTTCAGTGAGGATTACTTTCCAGCATCACTGCTCTCTGTTCACAGGACGCTTTTTGTAGGCTTAGTGTTAATCCATGCATGTCTGTCCGCTGTGGTCCCACTGAGCCCCATTAGCACTCTGACACTCCTCTCTGCTGCTCCTTCACATCCTCGGCCTCGGTGGAGCAAGTCATCCTGCAGAGCTGTGTTTAGCACGAGGTTGCAGTGAAGGACTGCAGTATTTTATAAAGAAAACACAATATATAACACTTTATGACACATAAGTTCGTTTCTTTACATGTTACCATGGCAGGATTAACCTCCTGGGCAGCCTGTTCTCCTACTGGGTCCTCACCTGTTTACAAGGCTGCATTAAAAGCCAAGTGACTGCTCAGAAGGCCGCGGGATGACTGTGTGACAGTTGTTTTGTGGTCATCTGACTTGTTAACATGCACCACTAGTGTGCCATTTAAAACTGAAACCTGACTGCTGCCTATTTATTGAGGCTCCTCATTACAAAGGGATTAATTCAGTCAAGTTTTGATTCTGTATATTCACAACTTCTTCCAAACAAATGTGTGCTTCATGAAATGATCACACAATAAATGACTAACAGGGAAAAACTGATTAGGGGCCATATTTTATTTTTGCATTAGCCCTTAGTATATTTATCCATCCCTGACCACATTCTGTACAGGATGTACCCAGCTGGGCTGCAGGTTTACTCCATATTACTTGTGCCCAAATAATTTAATTGATTTGTACCATTTTAGGAGAATATGGATATTTTGAGTAAGTCGGTGGTAAAACCAAGCTTTAGGACATTTATTTGACTTAATGTCAAGCACATGTGTTGTCAGGTTGGTTTTATCAAAGTGCTTCAGTGTTATGGTCATTCTCATCTCTTTAAAATCACAGAAGAACTGGAGTGCTACAACCAGCAGTTGTTTTTAATCATCATCAAAACATCTGACAGCTGTTTTATGACGTAACTGTTTGAATATTTGTTTTCTTGTGCATAAAAATGGCAGTCGTTATTCATCATATTCCCTGAAGCCAAGATGATATATATTTAAATGTCTTTTATTTTTCAGTAGAACTAACAGTCAATAACCTCCAAATTCTGCTTTTAAAAATGTCTTTACAAGAATGAATTTATCGGTTATCAAAATGGTTTGCTGTTGACTGTCTAATAATTTCAGCTCTCTCGTGCTGGTTGGTGTCTGGGACAGTGGGGGAAACAATAAAAGAGACGTATCTGAGGGACCCTCAGGAGTTTAATCCAATCATGAGAATGGAAGGTACACAGTGTACCATGCTGCTTTAAAGTTATCAATTCACTCTTTTACTGGAGTTATGGGGCTGTAAGGTGCTGATCATGAATTGCAGCTTACCTGGTTCAAGTCTGGCCAGAGGTTTTTGCTCCATATCATTCATCAACTCTTGACTGTAAAGTCTTGAATAAAGGCAGATAATCTGAAAATGAATAAACCCCATGAATGCATGACACAAGCTGAAATACTAAAGCTTGTATATCTAGATTTTGACACAGGAAACCTCAACAATAATCAGCTTTAGTTAATAATGCAGCCCCTCTTAACTAATAATATGCAAATGCCTGAACATAATGGCAAATTAATAGCTGACCATAATCAGTCTACAGGCAGTGAACCTGAGGCTTTTGGGGTCTTTAAGGGTCAACTTTAGACATGGTTGGTCCTGAGATAGAAGTTTGGTTTGAAAGTACCTGATTAAAGCTTAAGACAATCCATTTCCCCAGCAGCCCCGTGGTGAATGAGGCCAGATGGGTGTTCTGCTCTGTCACTGAACTGAGTTCTGAGGAAGTGATCAGAGCCCACATCTGGACTCTGGTGGGAGATGGAGGAGAAAAAAAAACAAATCCACCTGCATGGCAAATCACTTCCACTGAATTTGCATGCACCCACCCACAGAGGCAAACACACTTCTGCTCCCATGGTAAACCGTGCCAAAAAAACACCCACTGCTCAGACTGATCGCCTCCACCTCGGCTCTGTACGCTCTGTTTACTACGCTGAACTGTGGCCCACTTACCTGAATGAGGAAACTTCATCACACCTTTGTGTTCATGTCGTATTCACACAATTACATAACTGATCTGCATCCACTCAGCACTGATTTTAGAAGTACTGAGTAAGAATTTGTCAGTGGCAGATTTCTTCATGAGGGATGCACAAACATGCCTCATGTTTTATGGAGAGTTCTTAACTCTTTAATTAAGCTACCTGCATGCACTGAAAGGAAGCTCTTTAACTTTAATCTGACGTATTGAAGTCTTCAGCTCACACAAGCATCTGCTGTAAAGTCTCTCTGTGCGCTATAGATTCACCAGACGGAGACATGAAAACAAACTGTGTGCACAGAGCAAGACGGATGGTAATGCTATGCATGTCTGGACACGGCAGCTGTGCTCCTCAAACACACACCGACTGAGAAATGTCCTTTGTCAGATTTCCTGTAATTATGAAAATTATCTGAATGATATCTAGAGGTGTGACATTTTCCAGCGAATGTCCCAGGTGGGATTGGACATTTTTGGTACACTTTGACTTTTGTGTTCATATGTCAAATGTCCCAAACTCATGCATAAATTCATTGCAGTCAGTCCCTTGGTGCTGCACAGACACAGCCGCAGATAGATGGAAAAACAGCCTCTCCGTTTCCTCCCATCTCCACATATTGTCTGACAGCGCTTTGTAGCACTTAGACTATGCAAATTGTAGATATGATAGGGTCCGTGTGGAACTTATCAGCTTATGGCTGCATATATTCAAATTCATGAGAAATTATTAAGGGGCTCATTGTTTCCTTTCCTGCAGACTGGAAAATCTGTTAATCGCTGAGCTGGAGAGGCATCTGTGGGTTTCCTGCAACAAATTACCTTAATCCCAAAAGAGAAATAAGTCAGAGATGAATATGAATGATACTGAGCTAGTTTTGAACCAGTTGGCTAAGGGAAGACAAACCTGTAAATTAAAACAATAAACCTGCCCTCAAATGACAAATGCTCCTTTAATCAGTCGGTAATGAGATTCATCACATCGTTAAAGCTACAGTAGTTGGATTTTTTATGTCCACCTGGGGGCAGCACCTCATCTCTACACACAGCACTGACAGATCACCTTAGCAGGTTAATAAAGTGATCTTTTTAGCTAACATTTGCCATTTCACACAGAATAACACCAGGCTTTTAGCTCTGTTTTTGGTCTCCACCGTCTCCTGAGGGAAATATCTGTCTCATTAGCAGATAAATGCTACAGTATCTTCTCCAGCTACACGCAAACTTTGTCTGCTATTTGGTTATGGGCATGTAGTGTACAGTGGGGTTTTAGAGATTTTTTGCTGATTATAGCTGCTCGCAAAACAACACTGATAAGAGCAGAGAGAACTAGAAAAGCAGAGAGCGCAAACCAAGGAGCTTCAGTCCACCCCCAACACAATCTCCCACTTCACATATTTTGTATGGAACGTTACAGATACAAATGTAATTACATGCAGTTCAAATGTCCTACCGACAATGTGGCGTTCACCCCATCCGACCTAATGAACAAGCGCGGCCTCTAGCGCAGCAGCTCCTAACAGCCTCCCAGCTTCTTAGACAACCGGAGATAAGAATGCCGGCCCAACCGTGCGTTAGGAAGGAAAGAGAACTCTGTCATTGTCGCTGTCTGTCGCATGGAGACCCAAAATGTCACGTGGTCACAGGGGGTTACCCCAAAAACAAGAGTGCCCTCTGGTGGCTTTTAGAGTAAACCACATGTAATTGTCCACCTGGTTACACTTAGATTAAAAAAAATCCTGGATCCAGACGGTGATCCGGGTCAGTCCTAAAACTGAATAATTTCTTCCTTGGCCCATTTCACACATTTCCTGAAAATTTCATCCAAATCCATCCATAACTTTTTGAGTTATTTTGCACAGAAACAAACAAACAAACAAACCAACGCCGGCCATCACATAACCTCCTTGGCGGAGGTAATAAACCAAAACTGTAAAGCTGCGAGTCGTTAAACCAAAATAAAATGCTTAAAGACACTAAAAATGCCCTATAGCAATGACGGAAACCAGAGTCCTTTAATAATTACCTGTTGGTTTTTAGTTTAAGTACTTCCTTTCATAACACATATTTATTTGATCCATTGTATCCCAACAAATATTGACTAGAACAAATTTAAGTGTAGAACTTTGGCCCCTTTCCTAAATCTGAAACCACTCATGAACATAAACCAACACAGCTCTGGCACAAAGGCTAAGAATGATCATTTTTCATCCATCCCTTCTTATTTTGCCATCTTTTGCAACTTTACTTAGCTTAGTCGCATGTCAGATGTGTTACTCTCAGCCAATCACGAATGAGATCATTGTACATTTAAAGGATTCTACTGATTCAGTATATAACTTATAAGACATACATCAGAAATAGTGGTCAAAACTGAAGCAGCACAGCAGAGTATCGGCACTAAAATGTTGCCACCTACATCTCCTTTTAACTAGACCGTTCTGTCTGCCACACTCAATTTCACCAGTTCATTATTCAAGCTTTCAGTCAAAAATTGTAGTTTCCTCATCCACAGTAAGATTCCTCAAGTAGTTTCTTAGGCTTGACAGAGCTCTTAGGGCCACACAGGGAATTATCCTTGTGACTAACATACTGAAGTTAATGTGTAATGAGGGTGTGACTCTAACTAACACAAGAACCTGAGACTGAAAGCAGGCTGTGCTTTGAAAGAACACAGAGGTGTAAACCTAGATAGAAGAAAATATACTTTTTTCCACTTCATATATTCACTTTTGGAGACATTTGGACGTGTTTGGAAATTCTACCCAGGAAGCGACCTTTAAATGACAGAACAGGCTGTCAAAGTGTGTCAAGCCTTCAGGTGTTATTAAAATCCAGCCCAGAGGAGGCTGTCAAATCACCTTTGTTGAACACGAACCGGACACTTTTTATCTTTCCAGTGAGCGGCACTCCTAGGCTTTGAGATCTGACTTTTAACACTAATAAAGCCATGATTCTGTGCTTCATCTAAAGTTGAAGTCTCCACCTTGTTTTAGGTAAAATAACTTCTTCACAAGCTATCTGAACAGTATTCTTAGAGCTTCAGACACTGTATTTCTGTACCGTTAAAGACATAGATAATACAGCTTTGCTCTCCATCCTCATGTTATTTTGCTTTAGAATGACATATTGAGCGTTAGACTTCATGTGAACGTACAGTGGTTTACAGCTATGCGTGAACTGCTTATATTGGCAGACGTTTCCAAGACTTTCATTAAATGGGTATTAGTCAAGTCTGCAGAGTCTGACTTCTCGCTAGACCCCGTGGACGCTGCCATGTAATGGAGCCAGTTGGCACAAGCCAGTGATAATAATGGTGGTAATCAGTCACACCAGTGCACTTAATTACACAGCTCAAATCATGATAGAGCCTGTTGAGAGAGAGATGTGCTATCACGAGTCTATTATTTGAACAGATTATGCTACAAATGCCCTAATTGATACTGCCCCACAGCTTATGGCTGTCAAAGATGCCTTCAGCGCATATTCAAGACAGTTTACCAGCTAAGTGGAGCTCCAGTTACACCCATCTCTGCAGAGTTTTGGCCTGACTTACAAGATAGTAGATTTATTAGACAGTAAAAGCCATTTAGTGTATTTTTTTAACGCAATGCCATGCAAAAGCAGGGAATTTACAGTGAGTCCTTCCCCAAACAGATGGCAACCAAGCAGCTGTAACTAAGCTCATGTTGAAGCAGTGTGCTTCGGCTTGTGGTTGGAGAGATACATGGTATTTAAAGAGCTTGACGGGTGGTTTTAGCCTTTCCAAATTATAGAGTATTACAGAAAAAGGAATGTAAGGTGTAAAGAATAGATAAAACATTGTGTTTATCTGCTCTAATGTGAGCTACACACTTTAGCATGTCCAGCTAACTTTTATGATCTAAAAGTTTTGAGATTCCACTATAGAAAGCAAAAACTATACCAGACTAAAATTTGTCTGCCATCCCATCATCCCATTCTAAGTAGCCTTCTTGTGCCATGATTCGCTGCTCCCAGAGCTCCTGCTACATTTGGGACACTTGGAAGTACGTCAAGCACCGTCTGCAATGCACGCTGGATCTCCTCCACTGTCGTAAAGTGGTGATCCTTTAACTTGAATTTAATTCTGGTGATAAGAAGTTGTGTTCAATCAAATCTGGTGAGTAGGCTGGGTGAAGAGTAAGGATTGTGATGTTACTGCAAAACACTTTTCAGCACGCTGTGAGTGGGCACACGTTCCCATGTGCCACAGTTCAGGCCGTTCTCAGCAAATGTTCTTTCTCTGATACTTCAGTAGAACTCTGCCTGACAGTCCAACCCTGTGGGACGAATTCACAGAACACATCCCTGTGAATGTTCAACAAAACAAGTGTGCTCTTGATGCCCTGCTAACCTGATGCACCTTCTTCAGTGTTGGAGACTACAGGTTCTTCCACTAACGACTGCTGTTTGGTCTCTTGATCGTAGCCGTAGACCCAACTTTTGTCCCTAGTGATGATCCTCAACATGAAGTCAGAATTTGGTCCACTGTGAAACTGGTTACAACAACACTTTCAGACAGTGTTCAAAGTGTAGCAGGAGCGTTGGGAGCAGTGTATCGCAGCACAGGAAGATTACTTTTCAGGTGATTGCCACCAAATTTATATCAGACTTAGTTTTTTCTTTTCATAGTGCAGTCACAGAACTTCTTCACTTAACAACCCAGCATTAGTTTCAGGACAAAGCCAGTGTGTTGCCTAGAGTTTAAGGTAATGATAGGGATTCAGGAACCACAGCCAGACCGACTTCCTGCAATACAAGAACAATGCAGCAGTTCTTCATGTCCATGTCATTTGTAGATAATTAGCTATTAGGAAAGTTGACTTTTTGCCTGTGACCTACAGCTTTATCTTTAGTCTTTTTGCATCATTGACCATCAAGTGCATACAGTATTTAAGAGCCTTTCACGGAGCTGTTGTTTTAAAACAACTTCACCTGGAAATATGAAAAGGCCAACAATTTTAACCAGCTTGTGGTATCATTGTTGGCTTAACTAACCTGCTAGCCAAAGCTATATGTATGCATATATATAGGATAAATAGATGTCCTTTGAGGTCATTATAGGTGACACCAAAATCATACCCATGCCAAATTTTGATATATAGTGAAACTTTATCAGACAGTTGAGTTTCTTCTGGCACCTGGAAATTACATAAACAAGAGACAAAAGATGGTATTAAGTTAGAGATGATGATGAATTCTAACAATTTCTTTCTTGTTTTTCTTTTATTTGTTTACATTTTTAATAAAAATGCCCTTTAATCTGACACATTTCTACCATGTTCCAGAGCATTCTAATACACTATAAACTGAGAACAGCTGATGAAGTAGTTCTCTCATCAATTACAAGTCAAGTGTAAGTCCTGGCTAAAACTAAAGAGCTTAGGGAGCTTGATATTATGGTCCATCGCTGAGAGAGCGCTGCTGCTCACAAGATGGAGAGAGGCTATTAAGGCATATCTGTCAGTAGCCACAGTGCAAAGCATCATGAAAACGTACAAGGAGCTCCACGCTGAAAAAGCTCAAAGGGCGTGGTAGAAAACCAAAAGGGACCCCTGCACCAGAAACAGTGGTATTGTGAGAGGGATCCTAGGATCACGACCAAGGACGCCAACTATGGAGAGCACTACTTCTTCAATGTAAACAAAAGATCAACACAGTAATAGTTGAACTTTATCATCTCAACAACTCTAGCACAATGACTTGCTGTCTTTTGCCACTTGTCTATGTCATTTCCAGCCAGAAGATACCAAATATACATTCACTATTAATCAAAGTTGGGCATGGGTATGAATGATTTGCAGCTTAACTGTAGGTTAAAGTCCTTTAATCTAGTTGATCAATATGTCACAGGAGCTGTACAACTTGATTGTGTGCAGTGACACGACCATTTACTTTGAAGGTTAAAGGAGATTTAATGACTCCTTTGATGGGCAAAGTACAGGGTACAGACATTACCGGAGAAGATTAAAACTTTAAAGAAGCTGCTGCCACGCCACAGCTATGAATGACCTTGTCACACCGAGGCCTGTACATTGTGTGTGTTGCAGTTTTTCTGTGATATATCTAGCAGCATCCTTGTTTCACAGAAACTGGCATTCCTCCCACACAGCCCTCCTGCACATGCAGGCCTACTGCTATGCTTCTCTCATCACTAATGAATGTGATAATAGGACCCAGAGGAGCTGGAAGAGCAATACTGTACCGCAGGCATCGTAGACGTTAGTGTATGTGCAGTAGATGTGAATTCCCTGCACAATGCTTTGTTCACTGCAAGTAGTTGAAGTCAGTGTAGAAATGATGTTAGAAGCACAGCAGGACATTCTTCTCTGTTTCCAGGTGTTGGCTCCATAACTACCAATAATGTACACCTGCACTTCTGCTAACCTTTGCATTTCAGCTAGCAAAATCTCAGAACTTGCTTAAATTGTGTAATCAATCAGTGAATGCAAGTGGCAATATGGATTTAAAGCTGCACAATTCAGTATTTTTGTAATAACAATTCATTTAATGACTACAATGTGAAAGAGGCGACTCTTACAGAAAAGTATCACTCAGCTCCACAACTCTCAACAACCTTATTTCCAACTGCAAAACATGTCCATTTTTAATAAAAATAACAATATGAATCATTTATAAATGCAGGTTCACTCCCAGTCTGACTAGTATTTAGTTTCTGAGCATTTAACAGATGTTTCCCTAAGGAGAGAGAGAGAATATTGGACTTGCATTCAGAAGGTGTACAGAAACTAGATGTGCAGTTAAGAAGGTTTGCTAGCTTGTTCAAGTTTGAGTTAATAATAAGCCAGAGCCAAAAAAACCCAATCAATGCTGTATTAAAGGTCCCATATGGCGAAAATCTCTTTTTATGGTGGCCGTTATAAACTTGGAGGTGTTAAATAAAAGCTGTTAATGTATAAAGATGTTTCTTCGCCATTTCTCAAGCTCCAATCAATTTCTCAGTGCTAACTTGTAAGCAAAGTTTACCAAATGCACTGCTGTTGGCTGCCAGAGTGAACACAAGAGTCTCCATGCACTGCCAGCATCTGAGGAAGGATTTCTTTTATTAAAGATGGCAGTGTTGTTGCCATCATCGTCGCTAAAATCCTTATCCTGATGCGGGTAAAGTTACCATTAGTCTTGACCATATGCTCACAGGTCATAACTCTGTGGAAGTTATAAAGCTGAGGGGCATTCAGAGACGGTGGAAACCTTAAGACTGATTTGAAAAGAGGACTGCGTGGGTTGCAGGGCTTTCATGTTTCCTTTTGTGCTTCAGTGCATGACATCTGTTTTCTTCTCTCCTGCTCTCTGTGCTCAGATATAATGCACAGCTTTAAAAGAGACGCAATGTGGGATCCATCACAGACATGAATGTGAGTTTAACAAAAGTGACTGCAGACAAGACGTTCAATGCCAGAGTTTACAGAAGTAATTTAAACAGTTTACCAACAGACTGTTATCTTGTACTGAAATCAAGAGAAGCTAATAGTTTCCTGCAATGATAGAAAAAAACTGTAATTTGCAAAAACAAAACACACAAAAAGGACAGTGGTGTGGTTTTCATATAGAGTACATGTGAAAATGGCTGCTGGACGGACAATAAAGCTACCTAGATAAACAAAATGTAGAAAAACGACGTGTTGAAGAGCCCAAGGAAATAAAAATCTCTGCACTCACCAATTACTTGGCCTTAATCAGAAGAGGTGCAAACAGCTTATTTAGCTTTGTTATTATTAGAGGAAAACGCCTCTGTGTCACAGAAAGTAATCGAAACCCTATTCAACAAGAATAAACTGAACGTGGTCATTAGTGGAGCCCATGTTGCTTTTCACTCACCATGTTATTTTATTTCTGATCCCACCTTCTATTACAAGAACATGCCATTAAATCCTACAAAAGAAACTAACGAGAACATTCAGTTAAGAAAAAAGTTACAAAAGCAAAGATCAATAAAACCAGATTGGCACATTAAAAATATATAAAAAGATGGATTCTGAAATCAAAAGTGAGAATCCATACGGAGGAAATGGGGGATGGAGACAGTGGATGGCTGTGAGCAGCTGTGTGGAAAATAAGAAAGGCAAGGACGATGACTTCTCCATCACACAACCGTGTTTGATCAATCAAGCAGTTCCTCAAGTGTCTGGCTCACAAGGGAAGTGCAGGAAGACTCTAGTAGCAATCAACAGAGGTGTACACATGAATAATATTGGTTGATTTAATAAAAACTGTTAATACTCAAGTGTGCCGGGTTGCCGGAGGAAAGTTTGAGTGCTAAGAGGAGACAAAGAAACAAGGACTTTTCAGGTCAGTATTTTACTTCCTACCATCCCCACAGAAGTAAACGGTGGAAGACTAGATAGAGTCATTTTTCTCTTGGACAGGAGGAGGGTCCGTTCAGACAAAAATACCCCCTGGGTCGGGGTCTGGGGAGCGAGCATGAGTGGGGGGATTTGGTGATGAAAGCTTGATTCAGAGAGAGTTTCACCAGATTTATATCTCCTCTTCAAGGAATCGACAGCTCCCCTTAAAAAGAAAAACACACAGAGACAAGCAGAAGAAACACAATCCCACTTTAGCCGCTTTAAGTCGGTTTCAGCAGAGAAACGCTTTGTTCTCGAGCTGTCCCCTGAATGATCAAGGAGAGCGGCTTGCGGAAACCTGTGGGGAACCCAAACAGCCCTAATACCAGCGATTAAGATGGAGCAAGGGAAAACAAACCGCTGTAGGAAATTGGATAAAAACACAAGGGCTGGTAACAAATAGGAAAACACCTCTACATAAGAGAGGGAGACCACATGTAGCGTTTTTCTTCTGCACAGTCGGTGAGGGGGAGTAAGTCAATACCTGGAAATAAAAATGACACACACCGACTGTGCAGCTAAAACCTCCATATAGAATCTCACAATTTCCTCCCCCTTGTCCTTCCCTTCTGCTCCCCCTCTTCGTTGCAGGGCTTGTCCGAGCCAGCGGCCAGCGGTGTTACCCATCATCCAGTGGAGGCCTCAGGGCAGGGCGGGGTCAGCGATGGCGTGTGCAGGGTCGCAGGTGAAGGACACGGTGATGGCGTAGCGCGTCCCCCACGTTACCCTCTCCACGCGATGGAGGTTCTCCGAGCCGGAAGAGAAGAAAGAGACTCGTCCTGGGCAAGGAAGCAAGGAAAAGGACTCTTGATTTAAAGGAGCATTTCAACATTTTACTGTCTTTCTAAGGCTGAGATGAGTAGACTGATATGAATGTAGTGTTTGTTCCATACACAGCTGGAGTCAGGATGTGGTTAGTTGTGGGTGAGTGAGAGGTCAGAGGACTGTCTGTTTCCGATTATCAATATATCTTTATTGACCAATTATTGATAAATGAAATGAGCTACTTCAGGGCTGATGCAGCCTCCTCTCTCTGTCTGGAGCCACTCTGTGGTTTCAGAAATGTCTCTCAAGCAGACACCGAACAGAAACACAAACCGTCGCCACAAACCAGGAAATTAGCTTCTCTTACAGCAGCTAATGCTACGTTAACGGCTAGCAGGTAAGTTGGAAGGCAGCCACAGATTACCCTGAAACAGAGTCTGGAAATCAATCATTAATTATGCTTTAAGATCTGGACCTCAGTGGGCCATGAAAGTGAAAGATTAAGAAAACAAGATCAGTAGATGTAACTGCAGGAGAGAAACTGATCAATCTCAGTGGATCCCACATAGACAGAGGAAGTAATTGAATCACTCCTGTTCCTATTTTACATATTCAGTTATAGTCACCCTTATAAATGAAGAAGCCTAGTTATGACTAGACATAGACAGGTCCTCTATTATCACATTCTGTTAAAATGCTGCAATGTATAGTCCGAGACCTTGTCCACATGTAGCCGGGTTTTTGTAAAACCGAATATCCTGCCCCCTCCGTCTAGAAAAAAACTTGTGTACACACCACCTCGTTTTTAGAAAAATATTCATCCACACCTAACCACATAAGTGCATTTTTAAGCACATTCATAAGCCAGACCTTTAGGTGGCAGTAGTTCCCCAAGTCCTATCCAATCAGACTAAACTTCCGTCTCATCAGTGTCTTCGACGGAGAACCTTCCTCAGACGTGGAATGGCAAAGTGATGGAAAATAACCGTCCTTAATGTCGTCCTTCGCCTGTGTTGTTGAAAGTGAAGCAGCATCTGGGCTTGTAAAAACGAGCAAGAAAAAAGCGCCTGTACAAGAAGCGGCGCCAAAAACCTTGTGAGGGCTTCCATACCGTTTCTGAATGTAAACACAGGTCGCATATGTGACGTAAGAACATATTTTGTCGCAAGCAGTGACGTTTCAAATCACAAAACTCCGGTTATTGACGTCCACATGCAGACGCATGAACGGAGGATTTGCAAATCTTCACTTTGGTCGGAGGTTTTAAAAAGAATCGTTTTTTTAATGCCGTAAATCTGCGTTTTCGTGTGGATGACAGGAAAAATGGTAGAAAAATATCTTCATTTTGTGAGATACCCAGCTACGTGTGGACAAGGCCCAAATATCGGTTATCGGCCTTCCCTGGTGCCCTAGAAAAAGAAAGAACTACCCATATCGGTTGATCCCTACGGTCAAGTCCAGAGTTTGACTCTGATAATATTCTCACATTAATTGTAAAAGAAAGTAAATACTGAACTTTTTTAGTTTCTGGTGGAACTGAAGACAGTTTGAGGAGGGGAGAGAACAAAACACAAAGAAACCCAGCTTTGGGGGCTCAAACTGCAGCGTGATAAAGGACACACTCGACTTGGTGTATTTTAGAGAACGCTGGAATGCATTCTCTCTGTCTAACCATTTTTAACTTTTTATCATGGACCAACACACCCTGCAGTTCTGGTGAGGCTGCTTCAGGATAAATGATCTCCACTTATCAGAGGCTGGACCAGCTAAACCAGGCTGCTCTGTTAGACATCTGCATTAATGTTTACTTCGCCAGTCTGTGGTTGTAGCCTACAATTAAGAGATTTATACTTAAAAAGTTTTCAGAGTCTTGTTTTGTTACAAAACTTCCAGTTTCTTCACCTTCTGATGGGGTTATCTCACTGTGTGAATAAGAATAAAAAGCTGGAATCATTGTGGCCCAATTTATTTGCTCTACTTTTCTTGTGGGAATGCTGACGGTGTGTGTTTGTGTGTTTAGCTGTTGGTGTGTGTTTGTGTGGGAGTTTAAATCCCCCTGGCAGGGCATTAGTTGAGGACGTCAGGGGAAATCAGTGCTCGCTGTAAAACAATGGAATGTACACTGAAAACTCCAAGAACGGGAAATAGGAAGAAAGAAGGAATTAACGTGCGCAAACAAAAGAGTGTGAGCGGCAAGACAATAAGCGGAGGACCACTTGTTTTGTGTCACTGAGAAATGAAGGCATTTCAAGTGCTCAAATTAGTGGAACAGCTTTAGATAACTTCACAATGAAAGCAATCCCTCGCACTTGTCAATATGAACATGAATATGTTTGCTGCGAGGGAGCTGGCTGATTCAGTAGTCAGCAGATTAACAGCAACACAAAGGAAACACAATCAGGAATTCAACAGTTCTCACTGCTCAAGAATCACTACCCAGTGGCGAACCTAAAGAAGTCTCAGTGGAGTGAGGCACGGGAAGGTTTGTGTTCACTGACAATCAGAGCAACCTTTACACATTCAGATATTTGGTTTGTTAGCAACATGAATCCAAGACAGCGACACAAAGTGTGCCTTCCCATTTTTCCGGCTCATTTTCTGAGGAATTTTGTATCGGAGTGCAACACATTTACGGGATTTTTAAAGTCTAAATGTAAACAAATGGACTATTTTTACATCATTAGAACCTCATTAGAGCAGCTTATTAGTGCCTTGAATGTAGATTGACGTGGTTCAACTTGATGACAGAGGGCTCTGTTTGGAAAAACTAAGATTAAAATCTATCTAATCAATCAGCTGGCAGTTTACAAGCTCATACTGATGGACAAGTTTCATTGCACTGGCAGTCGGTGAACATTCCACTCTTTATGCGTAGGCATCAGCTTAAGCGTCTCTTAAACATTCACTGTGTTCCATAAATCTGACGGCATTTGAACACGTCACGTATAAGCTATGGACTTCAAGTTGTGTAAAGCGATTTGGGGAAGGCTTTTTCCCACATATTAGCACCAATTCTGGTCAAAAATCATCACAGAGAGCACAAAAGCCAACATTAATCAATGGAATCCAGGTTTTGTGAAGCGCTAACAGGAGCTGAAGTTCAGTTTGTTGCTCCCAACTGTGCAGGAGTCTTTCCTCTGAGGTTATTGACCCGCATGTTTAGTGACCTACATCTGACTGACAGCATACCATCACTTTAACAATAAGATGTTGCCAGCAATGTCACATTTCCTATGTCTAAGAAGGGCTTTACAGGACTGTAGCAGGAATGTGCAAGGAGATGGGCTAATGCTTGATAGCCTTCATTTAACTTCACCAATCAACACCGGAACCCTTGTGCTCACAGGGAGAAGCTAACCAACGATAAAAAATAAACTGCATGAGTAAATAATATAAGGAAACGGGTCTCTTTCCTCCACAAAACATGGTCTGATCATGATCTCTTATTTAATGCAGCAGACAGTCACACCAGTTGTTCTCTTCTGCGTGTACTTGTGGAGGCTGCCAAACAACATCCAGGTTATTGCATACAGACATATCCAGGCTTCGTCTGAGAGTGAATCATCTCACTGAGGCTGCATATAAAATCATTTTCTTGAGCCACATAGAATTGAAAACATTCTTTTTACTCCCCTAAGTCACGGCAACGATTTAATAAACTTTGCCTCTAACAGAAGAAGATGTAAGTGAACTTTATTGGACAAGTTTGGATGAACAAGTCTAAGAAGCTTGACTCTCAGTACTATTCTGATTTCATGTGCGGCTGTGTGAGTCCCCGTCTCTATTTCACATTTGGGGAATAGTTTGTAATCTGAGTTTCCCTTGTAAAATAAAAACAGGTTTTGTTAATGTGGAGGAGCTTGAGCTTCCTGTTTTTAAGAGACTGAATCCCAGTTGCAGCCTATGAAAGTATAGTTCAAGTGTGTTTTCCCATGTGGTCATGGAGCATTTAGACCTCTATTAGCAGTTATTGGTCCAGCAAACCAATAATCATTTTAAAACCAAGAATACCCCACTGTCTGATAAACACAGAAACATGTCCGATTGATAAGGATCTCTCAAAGTACTGAACACAACGTACAGTATGTCTTCAGTGACGCATTTTACTCTACAAACTTGTCAGTGCCTCTTTGTGGATTGGCTATGGAATGAGGACACTGCTTTTAATTAACCACAAAAATACCTTCAGCTTACTTGCAGGCCTGTAGCCAGCTTTGAGAGTGCCGCGGTCAGGAACGCTGTAATTTTTTCCCCTCTTTGGCTGACGTTTTGCAAATATGTTAAATATGTGTGTGGATGAGGAGAACAGTCAACACATCTGAGCAGAGTCTCTGTATGGTCATATCGATCCGCCAGTAAGACTTATTCCAGCCTGTAAAGTACCATAAGAGGCAGTGTGAAGTACACCAAGTGGATTAAGATAATAATTAAGTCGTTGAATAATCATAGCAGGCAGACCATGTAGTTAACCGTTTTATTTACTTATGTAGTAAGTAATAATTTCAACTATTTGTCCCAAAAGTTGGTTTTGGTAGGTTGGTAGGTGACATTGTGACTCACACGCAGATCTGAAAGTCGGTTTTTAAAATATTTTTTTGGGGGGGAGGGAGTTTTTTTTTTATTTTAATGATACAGGGAGAGACAGGGTGAAAGGGGGTAGAAAGAGGAGAGACATGCAGCAAAGCGTCGTGAGCCGGACTCGAACTCACGACCACTGCTGGCGACCTGCGCCTACATGGTAACGCCCTAACTCAGCGAGCTATACGGCCTCCCCAAATTAACTTTTCCTGAAAAAAAAAGTTTTAAAAATTACAAATGTACAGCAATAACATCAACATCATGCAGTAATGCTGTTGGACCTCAGCTGCAATACTTGCTTGTTTTGGCTATGGGACTGCTCATTCATAAAGCAGCTCTGTACCAGCTTATCTGTTAGGCTCTACATGGTACCATCTTTTTAAAAACCGTGTCTAGACTAAGGATTGAGGTGCTTGTTTCCAAATGAATGCAACATATTTGCTTGCAGAAAATGAAACAAAAAAAATTTTTAAAGCAGAAAACCCCACATAAAACATGTTGTTAATGCATGACTTGGCTGCAGTCTCTCTTCACACTGTTACAGTAACCTGTTGTATTGTGAATCACAGAGAGGAGCATGTCTGCTATTGTTTACTTATTTGAGGGTTAGGGTTTCCATAGCGATTATTCTAAATTGTCCGTAGGTGTGAATGAGAGTGTGCTTGATTGTCTGTCTATATGTGTGGCCCTGCGACGAACTGGCGACCTGTCCAGGGTGTCCCCTGCCTTCGCCCTGAGTCTGCTGGGATAGGCTCCAGCCCCCCGCGACCCTGCTGAGGATTAAGGGGTGTATAGATAATGGATGGATGGATGGTTTCCATAGCAGAAACCTTCCCCAGGGAACAAGAAACTTCTGAGTCCCCCCCAGCTGCATTTCTAGTTAAAACCCAGGGCCTCCACTAAGTCATGGAGAGACAGTTTGATCCCCAAGTCCCTGCTCAGGGGGGAATGCTTTCTGAAGGATCAGGAACTTTTCAAGTGGGGCTTGCAGCACTCAGTGTGAGTGATTAGTCAAGTAGGCTAGCATTTTCAGTTCACGCTGAAAAATCCACAACATGATTTTTGCTTGTAGTTTGCGACTAAAAATAATCGGGATGGAGCAGTCAGAGAGGTTTTATGACCAATGGACCGATGTCTTTAGCGGCTGCTGCAGTCAGAGGTTTCAATCACCACTGTTATAAGACAAAACAGCTACCAGACTTTAAGACAATCACACCAGTCAGCTGCAGACTTTCTGAATCGTCAGTGATTCATCAGACTTTCAAATATTGGCAAGAATCGTGTTTGTCAAGTCCAGTAACTGTATTTGCTACCTGCAGACATGAGACATCATCAATAATAATAATAATAATACATTTTATTTCATAGCGCCTTTCAAAACACTCAAGGACACTTTACAGTGAGTTAAAAACACAATAAAAATAAATAAAAACACCAGGTTTCATTCCTTCAAGATCACTTTTTCTATTTTATTATTTATCACAGCTTCCTTATTTTTACTTTATGTATTATTTGTTCTTTAGCACACTTTGTCGCTGCTATTGCACTTTTTGCTTTTTATGCTTTATATTTTATTAATAGATATTGTATATAGATTTACAGCTTCTTAAAGTCCAACTGAAATCACATTTAGCCATCCATTTTTGCAGAGTAATGTCTGTTTTCTTATTTAACTGGTCTTTTTGTTCATCAGCACTCCAGGGTCGTGCCGGTGTTTGATTGACAGCAGCTGGCAGCATAGCAGGAGAAACAGTAATTCACTTTTTGATGTATGGGCTGACAACGTAAGGACCACGTAAGCACCTAACTGGACCCCCATGACCTTTGCAGCAGCGTTTTCATGCTGTTTAATGTGCTGCAACTGAGCAGCTAATCAACCATCAAGCCTGTAAACTGGTGCTAGGCAATTTTCCTGTCGACTGGTTGCTTGGTTGCTAGTTCAAGCAATACAAGGTGCAGGAGAAGATGTGTTAATGTTTGTAAGCTGGGTAAGAAGTAAAGCAATAAAGTGAGGGTGGGTTGTTGTTCAGTATGTAGCAGCTGTAGCAGCAGTGTGTCATCATCTATGCCTTTAACAGCGCTGATATTACAGCATTATGCAAATCTAAGGGCTGCAATGGTCCATAAGATTCATGATTTGGTATTTACTTGTTTTTGGGGTTGAGGTTTAGTACATTTTCAATTACAAAAACAAAAGGCATGCTGAAAATTACATTTTTGTAAATTATTTTGAAAAACATACACACGTCAAAATGTGCTCAAACAGTGTCTATGTATAGACAAGTAGACATGCTTATATATAGAATAAGAAACATGAGGCCTGTAAATTATTGCCCCTGACAAAAAAATTCTCAATTAAATGTCTGCTATATGCTGGTGTCAAATAGCACCTACACAGAAGTGGACGGGAGAGAAGACATATGTCATTGTATACCATGCAATAGTCAGTTCTAATGACAGTGGAAACCAATCACTGGCATCAGGAAGTAGCAAAGGGACTGTTATTTTGGAAAGCTCAAAGGACTGGTACATGATACATGACTGTCATGAGTATCGCAAGATGTAACATAGAGTGAAGCACACATCATATATATTGTACACATAGGTGACAGTTTTGTTGGCAGTCTTAACAGGAAGTAGATGACTAGTAAGTTGATTTTTACCTTCTCAGACCTAAAGTGTAAATTGGTTCCAAGGAAGCTGTGGCAACCTTCTTTTTTAAGGCCATTTGCACTATGACTAATTTATGGAGCATGTTGTGCTTGTTTAAAGTGAAAAGAAGATGAGTTGAGAAACAAAATGTCTCCTACAGATATTCCAATTTATCAACAGGAACACAATGAAAAATATGACTGTGCATTCAAAATACCAACTGAATAAGGTGATCTACTGCAGAAACACTACAATGTCTCTTTAATACATTAATCAAGGATGTTTAAAAAGTGTTTAAAAATGACCCAACTACTGCAAACAATGGTCAGCAAATATAGTTAGCTCCTAAATTTCTATTCTGTTTAGCTCATTGCATCAAGGAGCAATTACGTACCCTTGTCATCAGCTAAACACCAAGACCTGCTCTTCAAGTCATGCCTCCAATCTGTTTTTGCTTTTAATAAACAGCCGCACATCACCGATCTGCACCTAATGAGGTGTTTAACTTCAGAGACCCAACTGGGATGAGCGTGCAATGCTAACAAGAAGCTAAATGGTGCATGACTCATCCGATGCAGATACTAAAGTTTGCTGCTGGAGTGAGCTGCCCATAAAAAAGCCACCAGCACTGTCCCGTCAATGTATTGATCACTCCCACAGGCTCATAATTAATTAGCTGAGCAGGAATCACACAGGCTGTACGGTGTCTCTAGGGATGCAAGGGATAAAAGTTAGATGAAGACAGATGATGTGGGTGACGCTGAATTAACCATTACCTTGAACATTTGAGACAAATCTGAGGTGGGAAATACGCTCTCGTGTGCAATTACCCACACTACAATGTGGCCAGCTACAGTTTAAACCCTGGAGGTGGAAAGCAGTTTAAACACTTTCTATTTGTCTTCTGCACCGAGCATCAGTCTGTAGAGCGGCATTAAAGACATTAGAGGATGCCATCCCTTATCTGCTCTACTCGTTTACAATGTTTCTATGGACATAGATTACTATGGACGGATTTGTGGAAACAGCAGCAGGGAAGCTGCATCATACATTTCCCAGTAAAAACGTTCATCAAGATCTTTTTTACCAACTTCACTGGGGATGTGAATGATTAATTGTTCATTAAATAGGAATTCAATAAAAAAGAAAAAAGATGACACCATGGGTATCAGAAAATGTATTGTAGATTTCATGTATTACCTGGATCCAACTACAGCTCTTCCTGTTTAATGAGATGGAGTTACAGGTGTGTTTGCTGACCACCTGAAAAGGCCATGTATATTAGGTGCACTACCCTGCTGTCTAGCTGCTAACTGTAATAGTCATGTTGATGAACTCTGCAACATAAAGTTGTAGAAAAGTTGTATAAAAGGTATATGGTTTAGGTAACTACATGAGGCTAAAGCTCAGGCGAAACTTGGATTTTCAAATGCTACCACAGAAAGTGAGCTGTAGCTGCTAATACTGCTAACGTTCAGGACAACAGGACACTGATCATGTTTCCAACAACATTTAAACTACAGTGATGAAGTGTATCAGCAATGCTCTGCTCTGAGTGTAAATACATTTTAGAGGTGGCAATAAAACTGATGGTTTTCCTGGATGGATAAAGTTGCTGAGACAGGATTTCTAATATAACCAAGCCAACTTTTCAGCAAACAGTAAAGTAGTAAATGGTCTGCACTTATATAGCGCTTTTCTCTACCTTAGTGGTATCCAAAGCACTTTACAATGTGTTTCGCATTCACCCATTCACACTCCAATGGCGACAGAGGTGCCATGCAAAGCGCTAGCCTGTAATTGGGAGCAACTTGGGGTTCAGTGTCTTGCACAAGGACACTTCTGCATGCGGAGTGGCCGGGGATCGAACCACCAACCTTGCGATCAGTGGACAACCCGCTCTACCACCTGAGCCACAGCCGCCCAACAGTAAGTGTCAGTGGTTAAAAACTGTTGCATAAGCATATAAAAAAAAACACTATTTCATTCTTTTCGTCAATTCTGTGATTGTTTATGTGGCCAAAAAAGAGTTGATTAAGGGAAATTTTACATAAACAGTAATCAGTCAGCAGTTTTCTCCAGTACTAACACTAGTTCTGAAATGATTTGTTGCATTGTCTCTTTAAAGACAATTAATCAACAAGCTAAGCTGAGATGGTGAAGATGGTAAACATTATACCCACTAAACATCAGCGTATCAGCATTAGCACAATGAGCACGTCACCCTGTTGATGTTAGCAGTTAGCTCAAATAAAGACGGTGCAGCTTCACGGAGCTGCTAGCATGGAGGGGAGGCTCTTGTTCTGTTAATTCACTGTGAAATTATGAGGGAGATTTCCAGTAATTGATGTTATCTTTTTGTGTTGTTCTGTTGAGATTTAGCACCACATGCGGTTTACATCAATCAGCCACAACATTCTGACCACTGACAGGTGAAGTGAATAACATTGATCATATTGGTACTATGTGCTGTTCTGATGGAAAACCTTGGATTTTAACATCCATGTTGATGAGACTTAGACACCCAAATAAACATTGTCCCACAACAAACACACTCCCTTATGAAAATGGAAATCCCAAATGTCACTGGCCTACCCCCGTAGAAAAATGCACCCCACCACATGGCAACAACATCAACCAATCAGGAACATGTTGAGGAACATGACAATGGCCCAACATGTTGATTTGACCTCCAAACTTCCTACACCCCATTCTGATCAAGCATCAACAGGATGCAGTGGAACAAGTTGGATTAACAGAGGCCCCACTGCACAAGCCAGAGTACCCAAAGGATCCAGTGCCAACGTCCTGGTTCCAGACCCCATAGGACACCCTGAGAGGTCCTCTTGTCCATGCCCAATGGTTCAGAGCATTTTGGAGCACATGCAAGGGGGCCCAACACAATATTAGGCAGGTGGTCAGAATGTTTTGTCTGATCGGTGTAGATATATATAGTATTCTGACAGATATTGCAATTTTAAGTTCTGATTTAGTTATGGACCGTCATGTGAGGAAGCAAAACCACATGAGAAGTGTGACTGCCACACAGAAAGGAAGGCATGAGTTTGTAAAACCTCTGACAACAGTTTAACTGTGGGTCAGTTGTACCATGTATGAGGGTACATTGATAAATGTGCAGCAAAAACAACCCCTGAAAGTTTTAATACGCTTAAATTATATTAAAATCGACTTGCAGCATTAACTTCTTTAATTAATAGCCACACACAGTGTATCCTAAATTGCAACCTCTGCAACTTGCTAATTAGATTGTTCAAAATTGTGATTTCAATTTGAAATCAATTATTTGTTCAGCCCCATCACATCCTCTTCTCTCTGCAGACTCTGCTGCTCTTTATACTTTCTCATCAGATTGGTGAAAAGCACTAAGAGTGGTTCAAAGGCTAGATCTTCTGGTGAAGTCGAGTTTCCTCTCAGACCACTTGAATTACAGTATGCTAAAAGGGATTTTTTGCCAAGTGATGCCAAAAAAAGAAAGAAGCATCCTGTCTACCCCCTACTTTAAGGAATAACAATCTGATTAGAGAGACACTGTACCAATATCACACATAAGGTCTGCTTACCAGTCAAGAGAGCACTACTTAACCTGTAAAGACAGCTGTATAATGTGTTCTGTGTCACCGGAGGAGCTTATTAAAGCCATCTAGGCTTATATTGGATAATACTCATTTAAGCCTCCCATGCCATTCAAAAGAAATGAGTATTTAATGAGATCCAACCAAAACACGGAATTGGTTTATAATGTAAATGTGGGATGCACTGTTTTTGAGCTTTTATAATAACAACTATATTCATACAGCCCTTTAAAAACTCACCAAGTGCCAGAAGGCAAAAAAAACAACAGCCAAAGAGTAAAAACAAGCAATATGTCAGTGGTAATAGATATAAATGAAAGACATTAAAACTTAAATACGCAATAAAAAGACACTCTCATAAAAGCAGGTCAATAAACTTGGCTTTAAGAAGTCAGTGATTCTGCAGCCTTATCTCCTCAGGCAGGCCTTTCCAAAGCTGAAGGGCCCTGATGGCAAAATCACTTTCACCTTTAGATTTAAGCCTCGACTTTGGAACAGCCAGAGGGGCCACCTCAGGATCTAAGGCTCATATGGGGTCAACAGTTCTACCATGTAGCTTGGAGTCAGACCCAGACATGCTTCAAAAGAGATCAGTGAAATCTTTAGATCAGTTCCAAAATGAACAGAGAGCCAGTGGAGAGAAGTGCGGGCTGGGGTGATGGGATGTGACCTGCTAAAACCTGGAAGAAGCTGAACATTTTGAACCAGTTGGAGGTGAGAGAGTCATTTGAGTTTTACACCACAAAGGAGGGAGTTTGTGTTATTCAAGCCTGGAGAAAATACATGCATGAATGAACCAAAATAGGAAGCTAAGATGAAACTACGGGTCAGGCTATCTCAATTTCTGTTGCTTTCATTTTGGCCATTCTGTCTGTACACAATGTGCGGTGAGCCCCGAAGCTTTACACCAAATTGCTTGAGTACCCTTTGTTCAACAATACACAGCATCTTCGAAATGGAATTGCAGCCCTGTTCATCCAGACATTTTCCCTGTATTCAGTGTCTGTATGTTTGCAGAAGCACAGACAAGGTCAAGCTGGTGGGTTTAAGGCAGCAGCTCAGCTGAGGTTATCCATTTCCCCCCGTGGTTGTCTAAGGCATCAGGTTAACCCCTACTGGCTCCTCTGACTGGCAGACGTGTCTTTTTCACCCTCTGTCCTTCTGCCATTCCCAGCCTAGCACTCTATCTTTCTATCACATATCTACTCTTCATCTATCTCCCAGCCATTTTCTGTCTCTGACCGCCGCCCCCCCACCCTGCTCCATTTATCTCCTTTCCCTATAGGGGATGCTTTCACATCCAGCAGATCCATCAGTCATAGTCTGATCCTCCACTTTTTGCTGCTTAACTTGGACAACACTTCCACCTGAGTCCCCCTTGCACTCTGCTCCCTTTGACAGCTCTGATTGTCTTCCGGGTGTTATAATTACACCTTTATCGTTGCCTCGAAGCGCCATGATTATCTCAACAAACTAATCATCCGTCCAGATACGGGGATCAGACTCTTTACCAAGTCAAAACATGTCTGTCAACTTCCCAGCATGTCGCCAAAAGTGTTCCTCAATGAGGCGAGGGTGTGTTTTGACAGAGAAACTAATATGAACCAGGCTGCTGATGCATTATGCATGGCTTTGCGCTGTGTCTCCTACTTCACGCACTTCTCTAAATAAAAATCACAGTGACAGGTGCAAACACAGTGGCTGGGATTCACCGGTGGCATTTTAGATTCTCAAGCATGCTCCAGCTCCACCGAGAATTAGAAAATCTATCAGGGAGGACCTTAGAGAGATTGGACTTGTCCCACTTCTCTGTCCCATCATTTCCTCCATGCTCTTCTTCACCCCGCACCTTTCACTGGGTTTAAGATCACACCGGTATCCTCCTCTCCGTCGCCTGGAGGTTATTCTCACTTCGCTGATACAAGATGGCGGCACTATTCGCAAACACCTGTCACGGGAGACGAGGCGGCAGGCGAGCCGCAGTCACTCTTTATTATCATACGTCCTTCACTCGACGTCCTTCACCGCTCCATCATAGCCCCCTGTCAGCAGGCCACGATGCTTCACTATTGCTCACCGACTGGGTAAGAGGCTTGTGCCAGACTGGTACATGGGGAGTTAGATGGAGTAGAGTCGAGATGACGCGAGGGGGGAAAGTAAATGGGACAAAAGGTGAAAAATTGCAGGTGAAGGTGAGCAAAGACAAGAGAATGGTTTTGCTTGAATTGCTGTTGATTAAAAGTGGCAGAGGAGTTGGATTAGAGGGCAGGAGATGACGGACAACGGGGTGAGATAAAGGGAACGAGGAAAGCGGAGCAAAGGGAAAAGCGAAAGAAGAGACAATGTGAACAGAGACAGCATGGGATGGCGTGCTGTCAGATATAATAGAGAGGAAGTTCCACTGTCAGGAAGAGGGAACAGCCTCAGGAGAGGTTTTCCATACTGAACAGATTCACTAAGCCCTCAGACATTCAGGAGCGACACTGTTTACTGAGGCCAGACATAGATCTAAGCAGGGAAGGGTGATCCAAGAAGGATGCTGCCCTGAGTTCAGATCACACTTTGCCTGAAACTCTTTAAAAGCCAAAAAGTCACACCAGCATTAGAGACCGAGAAATTATGGAGCAAAGGAGTCACTGCTGTCTGCAGATTTGTTTGCAAGGGTAATTAAATCCACACAGATCTCTGGAGTAGAGTTTAACTTTGTGGTGAACAAATAGTAAAAGTTACACTGATAATCACAACTAGAGTAATCTAGAAGCAGTTTTAAATGTTGTTTTTGCACAACAACAATAGACGTAGACCTGCATCCACAAAAAAATGCCTAAACAGGTAACTGTTCTCCCACTGGGCATGTATGAAGGACACATAAGCCAGTCGGCTACTGAAACAACTATAAAGTCAGCAAAGCCTTGTTGTCATGCTTCTTCTTCTGCTTCCTGGTTTAGTTTAATACCTGGTTTGTTCTGTCACCAATATGACAGCATTTCTACAAGGCTCTGTTTTCCACAATGCAATGCCAACCCAGCATTTTCAGATTGACAGATTTGTTTTAGTCAGGATTTAGGGTCAATACAACCCTGCATAATGGGGACACAATCTTAGTTTTATGTAATCATCCTACCAGCACAGTTTGCAATCATTTCTGATAAATGCGCGGATGGTATGAATACACTGATCAGCCTTTACCCATCAGCGGTCACCACAATATTGAAACCACCTGCTTAATACGGGGTAGACCCCATTTGTGCTGCCAAAAGAGCTTAGATCCATCAGGGAATGAACAAGGGACCCCTGATTGTCTCTTGGCACTAAGAAGTTAGCAGTGGATCCTTTGGGTCCTGTGGGTTGTGGAACGGGGCCTCCATGGATCAGATTTGTTCTAGGGAATTCCACGGATGTTTGATCAGATTGTGATTTGGGGGCTTTGCAGGCTGGCTCAGCACCTTGGGATCTTTGTCATGTTCCTCGTGTTTTTGTGATTTTGCCAGATGCATCATTCTGCTAGAGGTGACTGTAACCATGGGGGTTCGCTTGACCTGCAACAATGTCTGTTCCACACCAGGACGCAAGGTTTCCTTGCAGAATGTGCATTGTAACAAGGTGAATAATGCCATTTACTTCAGCATTCAATGGTGTTAATGTTGTGACTGATCTTCTAAATTAGCCTGTTAGCAACAGAGGTCAACTGATATGGGTTTTCATGGCTGATACCAATACTGATTATTAGCAATCAAGGAAAACAATGACTGATAATTGATATATATTTGCAGTAAAAGTAAAAATCTTGGTGTAAAAATTTAGAATAAGACAAACTTTAACACAAAACTATGTCGAAATGCTTTTTTAAATGCATGTTTGGTAGATGTTGTAGATACAACAGAGCTTGTTAACTTTTATTTTTATTTTGTAACCAACCAAATACTGTGTGGGTGAGTAGGACACTGCCTGAGACCACAGAGCAGTGGCTGCAGACAGAGAGGCCGCTCAATCAACGCAAAAGCAGCACATTTTTAAATGAGTTTAATCCAAAAGCAGTAAAAAAAAACCAAAAAAAAACCATAAAATTGGTACCAATAATCGGTCAGGTTGATAACTGCTCTTTGATACACTTTGACAAAGTAATGTGTAAAATGAAGAGTGGTACATAATCCTACTAACTATTACTAAGAAGCTAGGGACTACATTTAAATGTATCCTCATCCTTTGACAGCATATTTGGGGTCAGAATTCTATTTAATTGAATGTGGAACACAAATTCAGGCAGTATAAAATGGTCACGTGCCCTCCTGTCAGAGTACTGACATTGGCAGCCTTAGTTCAACAAAGTGTCCTGCTTGCAATTTCGGTGTGAAATCCCTGAGGTTGCATTCATGGTGCTGTAGGTCTTAATACACTGGATACTCAATTAATATTAAATGCTTTGCCTCTTATTTACTTAACTTTTTCCACATTTCTGTCTGCTCTCTCCCTTTTTTTCTGTTTTTCATTTTTGAAGGAAGCATCTAAAGAGGGCTTGTATGTTGTACAGGCTTTAAGGCCCCACGAGACTAATCAATGACTTCTAGCTGTGATACATAAATGATATTAACCTCATCTGACTTTCCCACGTTGGCCCTCATGTAATATTCAACAATTGAACGGAGGCTCACCAGAGTGCGTCCATGATTTTGAGTGTTATTTTTGAGCTCAGAAACACTGTAAATATGTGTGTTTTGCTTTAACTGGCCAGCAACGTTTGCCTTGGGGAAAAGGTGTCCATAGTCAAAATGGCTGAGTAAGTAGAGCAAAATGGATGCAAGTTTACCATCTAATTCAATGGATGTCTGAAATAAGGTGACAAATTCATTCTGGCACAATCCTCTAAAGTGACCAGCCTGGAAACTCCACTGATTTTCCGCAAGCTCTCCAGAGAACTGACTCAATTCGCCCACTTTAAAATGGCTCACATAGGCTATTTTGCAGTGTGCTTTTTGCACAGGCAGCTTTGAAATATCCATTTACTCACAGATATACCCTTATTTTACATACATACAGAGAGACAGTTGACAGACACAGACCACATTATTCCCTAAGAGATCAGGTTGTTGTGCTGAGTAACCCTCTGGGTAGTAGAAGTGAGGTAAAACCTAATCCCCTGCACTTTCACAGTGCAGCAGTCTGTGCTGCTGATTACCCATTTACAGAGGATTACGCCCACCTTGCTACACATTCTAGCATGCTGCAGCCACCTCCAGACTCCCTAATGCAGCTGATTACAGCAATTATAATTTTAAACACAGCTGTGATAATGAAATCGGTTATCGTGCTTGCATCATTTACTTTAAGTTTGGCTTAATAGGCTTATAGAGACAAAGTCAGCAGTCGCCAGGTGTTACTCCTGATAGTCTAGATTTAATAGATCCTTCCTTATAGCTGTATTTGAAGGTGACCTGAGGGAATGCACTGTGTGGCACTACATTTAACAGATCAGAGTTAAACAGAAGTTTAATCGCTGATGGGTACCTGCCCGTGGTTCCACCGTCCGGTTGCCATTTTGGTCCATGAAGATAAATCTTCCCCCAGTGAAGTCAGATCCATAGTCAGACAGGTACAGCAGAGAGGTGTAGTCAAAAGAGCCATAAGTCACCTGGACGACAGTGAGAGAGGAAGTCAGCACGAGTTATGAATTGAATCCACACAGCAGCCTGTATTTCGGCCTTTGTAGGGGTAGATGGGAGTCTTTGTGAAAGAACCGATAGATCAGACATAATGATATGACGAAGATATGGTCAGTCAGAGAGTTCTGATGTCAGTTTTGTTTCTTATTTGCCAAGCTCTAGACTGGAGTGAGGAAGAAGTCTGAGTTCAGACATCAAGTTGCATTACAGGAAGAACACCCGTGATTTTGTGTAGGGCTTCAGACCAAGTTTTTACATTGACTGCCGTGGTGAACCTCATTTAACTATTTCACTTCATCGATTGCAATTCAATTAATAATACAGGTGAAGTAGAATTTTTTTCACTGCCCATCTTGGTGTTGAATTACCATGTTTGTTTGTTTTTTTAAATATCATGCAAATGACAGTAAACAGGAAACAAGTTGCAGATAAATGTTCTGTACAAAAACCATTCCTTTTTGTAAGATTGATCTGGAAAAAGTTTGTCAAAGGTAGCTCTTTTTGGGATGCATTAGAAGCAGTACTAAATATTATTGTCATATTTGACTCCTCATTGCTTCGGTTTGCCGCTGCCTGGTCCTGAAAGGGTGCTAAGGGGGCTGTTCTACTGGCCACCCATCTGTAACTGCACATGACAAGTTTCTTGGAGACAATGTGCATTTTTAATGTTTCAATTTGGAGCAAAAGCTCTGCTCCCAGCCATCCTTCAGCCACACTCACTGCAGTGAACGCAATGAATCATGTCGGCCATTTTATCATATGTCAATGTTTCCTACAGATTGAGAAATGACATGCGGCGGTGTGCGGCTCACAGTGACCAATGTGCATGCAGAGACCCAAGTGTAATCCAAGATGTTTTCTGAAGCTAAAATTTACAGATGTCTATGAAGGATCCCACATGCAGACGCTACAATTTACCAGTGGTACTTAAACACCTTGCATGCATCGGTTGACGTCACAGTTTACGGACATTCTTTAAACGTCTCACATGCCTCATAATGTCTTTACCTTACTATGTGAAGTACCATGAGATGACATATGTTGTGAAATGGCACTATATTAATAAAACTGAACTGAATTGAACATGCATCAGGAGACACTAGCTTCTAATCAGCTGTGCACAGAGAAGCCTCTAGTCTCCACTCAATTATTGTAGTACCCAAAGCTCAGATATGTGGCAAAAGTTTGTTTTAACAGAGCAAAATAAGGTTTCTGTTACAACAGAGTGATTGTATCTAACAGGGCAGGCCATGCAGAGACACACTAAGAAGGAATGGCTAAATGCCAGTGCAAAATGCTTAGTCACACCTGACGAAGCCGTGTTTGAGCTTGACCCACACTAGACACTGAAAGTCAGGATATCTCAGTGTAAGTTTGACAGCTGATAAATTCCTCGTCTCAAGTGCTCCAGCAGTACAATAAGTTCTAAACTGTTGGCTTAACTATGTCTCCTGTAAACTGCACTATTACAGTGCCACTGCTGTGAACCAGATACACTTTCAACCAGATTTTTGGTCTCCCAAATTAACACGTGTCATCTTACCCTGACACCAATTTCAAGTTCCAAAAAGCTTTTGAAGTGCAGGGTCAGATTTGACGCAGGAAAATTGGGGAACCAAAAAAACAGATTGCAAGTAAATGATGCATGATCATGACGCAGCGTGTGCCTGAATACTTTATTCTTCCTGCTGCTAAGCTATACCTACTTAAAGGCCATGTCTGCACAGTAGCAGCAGCAGATCTGTTGCTCTGCTTGTGTCGACACAGGAGGCGTTCAGGCGCAGTATTGAGCTATAGGACACCCACAGTTTGGAAGCCCTGAAAACTCAATACACATTCAGTGCAGCTAAAAAAAAATGCAAATGCAAGAGTGTATCTTTCCATCAGATCGGCATGAGAAGGAGGAATGAAAATTATAACTGGAGGGCTGTCTGTGTTACGGTGCTGTAAGGTGCTGTACAATGAGCATTTAACCACAGAGACAACAACACAGCCTACCATGCATGAACGTCCTCGCTATTTGTGTTTGCTTCTCTCCTGAGATCACCTGCCACTGACTCCTCACTCCAACTGCCCTCCTTATCAAACCTTTGAGATTAATTAACTACAAGCCAAAGGGACAGACGGAATGTGAAGCTCTGCTTTAAGATATAGCAAAATAATTCATTCACACAAATTAAACTGTGGCTTGTTTTTGCTGCTGAACGTACAACCACACTAAGAGATTCTCAGATCCATGAAAGCCCACTGAGCTCAAACCTACATAACCTTAATGACACATCAATGAGTGACAGGAAACGAAGAGCGGCCTCCTTAAAAGACCACTATTCCATTCAAAATTCTCCTCTCAGTTGGTAGGAAGTTCTTCTCCTGAAAAGCTGTCTTTGGCTTGCAAGTAGTGATTCGAGTCAGGCACTTCAAAACGAAGGGGAAGGCTATTTAAAAGCAATGATTAATATATTGGTAAGTTCATGTATTTAGCTGTACTGGAGCAGAAAGACAAAGCAAGGTCAGAAATGAAACTACTACATGTGACATTAGTTTCTACACCTATAATTCACTTTCATCACATAGCCATGTCTGCCATGAATGAGATAAAACACACTCTCCATGCTGACACACTACAACTGCTGCTGTGACACCCCATCAGCAATTTGATTGATGGGAGGAAAATTCACCACCAACGACGTCAAAGGCCATTTACATTTAAATGAGGGTTGGGTTAGCCAATTAGCCCCAACATGGCGGCAGAGACAGATGGGGAAGAGAAGTGGCTCTTTTCTGATTAAATTTGCCCAGCTGTCGAGGGCCAGCGGGAAGGGATGGGGTGACAAATATTAATACGCCCGCAAAACCTATATGAGATGTTAGTGAACACAGAGGATGAAGTGACAGCAAACAAGAAATATGTTGGAGAAACACCACATGCAAGGTAAACGTGTGCGGTCTCTTTTCCACCACTTAGCAAGAGAGGACTGTAGATCAATACTGAGACAGATGCTTCTATAGTTTCATGAGTGATGCCCATAAATAACATGTCCAGATGTAACGTTTCCAAAATCAACATATCAGCCAGATTCCACTAAATTGCAATGATGCATTTTTTTATCTGTCTTTTCATAGCACACTGTGAAAAAATAACCTGAAACACCCTGCCAATCTTTTCAGGACTCATCCATAATCACTGTTTCAGTTCCAGCTAAATAAGTTGTAAATCAGTGAAGCGCTTTCTCCCTAAACAGACATTGTTGTTTGTTGAACTCGCCTCAAGGTCTTCTCTCAGTCCCAGAGCAGCTAATGTCTCATGACAATGACCAAAGTGTAAAATGAAAGACGAAGATGAAAGCAGCGAGCTTTAAAGCTTCACTTCATGAATATTTATAAAGAAAGAACCATGTATGACGTGGATAGTTTACATAACGGCACAGAGGTATGGGCTGCAGAAAAATAAGACACCACCCGCCTTGAAGGGGAATACCACTTATTTTGAGAAATTATCTGATGCTAACTATTTCTTCACGCAGCAAAATCTAAAACTTGCAGCAGATCCTTGAACCGACCTGAAGTGATATAAGATGTGACAGGAGCAAAAGGGATTTCTTTGAGCACAGGGCTGATATGTGTGTTTCAGCGACTGTCTCTGTGGCTTTCATTCATTAAACTGTCTGGTCTTCCTATCTTCCAAAGATCAGTATTCAAGCATACAATCTAAAACTCATTTCAAGATAACATTTTGAGGATGATCAAAAGCATCCATCCGTTTTCAGCTGCTGATCTGGTCTGGGGTCCCACTGGTCCAGGATATATTTAACACTACTTACAGATATTAAAACTGCAGGGTTCGTATTATTCAAGAAATTATTTTCCAGGGCATTGTCTGTGACACAAGGCAGACATGACCGACGGATATGATGACCCAGACTAGCAAGTTCCTGTCTGTGGAAGTTACCTTTGAAATATTCAGTACTGAGCAAAACTTTCAGGAAGTTGAGATGCCTTAAAGTGTCTGATCCCACCCAAAAAACTGTTCCGCCCAATTACAACGAGCCCAAACATCCGGTTAGAGTCATTAAGAACAATTTCGTCTGCCACAAAAAGAACAAGGACTGCAGCAGATGGTGTGAGCCCCATGGAGTCTGTCTGGGATTAGATGAACAGGCAGAAGACCTTCAGACAGCCTAAACCCACAGAAGAACAGAGGCAAATTACACAACTTGTCAAGAACCTTGAAAAACACCGCTTTCTTAAAGACAAAGGCTCTCACCAAATGGGTTGTCTGTTTACTAAGCTTTGTATTAAACTGTTCAGGGTACTATTTTTGAAAACATCGTCACGTTTTGCTACCGAAAACATTCGCACAGCTTGTGTCAATCTATGGCTCTCCGATCAGAGGACAAAACAACACCTGAGCTTTACTTTTCACTCAAAAATATCATTTTTGTCAAAGGGGGTTAACATATTTCAGATAAGCTCACTTTCATATTTCTGAAACTATCACTTTGATGATAGGAACATTTACACTTATGAAACCTGGACTTGATTAAAGGGTAGGTAGACTCCACTACCTGTTTAAAGGTCGCATATGGTGAAAGTCATTTTTTATTGTGTTTTGTGGTTGTTATAAACTTGGATGTATAAATTAAAAGCTGTTAAGATGTTGAAAACTTTACTTCTGCCATTCCTTAAGCATGACTAGATAGACTCCCAGCTTTGCCAGCAGTAAAATAATTTGACCCAGGTGCTCTGTAACACCTAACTAACCAAATATTCCTGCGTCTGCACTGGTGAGTCTTGTAGAATGAGCAGCTGCCTCACAGTCCACCAAGTTTAATTCCTTGCTAGAGCTGCTTCTGCAATCTCTAAAACGTCTCAGCTACAGCAAAGCAAACCAAATGTTCTTCTGTTGGCTGCAAGAGTGAACACACAAGTGTTCATGCACTCCCAGCACCTTATATTTTAATGCCAATGTCCCCACAAAAATAGAACATTCATTTTTGTTTGCACATTGTGCTGCTAGTGTGGCTAATATTACCATTAGCTTTGATCATATGTCCACAAGCAAGAGCTCTGTGGAAACTATAATGCTCAGGGGCATCCGAAGATACCGGAAACTTCAAGGTACATTTGAAGGACTGTGTGGGTTTACTGTGTTTTTATGTTGCTTGTTGTGCTTCAGTGCAACCTAAACTCAGCTGTTGTTTACATCTGTTTGCTTCTCTCCTGCTCTCTGTGCTCACATATACTGTATTGTAACACAGTCAAATTCCCAGTAAAGCTTTGTTTAATGTTATCAAACAGCAGAACTAGTAGAAAACAGTGACTGAAACACAGTCCATTAAGACTGTTGTTATCCTGCAGTCACTTCATAGCTACTAAGTTGTGGCTGGTGCACTGGAAAAACTATGAATTTATAACCATAATGTAGTCTGAGAAACTCACCACACATATGAGTTAGAAACAACAGATGTGCTGTGAATTTGCTAATATTTCCATGTCAAATGATCGGCCAGAGAGAAAATTGGAAGAGACAGAAAGTTCCAGTCTGTGTGAGCAGCTGTGTAGTTAGTTTCTTTTCTTTGTGCTGTCAATCAAACACACAGAGAGAGTTTTCTTCCTTAAGGAAGTGTTGTCAGCAGGAGATCATTGGTTTTAAGAGCAAAACAGCCCATTTAGAACAGCCCTAAAACCAAGGGTTGTACAGTCATGGTAAAATGAACCATCTTTGCAGTATTTTGAGCTTAAAAATTCAATGACACATATGAGACTTCTATTTTTTTTGCACACTGTGTGACACAAATAGCACACTGGAAGATCTGTGAAATGTCTGTTCCATGTGTGAAAATACAAAAAGGGCCATTTCACTGCTTTTTGCCCACCCAGACAACGTGGACCAGGACTAGATGAAAACAACAACAGATCAGTTTATGACCAGAGGAGTGTACTATGAAGAAAGATGATGGATTAGCGAGGTAAACTGAACATAAAGCCAGAGTCTGTAATGTCTCAAAGACAGCTCACTTTAAACCTGAAAGAAGTCGCACAGTTACCATAGTAGACAAACCATATACATCATACACAGGAACCCTCATCCATTCAGTTGGAGGTGCGGAAAAAGTATAAATAAAGCTTGTGTTTTACACTGGGTCCTAATTTACCTCTGCTGGTACTGCAACTAATAGAAGACAGATTAGAAAACAGATTAGTCTATTGGTGTTTATCAGGGAGAAAACTTCATCAATAAAGTTTTTTTTCACTTAGATTTGGCCCAAAACAAATGTGATTTCCACACATCTTTCAATATGGGACAGTGTCACACCTAAATGCATTCAAATGCATGAAGTTTAAAGTTTAACAGCTCAGTCAGGTTGGAAAGAAGCAGCTGCACTGAGAGCACACTGAGTGGTAAAATAATATATTAACTGACAGAATTAACAGTTTTCTACCACCATTTATTTCTTGTCTTATTTGCACAACAGTACTTTTTCCAATTCTGTGTTTTTTATATTCTTCACAGCTCTGCATTATAACCAGACTGTAACAACCTGTTCTTTTTGACTAAATTAGGTGTCATGCGATCGGTTCACTTGGTGCAGATGACAAATGACAAGTCATTTTATGGGAGCGTGCCGGAGTCTGAAGAAGAAAACCTGGCTAACAAGGAAAGCTGACAGCCATGGTATTGATACTCACTATCTGGGATTGGAGGTTTAGGTTTTGTTGAGCCAGCTAAAACAAAGAAAGCCTTGATATGTCGAACTTGCTTCTTAGTACCCACCTCAGGTCTTCAATTGAATCCATTCTGAATCTATGATTTTGGGGGGTTTTTTTGGCTTTTATGAATAAAATAGCATTTACACAAAGATGAAAATGGATTTTAAGCAGGCTAAGGCATTTACTGGGACATCTTAACACCTTTTGACAGCAATAAGAGGATAAAAAATGGCAAAACTGTCGCTAAATATTGTCATTCAGTTATTTAGTTTCCCTCAGCATTCCCCTAATACATGCCAAATTGTAAATCCATTTCATTTTTACATATTATGGGTTAAGAGCTTACAGCACAATGTGTATTATAAAGTCTACATCTTACTTAAAATTGAACAGCGCTCAGACCCACACACACATTTACACACACAGAACATTTGTTTAACTGCTGCTGTAACTCTGCTGCACGCACACCGTCCCCTCAGTTCATTGGTTCTGGCCTTCAGGAGGCTCCAGCCTACCAGTGGCTCTCTGCACAGCTTCTAGCATCATAATTGAGTGAGCCACAACCAAAAGTGCTTTGTTATTATCCTTCCAGGGCTCCTTCTGCAAGGTGGATAAGTGGGCTTCAATCAGAATAAATTTCTGTCATCATTACAAAAGTGTTCTAACTTTGCCTAATAGTCCCGTTGTCTGGGTGTTGATGGCAGCCATTATCATGTCAGGCTGAGCTGATTTCTTTGCATGACAGACAAAAACGCCAAGTCAACCACAAGGCAGCAAGAATTTGTAACATGAAAGAAAATGTATTAGGAAAAAGACCAGTGCAGCAGTTTTGAAGGAAATCTGAAGAGATCCAATCTACTACTGCACACAAGCGCACCCCCCACCCTCCTCTTAATCTACATCTACAAGTGAACCCAGCCACCCTGCAGAAACTCATTTCCGCTGCTTGTATCTGAAATCGAATTCTTTCAGTCGCTACCCAAACTCCATGGACATAGGTGAAGGTTGGAAGGTAAACTGACTGATACACTGGGAAATTCGCTTTCAGGTTCAGCCAATCCATTGAAGATATCAAGATGACTCCAATCAGCCCACTTAATGGGTGCAGATTACATCTTAGCCTGAACATTAGGGATGCGCTGATTGATTTCTTTGGCTGCCTATGCCTCCTCTAAAACTCAGGACTATACAGGTCACAGGTCGCACACTATACAAACACAAAGAACAAACCCTGGCTTTGTTTTTGTGCGTCACCTTATCAATGTGTGGGTGCCAGTACTCGTCATGTTGGGTCTTGGCTGCCGTGTTGTTGATCCTGGAGAAGAAGGTGGGCTTGGTGAGGTACATCAGCGTTGGGTTCAAACCAAACGTCTCAGCAATTACTGCCTGGATTCGTCCTCGGACATTTCTAACAATAAAAAACCGACAAAACATGTCACGTTAGGAGCTCTGACTGAAGCAGTATGATTTATGACTGTGATATGCTGTCATGCAGTACTGTCACAGCTATGAGAATGTGTGAGGTTCAAAACATGCAGTTCAGCACTGACATCCACACAAACATGTTGTGCTAAAACTGATAATAGCAAAATGTTTCTGACAATATTCAGCATTATTTCATTTGGTGTTCTGAAGTTTTCATGCGACATCTAATAATCCCTAATATATATATATATATAATGGGAAGCAGGAGACTTGGACAGGTGTAAAGCAAAAATCCACACATCTGTTTGGTAGACTAACAATGTCTTCGCAAGATATTGATTTTTTTCAAGCACAAAAGAATGCTACTGAATGCATTTTAATTAGAAACTGTATTTGCTACTGTTGTGTACTATCATTTGAGTGTATTCTACTTATTAAAACAATGTAAAATATGTCATTCTGGAGCAAAACTCTAAGAATGTACAACACATGCATGGTTGATATTTAATTAAGGTTCCTTAGTCACCTGTAAAGCTGGAAATCTTCTTGTGTGAACACATCCCTGATCTGATCCCCAAAATACCTGTCGCCACATCCACAATCACAGACAGACAGTTCCAGACGCAGACAAAGCCAATCAGAGACACATGAGCACGCAGACACAAACAGAGCAGAGGAGATGGGATCTATTAGAATAAATTAACGTTCTGCAGCACGGCACAGTGCACCACTGCCCACATGGGTGTACCACCCAAACATCCAGATTCTAAACATCTGACTGCTTCACACAAGGCAGCTCCCAGCGGAGGGGAGGGTGAAGGTTGGGAAACTGGGTGGGAGTGCCAGCGTCACCACTTCCTGATTAAAATCAGCATGATGGCCCCTGAGGATCCCGTATCAGCCACCTACCCAATGGGCGGGTTAGAGAGAGAAGGGAGCAAAGTGAGGGAGAGAATGAATGAAGGGAAGAGGGTATAAAAGAGGAGAGTGATAGAGGGGAGCAGACGATCCAATAAAACTGGGTTCTGCCGACTGTGATGAATGAGGGTCGAACGGGTCACTGGACCTGGAGAAGACAGCTCACAACAACCAGCATCAGTAAGATTGATGACTAACTCCATAGTTTGGTGAATATATTTACTGCAAATGTTACACATTATGTTGGAGGGCATTCCTGCAGGCGCAGACAGTAAAAATAGAATCTACAGAGAAGAACAAATAAAAACAAAGTGTCCTTTCCCACCTGTAGATGTTAACAAACTGCTTTCCCATCGACAGAGCCCCAGAGTGCAGGTCCAGAATGGAGGCCTGCAGCGAGCAAAGGGAAAAACAGGAATTAGTGCAAATGACAAATAAACAGAACAAATACGTTGTTGGTGCACGCTGGTACATGCATGGCACAGCAGTCGTCCCAGGGTTCAGCGCTGTTCCCTCTGTGGCCTTTTTGTGCCGTTCTTCCTTTGCCCTTTACTTGTTATTGCCTGTCAGCTTCTTTGGGACACTGCTCTGAAAATAAGTCATTTTCTCAGAAGTCTCCCTGTTGCTTCCCCTCCCTTCATTTAAGTGTGTTAACACTCCATAAACAGTTCCTTTATTGGCTGAAGACCAGGCCCAATGGGGACGGACAGCATTAGTAGGGCATGCCAGGGATATCCAGACATCTCCAGACAGGAATATGACTGCCTGTTTTACCTCTCAGAGCTTCTCATCAAGTTATTGCGTCAGTCTGTCCTCTAGTGCACAGAGGATGTATTACAGCAGGGAGTTAGAATAACACGGAACACACTGCATGTCTGACATCTGGACACACTTGGGTTCAGATGGTGATATTTCCTTACTCACGGTGCACATTTTTATGTAAGAAATGAAGTTCTGTTATTGTGACTTTTTCTGGCAAACCGTCTTGAAGAACAGTAAATTGTTATTTACATGTTTTACTACTAAAGGATAGCAGAGCTTCATTCGACTACAAATTGTTATGACCACAACAACAAGCCACACTGTCGCACTGAGGGACACGTTCCTTATCACAATGAACATAAAGACTATTTGTTTATATGATATTTATATATTTATTTTCACAACATCCCACATACATCATCCTGCTGCTTAGCAGGTGTTAGCCAGTATTACACTCAGACGGCTGCTGAAAGGAAGAAATGTTTTAATTTTTTATAAAATTACATTCTAGTTTGCTTGGAGGACGCTTTCAATACGTGTATTTAAAAAACTGTACCTACATCACGGTGGTCACGCAGACCATTTGGGCTGCAAGAAAATGTCCTCAAAGGAATACACACACACTCCTGTATTCTTGGACAGACAATGATATTTATGTCACTTGGACTCTAGCAGCCCTTGTGTATTAACACAAACTATAAAACCTGCCTTACAAGAACTGGTAGTACACAAAATGTGTATTAATTTGAATACACACCCTCAGTAAATGCACTATTTACTCCAGTTTGAGTAATGTCTTCTAAAAACTACAGAACCCAGCAGCAGCAGGAAATTATTTGGCCTTTTTGCCAAAGTCAAACTGTGTATTACTGGCTCATGCCTGTGTCAAACAGACTGATTTCTCATGTTTAAGACAATTCTTTTCAAAATATTCTCGGGGTTACATTAACACAATGACAGATTGACAAACTGTAGGCCAAACTATACAAGACAGTACAATGTAGGTCCTCAACTGGAAGAAAGACCTTCATTTATATTTTGAGTGTAATTCATTTGCCAAAGAAAGACACAACTCGCAATCAAAAAAGCAAAATATGAATTTAGCTAAAAGGTTTTTTAAAATACTTCCTACAGATATTGAGATAATATTGTTAGCGTGAATTCTTGTGGCCATGATAACTAAGTTGTGAAATTCTGTTATTGTGACAGCCCTAATATGAAGAAATTATATGAACCCCACCTTTGAGGAGACACCGTACACAACCCTATCACAGCTACAACACATCCACCTAAGCTGTATGTCCTCTTACTTTCCACTTTTTCTTGCGAGAGATGGTTTATGTACAACTCTGATCATACTCCAGGATGGCAGGGAGTACAGAGAACCTCTAGTATACAGATGCACACTGCAGAACATAATGGAAACCTCTTGGCAGTAAGAAGAGCTTCTGTGTTCATTGTGTTGAGATGAATAACATAGAAAAGATCAAAAAGAAAGAAACAGGGTGTCCAACCACTGGACAAATGAGTAACTGGAAATCACACAGACTCTTGCAGACACTTGGATGTGGAAACTATGAACTGACCATGAATGTGTGTAGTGTTGTTTGTGCTTTGTTAAGTTTGGGAAGATTTTAAAACAATGTTGCTGAGTATGTGTATATAATCCGAGTGCTAAAAAAAGAACTTAAGGTTTCAGTATTTATGAATTGGCTAGAAGCACAATACCACAGATACTGAAGCGTACTGAGGCAGACTGCTGGTTTTGGTTTTTTAACCTATAGAAGGGAAGGAAAAAGATATGACCAGAGATGCAGAGGAGAGCCTTAAAACAAAAACAGACTCTCACATTGAGCTGAATGAAGACATGTGCACATAAATTATGCAAATAGCATAAAAAACTTTCTTTTTTAACTCTTTTGTGTGCTCCACACTTTTGTTTTACAGCGCAGTGCATGAGGTCACTCTCTGTTTGAGGTTTAACAATTTCAAAGGGAGGGACTCACATGCAGTAATATGCACATTTGGCGAGACTGGCTGCCAAAGACAAAGGGTAGATGACAATACGTGGGTTACACTAAGCATGCCATTACTTTACTATACCTTTACACAGGAAAAAGTTGTTTGTGGCTACGTTAATGTTATGTTTATGGTCGAAATCTTAAACATTGCACCTTCAGGTGTCTTGTTGTCCATATGGGCTGGGCAATCGAAAGGTGTAGGACACTTAAAAAACCAATAAACACTCAATCTCTGATGTTGGGGTGTTCTTGAATGCACCACAAAGGAGATCTTAATGCAATAATGGATTTTTAAAAATTGTTTTCTATGGAGTACAGTAGTCCCTCGCCATATTGCAGTTCACTTTTCGCAGTCTCACTGTATCGCGGATTTTTAAATTGTATATAAAATATGTAGCGCACAGCAGGTGAGTAGACGCCTGTATGGAAAATGCCGCTAGACGCCTGTATGGAAAATGCCGCTACGGCCGCTTCCGCTTGAGCTAGTCGGTCACTGATTGACTGGCGGTCATGGAAGCCAGCCAGAACCTGCAGTCCCACACGATGAGTGTTTACTGGAAATAACTGTCAGAGACCCGGTGACAGTCTGTAGGATTACCCGCTACATCATCATCAGTTTCCCGGTAGGCAGCCAGACGTCCTCGGTGTCGGTGTGTTTAAAATACGGTAAAATTTTTCTGAAGTGGGCATTTCAAGTGGATCGCTGTTTCACTAGTTCCATTATCGGACACAGCTGTAGAAGCTTCTCTTGATGGAAGGTTTAAGAGTGTAGGAAGGGTTTATAAGAGTGTGGGAAAGGTTAATAACACTGTGGGGAGGGTTTATAAAGTCGTAAAATATATATCAATAAGAAAATAAATATAAGGTCTCTACTTCGCAGACTTTGTCTGTCATGGGGGGCCCTCGAACCTAACCCCCGCGATAGACTACGGATCACTGTATTACCTACATATTGCGACTTATGTTAACCTAAAAAGTCACTCTTAAATTTATGCTGTGCTGTGGAAAATAGTCAGCAAAAAATTTGAATGGGTCTGCAGCACTGCCTACTTAAGCTCGTATAAATTCATCTATGGAGAATTAACTCACAAAAGGACAGTGGGCTAATCCCTGCTTCACTGTAACGTTATCCCAACAGTTATATTTGGCGATATACTCACTCCTCCCTCCGACCCAGCCAGCGCCAGCCCCCTCTCAGCCAGCCTGTGCGTCGGAGACAGAAAAAACTGAGAATAATTCAGCCGTAATGGACAAACAGAAGATGGTAAATGGGAAGACTACAAGGCAAGAAGCAGAGAAGGAGACGAGACACACTGTGCTGAGTGTGAAAGTGTTTACCTCCTGAGGACCTGAGCCTCCTCCCTTGTCACCACGCTGTCTGTGACTGCACGGCCACACTTCTGAGGAGTGCATCCTGGGAGAGACATAAAGTACACAAGAGGGTTTTGAGGACAACAGTATCTTGGTGCAACATCCTCTTGGCTCCACAGCAGAGAGAAACAGTGGCTAGTACAGAAACAAGGAGTGCAAGGAGATTACTGTGCATTGATGGCACCAAATTCAGGGCTTTCCTCCAACTTCCTGACAATTTTAATTTATTGCTCACAGCCTAAACCTCCCACTGTGTTTTCTTTAGTCACTGGAGATGCACAAACTTGTCGCAGTATCTTGCGTTTAGGAAGACAAATTTTGAGTTTGTACTCTCCCTGCTGCCAAGGATTGGATCTAAACTGCTCTCGATGTATTTCATAGGCGATAAGGAAGACAGCTTTATCTAGTAAATTTGTGAATGTTTGCATTTGGTTCCAATTTGGCAGCAAAGTGAAAGGTACACTGATCAGCCACAACATTAAAACTGCCTGTCTAATATTGTGAAGGTCCCCCTTGTTACGCCACAACAGTTCTGACCTGTCAAGGCATGGACACATGATCTCTAGGGGTGTGCTATGGTGTCGGACACTGGGACACTGGTAGCAGATTCTTTGGGTCCTATGGGTTGCAGGGTGAGGCTTACATCGACTGGGCTTGTTCTGGTGCATCCCACAGATGCTTGATCGGTTTGGGATCTGAGGAGTTAGCACCTTCGGTTCTTTTTTTGGGCTCCTCAAAGCATTGCTGAGTGTATTTTGAGGCGTGGTGTGGCGCATTTTACTGCTGGTAGTGGTCACGGTTATCAGAAAGTGTCGCTGCAATGGGGGCGCTGTGCTTTATCTGGAACAATGTTTAAGCTGGTGGAATGTGTCAAAGGAACATCTGCATGAATGCAATAGTCTAAGGTTCCCTGCAGATCTTTTCACTGCAACAAGACGATCAATGTTATTCACTTCACCTGTCAGCATTTTTGGGACTGATCAGTTTATTTAACATGTCTGGATTCTTGTCATATTTTTCAGTTTTTCAGCTTCTGCTGCAGCTCTTTTAATGATGTTATCTTTGTGCGTTGTTGTGTTGAGAATTTGGCACCACAGGCAGTTTACATCGATCAGCCACAACATTGTGACCATTGACAGGTGAAGTGAATAACATTGATCATATTGGTACTATGTGGTGTTCTGCTGGAAAACCTTGGATTTTAACATCCATGTTGATGAGACTCAGACATCCAAATAAACTTCGTCCCACAACAAACACACTCCCTCATGAAAATGGAAATCCCAAATGTCACTGGCCTACCCCTGCAGGAAAATGAACCCCACCACATAGAAAAAACATCAAACAATCAGGAACATGTTGAGGAACATGACAGTGACCCAACATGTTGATTTGACCTCCAAACTTCCTAGACCCCATTCTGATCAAGTATCAACAGGATGCAGTGGAACAAGTTTGATTGACAGAGGCTCCACTGCACAAGCCAGAGTACCCAAAGGATCAAGTGCCAACGTCCTGGTTCCAGACCCCATAGGACACCCTGAGAGGTCCTCTTGTCCATGCCCAATGGTTCAGAGTATTTTTGAGCACACAAAGGGGACCAGCACAATATTAAGCAGGTGGTCATAATGTTATGCCTAATCAGTGTATCTTGACAAACAAACCCCACGCAACCTGAATAGTCGTTGCTCGTAGAAGTTATTTTTCGCACATTTTCTTGACATTTTTTTAAAATGTGTGCTACACTTAGACTGAGAGCCAGCTACTGGTAGTATAAAGTACATATTAACATTCAATGCTGTGTTTGGTCAGTGTTTACACACTAGTAAACATAATTCTTTGAGTAAAATACTCCATGTTCATTTTTTCAGTATTTACAGAAAAGTTAAACGAATTGTGAATAAATACAGGTATAATTAGACAACTTGAACTCTGCCTCCTTCAACTATTAAGCATCTGACTGTGGCTGCCTGCTCACCTTTACTCGCCCTGGAGAGCTGAAATGGCTTGTCAAAAGAAAGAATAATAATCACAGATGAAGCATTTAGGACATTCTTCAAGCAAGAATGCCAAACATTCTCACTGTTTCTAGCATCTGTACTTTGAGGATTTGATGCTTTGCTGTCTTGCAAATTGAATATCACCTTGGTATTTATTTTTCTTTATACCCCAAGACTAACAGATAGATCAATGTGAAATATAATGACTTACTGCTGCACTGCTCACTCTCATTACCTCTGTTCAAGTGCCAATTGTTTTCAAACTGTGGCTCAGTAATTCCAAAGCTCAGGGATGCTGAATGCTAATTGTATTTTCTTTACTGTGGTAACCAGCTGGAGCACAGCGACTAAGGTACAAGCCCAAAATAAAAAAATATAAACAAGGATAGCCACAGTTTCTGTTATTCGACATTGTAGAAACAGAAGCTTGAGTTTGGATATGTCTTTTTTTTGCCTTTGAAGTTCAAGTGCTCAAACTGAAAGTATTTGCTTCCTCACACTGCTCTGTTTGTTGCAACCAATCATTTAGTGGAACCCCATTTAAACCTGCACTCCTATAGTGCAAGTATTACGCTCAAGGAAACTTGTGTTATATTGCCATCTAGTGGATTAAATACATGCTGTTTCACAGTCAAAGTGTTTCAGAAATAAGAAAAAATGTACTTTTTAAAACATTATTTGACAAAAATGCATAATTTAACACTTTCCTCTAAGTTTCAGTTTTAATTTCTGCCAAAACCCGTAATGTTCTACCTGATAAACAAGTTATTTATCAAGTAGGTGTGGCGTCATCCCATTTCAGTCCTGTTTACACAGCAGAGAGATGTCAGCTGAGTACATGATAACAGTACAGCGCACGGACCAGAGTCTCACCTGGGTAACGTTTGTAGTTCTCATAGTCTTCAGAGCACTGGACGCTGTAGACTCTGGGCTGAGGAGAGACCAGCTCCCCCTGGCTGACTAGAGTTTCTGTGATGTCACTGTCCAAGGAGGTCACATACAACCACGTGGCCACCCCACACGCACACAAAGCAACCAGCAGCAAGGCCACGAGCCCACGGGACCCCCGCCATGAAGATCCCTGCCTCAGCGCATTACCTCTGATGAAGACAGAAAAAAAGGTCCACATGATCAATTGAATTTGACTGATAGGATATCCATTCCATGTTAAAATGAAGGACTGGAGCCGTGAGCATTCTTTTCTCAAGCATTAGCTAAACCAGCGCACTTGTAACCCACAGGGTAGAGGTGCATGAAAAGCTGTAGTGTAGAAATGACTATGAATGACAAAAGATCAAAATATTTGTACTTAGGTCAAAAATTAATCGTGCAAATTTCCCTGCAAATTTGTGAGATGTTGATCTTTTGTGAGTTTATTGTCACAATAAACTACCAGCTGTGACAGGCTGACAGCCCACACTGGAGCTGCAGAAAAGAGGAAAACTCTGACATGCTAAAGTGTGTTATTGATGTTGTGGTATAAAAACTATAAGAACTATAAGAATGATAAGAAAGACTTGAACAATTCTACTATAAAAGAGTTATTATTCCACAATAATTGGGTGATTATGTAAGAGAGTGCATCTGCATTAAAAAGCTAAAACGGAGCCATTTGGAACCTTTCTCATATGACGTACCTCTGGCAAAGCTATCCAGAATCATGTTTTGCTTTGGATGGCATTCAGTTATGGCTGCGCACTCATCACTGAGAGTTTCGTGCTGCTGATTTAAATGACCAAACAAATTAGCAGTGCTGCCTCATGTAGTACCAAGAGCCGACAGAAGACCTGTTTTTGGTCAGCATCATCTTGTCTGTCGCCAGATGATTTCCATATAACAAATGCTCACTTCCTTTGGCAAACAAATCACGTTTTTCGGTGGTTCCTTGCTTATTTTGCTTTGCATACATGGAGCCTGCCTGTTAACAAACTAAACGTCTCATGAATAAAACTTTTCAAAATGTATCCAAAAACTACTCAACAATAACATATCTCAACATGTGGTGTAGTTGTTTAGAAATTAATTGCTAGTTTTCATGTCTTCTAAATAGCAGTACGTGACTTTAAAGCCTCACAGCTTAGCTCAGAGTGGTGTGTTGTGTGTACCATAGGGCGGTACAATGTAGCATTTCAGCATCTACATGACGACGTGTGCATGCAAAATAGTCACATCACAGGAAGTGCCATGTAAAGTGATGTAAATCACCTCAAACACATCATGCTGCAACTGTTCTGTTGCTTGATACAAAATGAATTCTTGCATAGTTCGCATTTTCCATGACTGATCTACAAAACCAATTTGTCTGATATAAAATTATTTATTTCATGGATAAAGGGAGTTTTCTTCTTTTTTTTAACCTTATTCACAGAACAAGTAGTTTGCTGACATGCAGCCTCATCGTGCGCACAGCAAAATGAACGAGGAATAATAGAGAAACAGTGAAAGAGAAGATTTGGTTGCAGAAAGAAATGCAACATCGGACATATGGGAATATTTGAGCTTCAGAAAGGATGGTGGTTACCAAAAAAACAGTCGGCAATGTCTTGCAATTGTTGCCACTACACATGGCAACACAAGCAATTTCACCATTTAAATCAGCACCTGAAAGCTCTGCATGATGAGTGCAAAGCCAGATCTGAACGCTGTTAAAAAGCAGTTATTTTGGATGTTTTTGCCAGTGTTGCACTATATATATAAGTTTTGTTGTTTGTTGGCAATGACAATAAAGTCTCTTATGTCTTAAATGGCTTTTTCCACCTTTTTATATAACTATTTTTGAATTAATAAGCAGATGCACTGCTCTGTAGAATCCCCCGGGTCAGTTTATAATAATTAATTCTTTCCAAATAGAGTTATCCAAGTCACTACTGTATTCTTCATACTGGAATATATACCACAGTTTACACATTACTTTACAGTATTAAACAGGGTGTGACATTTCATAGTTAATCTCTCAAAAGCGGCCAACTGGACTATCAGGGGGCCTAGTCAACAACGTTAGGTGCGGTAATCTGAAAGCAGGTTGAAAATGCAACGTCAACTCTGTGATGTGAAACTGTCTGTCCAGGGCTGCAACTAACTAACTAATAATGCCAAATAAAGTACAGATGCAGAAAGAACTTAAGAACAGTAGAAATGTAGCAAGACAGAAATTAAAAGCCATTTTTAATATACTAATGAAATGCCAAAACATTTATATATTAATTTATGTAACAAATAAACTTTTATTATTCACTTCTTTCAACATTTGTGAATGAAAAAAATACATGAAATAGTGCATGTATTTCATGTATTTTTGAAAAACCTAGTAACACAAAGGTATAGCTACAACATACAACAACAAGAACAGCACAACCTTAGCTTTAGCATGCAGTTGTTCAGCCCTCAGACTTCATGTGCTTCTATATTTAGAGTGTTTGTCTAACACTAGCTTATCATGCTTGCTGATAGCACCTGGCTGCCTCACAGTCTCCTCTCACACTGCCCAGCTTCACCCAGGTTGGATGTTAGCACGGTTTTATTAGCTTACCTTTTGATTTTCCTCTCTATCTCTGAGGCGTTCGAACCCTTGGCGTTTCTCAGTCGCACCAGAGCCATTTCACCTCACAACATCTGCGCAGCGTTTAGAAACTACGCTCACACCCGGCGGAGACTGGACATACCACACACCCCGCCAACCGCTTGTACCACCACCTGAAGAGCTCCACTTCCTGGTTGCCGCGCATCCTCAAACCTAATTGGCTCCCCGGAAGAGAAAGCGCCGTTGTCATTGGACCACGTCTGGGCCCAATAGAGTTGTAGTACAGCTGCGAAAACACAGCTAGGCTACAGGGTAGGAAGCTAAACTCTGGCTGTATTGTTCGTTACTGTTTCCTGAGCTGCCCACACGGGAGCTTTAGCTTTTAGCATGTAGCATTCTAAAATCCATTCACGGCTGAATCCTTTGACTGCCTCGGCTGCGTATTTCGATTCAAAAGAGGCGTTTTTGTGCAGAAGAAGGTGTCAGTCCTCTCCATATCTGGATCTGGGTCAAAATCAGCTGTGCAGGTGAGTCAAATTAGTGGTGTTGCTTCTTTACAATCACAAATATACCTGTTGCTGCTGGTGTTACAGTGAGATCTATGTATCAGACAGAATGAAGTCTCCTCCCTGGCCTGAAGGGAAGAAGCTGGTTCACCTGGATTTGAAAGGTGCCCCTCCACGAGCTGAATACCTGCACAGGGTAAATCCTTCTCTGTGATCTGCTGCAACATGTGTATCTACACCTCTGTCCCTGTCTAGTTATTGATATGTGCTGTCCATCTCCTCAGCTGATCGAGCTCTTCTCTCAGCTGGGAGTGGACGGCCTGCTGGTGGAGTATGAGGATGTGTTTCCTTATGAGGGGGAGCTGAAGCTGCTGCAGGCTACAGCACAGCCGGCTTACAGGTGCAGTACAACACCTGATGCTGCTTAAAGCATTCGTACACATTTCTGTGTGTGTAGGTCTCCGTGCTTTTTTCTTATCTGTCTTATCATGTTGTGAGATCCTGTAATATAATTATCAAACTTCCTGTGTCGTTCATGTGCAAGTCAGGTGTGCCATAAAAATTATCAGCAAGTTCTTGAAGACTTCCGTTCACTGTGTGCTGTGTTTTTAGCCGACAAGAAGTGCTGTCTATGCAGGAGTTTGCTAGATCTAAGGGCATGGAGGTGATCCCACTCGTGCAGACATTTGGTCACATGGAGGTGAGGTTGTCCTGCTGTTTATCACTAATATAAACACTATGATCAGCCACAACATCAAAACCGACAACATTAAAAACAACTGACAGGTGAAGTAAATAGCATTGATCTTCCTATCAACCATCTGTGTGTTGCACTAAATCTTGCCTGACCCCACACCCAAAACCAACAAGACCTAAATGATCCACTGCCATCACACATGCTATCCTGGTGTCAGAGAGTACAAGACACCTTTAGAGATCCCTTGTCCAAGCCTTGGAGAGGTGGTTGATGGCAAAAGGGGGACCTACACAATATTAGACACGTGACTTAATATCATGGTTGTTTAGTGTACGGCTATAGTTGTTCAAGTTTGGAATGGAGTTCTGTATTGCATTTTCCACCTCATGTCAGAAGCCTGCACGTCTTTATTTTGTCCCCTCTCTGTCAGTTTGTGTTGAAGCATCGGCCCATGTGGCACCTAAGAGAGACGTCGCACTGCGTGGGCACCCTGAATCCCCACAAAGAGGAGGGGGTGAAGCTGGTGATGGAGATGCTGAGGCAGGTGGTGGAGCTGCATCCTGGTCTAAACACACTGCATATTGGAGCAGACGAGGTAAGGACTGATTTTTGATTGACTAGTAGCATTTTCACTTCTGAATCTAATCTGCGCTTTTCTCTGTTGCTTCAAGGTGTACATGCTAGGTGAGGGTGAGGAGTCCAAGCTGTGGCTGACTTCTTCTGGACGTACAGTGGAGCAGCTGTTCCTGAGTCATGTGACCAAGGTGGCCAAAGCTATCAAGGAGGTGTGGCCTCACATGACCATCATAATGTGGGATGATATGATGAGAGGCATGAACCAGGACACACTGAAAGGTGAGGAGGAAATTCAGTTGGGTCCCACTAAGCTTGGAGATCTCTGATGTTTAAAAAATGTAAGAGCACGTTTGTACCTTTCAGATTTGATTAAAAGCATCATCAGAAGTAAGCAGAGGTATAAGGAAACAGAAAAATGAAAGATCCTCAGAAGCTATTTTACACCATGGTCTCGTGTTATGAGGTAGCTTACCCAAGAATCGGCATGAAATAAGCATTTTAAATCATTAATGGTTTCTTAAGGAATGGCATGTTTATACATTAGGAATCCTCATTCATGACATAATTAAATAAAATATGATGCAGTTACAGTTTATAATTACTATTAGTTTGGCTTTGTCCTGCTTAAACATTAAATACCTTGTACATTTATACATATTGTTATGCATAATAATACAGGGATACTCTTTGGGCCATTTTTCTATATCAGTCACCTTTACTTACATTACCTCACGTACATATTCACACTTTTAGACTCTTAATCCAGAAGTTTACATGCATTGGAGTGTTGGTTTATTCTAAATAAGTAAAATCAGATTAACTACCCCATCAGGGAAACAAAGACTTGGGTATAATAATGGTGGTAGGTTCAATATTAAGTTAATAAAAAGAATAATCCTAATAAACTTAAAATGATTGGATTTTGGGCTCCCGTTTAGTTCACTGACTTAAGGCGAGACCACATGGGCTGTCTTAGCTACCGGTCTTAGTTTGAGTCCGGCTCAAGACCTTTCTGTAGTCACTGTCCTCTCTACGCCCCTTTCACTCTGTCTCTCTCTGTCAGTTAAAAAATGGAAAAAACTCTCCCTCAAAAAATGTATTTAAAAGAATGATTGTGTTTTGTTGAAGACCTGCAGGGACCATCCATCTGGTGGTCTTTATATCCAATCTTTAGAATCACTGCTTGTTTTGGTGACTTTGCATGCAAATGCGTCTTGATTTAACAGTTTTCTTTTGTCGTCCATGTTACAGCCAGTGGTCTAGTAGGGCTCGTCCAGCCCATGCTGTGGGACTACACTCCTAACCTGGATGTGGACACAACTGGTAGGAACTGTGCATGTAGTCGTCAGACACTGAGCTGTTATACATTATCACTGTTCAGCATCAAACAGAATCTCTAATCTTTTCTACAATAGTTCACTTGATGTAAATATATGTATGCAAGGTTAACTTCTTGTTAATTTAACTGAAGATGCTTTAATTAAATTGAATGAACAGCTGAGAGCTCATTCAACTCAAAACAAATTATTGATACATTTATCGCATCACTTCCTCTTACAATATATTTTCAACACACTGGCACCAGATATTGATATTTGTAATAAAACGTGCACTCTAATTAAACTACTACACTTTAATTACTTGTGGTGGCACCTTTTAAATGAATGAAGGCCAAGTTAATGGAAGTTTACTAACTTGTGATGAAGAAGAAAAAGAAAGTCACAGGGTGAATGGCAAACAACAGGGGAAAGCAAATCAGAAAACTAATTAACTGAACAGATAAATACATAAAAATATAAAATAAAAGTCATTATATACACATTTTTACACCTTCGAGCAATGAATAAATACTACTTTTTACCATTTTAGGAGGATACTTTTTTCTTCAGCCAAACAGGCGACTGTCTTGCAATGTATAAAGTACTTGAATATCAGTGTATTGTGAGACTCATTCATTCTGGCATGGTGGTATCATATTGTGAGCTTCTCTGTGATTCCCACCCCCATAATTAGTCAACTTCATTGCAGTTAACTCACATTTGTAAAGCAGCAGGGGAGCTGCCATGTCCAAATTTAACAAACTTGAAATGAGTTGGTGTCTGTAACATGTGCAATGTTGAATATTCTCCAACTGTGTTTTCCAGTGTCTCTGCTGGAGAAGTATTGCAGTGCTGGTATGACAGATGTGTGGGCAGCCAGCTCCTTTAAAGGCTCCACTAGTGTTTACACCTGTGTGACCAACACACAGAGACATGTGGACAATCATTTGCAGTGGCTGAAGGTGGCTGCGTCTCTGTCTCCTGGTGTGAACCTGAAGGGCATCGCCATCACAGGCTGGCAGAGGTAGGATCCACAGGGAGTTCTCCAGGGTAGGATGCTGCCACATCCTCCAGTTTAGGATGATTCATGTATTCATGTGCAAGCTGACAAAGTTGCTCACTCGGTCAATTCTGTACCAACTGTCAGGTATGACCATCTATCAGTTCTGTGTGAGCTGATGCCTGTGGCTCTTCCATCACTAGCAGCCTGTCTGCAGACTCTCCTCCACGGTCAGTTCAGTGCTGAGGCTCACAGCAAAGTCACCGAGACACTGGGGATCTCTGCAGTGGATGTGGAGGCCATGGAGAGGTGAGGTTTCCATGAGCAGCACAGTCACAGTATACAAGTATCTCCATGTTAACAGGAGTTATGTCTGTGTGGCCCTCAGGACATCTGCAGCCGACTCGTTGTTCCCAGGAAGGAGGCTGGCTGAGTTAATCGTGGAGCTCAATTCACTCCTGAACTCGGAGGATATACGATTTTTTGAAAGCAACATGTGAGTTATGGGAAGTAGTTAAAAATATTTCATTTACCCTAGAGGAATAGTGTGACAGCTTGGGGAATGTGTTTTTTTCACTGATTCATCAGTGTTTCTGTACACGAAATATGAAGCTGCAGCCAGCGGAGGGCTAGCTTAGCTTAGCTTAGCTTAGCTTAGCGTAAGGACTGGAAGCAGGTACAAAAGCTAGCTAGAGTCTACAAAAATCACAATAGGTAGGAACTCAGAGTAGGTGTATTCTTCTCAGATGTAAACAGCTTTGAAAGTGGTTCTAGGAGGTTCTTGCAGTCAGTACACGGACAAAGATTTGGGCTAAAGTTTCTGCAGTGGTTAATAACCAAATGTCTGCCTTTCAGGGGTAAAAAATGCTAAAGGTCCTGTGCTCATGAAATGGTTCACCACAAACCCTAGAAATGTGTTTTTGCACTTTAGTTTTCATACAGAACAAACAAATCACATATAATTTATTATTTTTGTGAGCTGTAGAGGTTCTGAATGTGTTTTCTGTTTGGAAAGGACATGTTAGCTTTGACTACATTTCCAGTTGTTATGTCAAGCTAAGCTAATAAGCTGCTAGCAGTAGCTTCATATGTAGCATACAGCTATTAAAAAGCAGATAAGTTGAGTTCTCAATTTGTAAAGCTATTGCTTTAACATTTGTATAAATAGATAGCATTTTTATTTGATTGTAGCTGAATAACCAAATGTTTTTTTATGCTACTGCAGGTTTGTAAGAGGATGGTTCAGCCCGTACCAGCGACAGAGGAGGACAGTAACCCCGCTAATCACCATGCAGATTCATGGCCAAGCAGCAACGTGAGCTTACATTTCCTATGTTTCAACAAAACAGGATAAAGCAGTCACTCAGCTTTTAACAGACAGACAGAGATTACAAATTACCTAAAGTTGTGAATTTATATAGCACCTTATTATTAGAGACTGGAGGATATTGTGTGTAAAAGTAGGGTGCAGATCAGTCAGAATCAGTCAGGACTGTCTCCATTGGTGGCGCAATGGTTGAAACACACACAAATACGCCTTTAGAAAACAAAAACATGAACTGTGTATTACGCGAATGCACGTAGGCACAAGCTTAAACAAGCACATGTAATCTAACCTACATAAACAAGTCAGAACAGGACAGTTTGCTCTTAGTCAACCCTCAGATTTCTCTCTCATGACTTTTTCACGTAATGTTGCTAATCTATCTTGAAATACCACAACTTTTTTCATAAAACATCTCAGCATATTATGATGTTATTCTTGAAATATGAGTCCTTTTTCAGATTTTTTAACTTTTTCCTAAAACATTTAAACTTAATTCTAAATATCTCAGGTTATCCATGCTAACAGCACAGCTCTGGCAGTAGCAACTTTAGCTCGGTAAAGACTGAAACGTCTGAATGACTTTTCTTTTTAAATTATTTTTTTGGGTAGAGTTTTTCTGTCTTTATTGGATAGAGAGAGAAAGTCAGGGAGACAGGAGAGTGACCTGCAGCAAATGGTCTTGAGCCCGACTCGAACTTATGACCACTGCTAAGGGATTGAGCCCATGTGGTATTGCCTTAACTTGGTGAGCTAAACGGCGGCCCATCTGAATGACTTTTAATTGATCGCCACAACATTTGTTCTGGAATTAAAATGACCCTGTTTATTTTCCATCTTTTCCTCTAATGACCCTGTTTATTTTCCATCTTTTCCTCTAATGCGAAAGTAAGGTTGACATTTGTGGTCAGCATACGTAATTGTCAACATGAGCATGTCAGCTTACAAAATTTAGGATTTAGCTCAATGACTCACATGGCTTCTAACTAAAACCCCATGTGGTCACATCTCAGGTACTTGGCGATGTTACAACAGAAGGTGGAGGCCGTGAGAGAGGAGATGGTGCATCTTTACCCAGAGTCTACAGCCCAGGAGTGGATAGAGGAACACGTCAGCCCTGTAATGGCTCCTCTGCAGAGGATAACGGAGGATATCGGAGCCTGTGTGAAGGAGATGGTGCCATAGAGAAGTCTTCCACTTCAGCATTAAACTGATTTTTTGATCTTTTCAGACACTGGTCTCCTAATTTCAACACGAAAACTAATAATAGTGATTTTATAAGTGATTCTGCACTTATTTGTGTGCATGTGAATGGAGGTAAGTGAAGCAAAGAGAGAAACAAATACAATTTAAATACAAAAGAGCTTTATATAAGATTTGCAAATGTATGAAAATAAACAGGAACAATAAAATCAACCAACTGTTAACAAAAAATCTTCAGATTTTTCCTTTCAAGCAGCACATAATCAGCATTCAAAATCAGCCCTGATTCATTATACTGTTTGGAAACTAAAAAAAAACACCAAAGCACCAAAGTGTTTGCCTGAGATTCAGTCTTTGGTTCATCAAAAAGTACATAAATGTGAAAAGACAGAACAGCAACAGACCCAAGAGTTTCACACTTAATTTGCTCTTGACTGAGCTCAGAAAATCCTTCATGCTCAATTACAGTTTGCACATGCACTCATCCGGACTGCAGACTGGGTATGAATAAACATGCAGAAAGGTGGCTATGAAGTGGGTGGCCCAGAAAACTGTGGGAAAAACACTTTCCATTGTCTTGAACATAGAAACACTTATTAGAGTTCAGTAGGAAGGCACAGAAAATCTATAATCTGGAGTGTATTCTCAAATAGTAATTAGTTTAAAAAATGCTTAGACATGACATTCATTCACAGAAGGCTACAGTATGAAGTATGATGAATGGAAAAGTCCCTTTCATCAGGTTTCCTGGAGCTTTTTTAAAACTTTTAATAAAACTAACATGGGAATGATATTCACTTTAATTTACCTGAAACACTGAAATAGACAAAGAGGAGGTCTGAGAGGAAACACTAAAAGACATCCCTGGAGTTCCATGCACATGCTTACAGTTTACTGTGTTGAGGGCATCATTACAACCTCGTCCCATGATGCCCCTAACCCGATCTACCCAAAGTTAAAGTAAAACTGCACGAGATCAGAGTTCATCTGCCTCATCATCTGAGTCAGTGCTGTTGTCCAGAGAATCTTCCTCCTCCTCCTCCTCTTCCTCTCCGTACTCGGCCTCGTACTCCTGCTGCCTGCGCTGCTGCAGCTCCTCCAGCCCCAGGAAGCGTTTCAGCAGTGTGGAGAGAGCCTCCACATCACTGACGGGTGGATGAGCAGAAGGAGAACAGGGATACGCTGTGTTATTTTTTGTTACTTCTACAAAGAAACCTCTGTTTCACTTATTTTCTGAACTAATTGCTTGGTATTAATAATGAGATTAGTAGATCGTGAATCCATGTAATGGTTAAAGGAGAGTATTGAGTTACACTGCATGATAGGTGATGATGACCCACAGTAGTAGAACACATGAGACATTCTTTTGCAGTAGAAGCAGTTTAAAAGATCAATAAAATTCAGGACAAGCTGTTATGCAAGATTGGCACAGAGTCAATATTAGGAATACAGATAAAAATCACTACATTGAACTATGTACCAAGAACATAATTTCTACCAGTGCTTTGTAAAAATGAGTGCATTGGTTTGTATGTACTGTATACTATGTACCATACTATTGTATATAATGTGAACTGTGTGTGCATATACTATATGAACAGAGCACAGTTTTACTATCTATCAGTGTGGAAAACTGTGTTGGGTTCACCAAAGCATTAACGCAACAAGATAAACATAAAGAAACATATAAAACTAATGTTCTCGTTGTACTAACTGAACAAAGGGTCAGCAATCATGAGGCCGTGGCCACAGAAACAAATGTTACAATGTTTGACGAAGTTTAAGTGAGTATGTGCAGGTGTGTGCAGGTTTTTGTAATCATGTAAATATACTGTAATATGTGTATAACTTTAGAGAAATATGTGTAGTATTTCAATAAATAATTTTTTTCTATATTTTAATTGAGATTTCAACATCAACTCTGGGACGCTAGCTCAAACAGGTATAAGAAAACAGATGAGGGTCATAATGACATCTGTGGGGCCATAAAGCTTTCATAAATGTTCATCATACTGTGAAATCAGTATATTGTCGTAGATCTTTTTTCCGTGGCTCTCAGGAACAATAGCTGTTGTGCTCGGACAGCTAAGGGGGATACACAGAACTTTCTGTCATCACTTGCTTCTAAACTTGATCTGTTGAATGGCTAAGCAAACAGTAAAGATAAGAAGCAGCATTATTAACTGAACAGGTGTTACACACCACGCAATGAATTTAGGTCCAAAATTGACTCTTTTTAGCTCCATTTTTGGTCTCCACCTCTACCAACTGCTGAGAAAAATGTCATACTTTTTAGTTGGTAAGCAGTCCTCTACGTTCATCAGCTTCTCACTGACTTTGTCTGCTGTTTAGTGTTGGGCAGGGGCGTTATGGTGAGTTGCTGCTGGAAATAAACCTAATTAGAGCACTGAGAGTGAACCAGTAAGTAAGTAAGTAAGCCAAAACAATGAACTCCAAAAGGCTTAAAGGCTTCACAAAGCCAAGAAAATCTGCAGAAGTTGGGTGGTATGTGTCTTTCAGAGAGAGATACCTGTCACAATGTAGATAGTTTGACCCACTATTAAAGTAGTACTTTTCATATTAGCACCTTTAAACCAATAACTTCACACCTTTAGTTACCATGGTCTGGTAGTGTAGGTTTGGTATTCACTCTGACAGGAACATTTACTGACAGGTGGCCATTGTGCACAGTTGTGTATGTGCTTTTTAACTCTTTTTTGTCTTTCATATGCGTATACAAACAAGTAAACCAAGCTCAAACCAGTGTAGTCCAATGCAGGAGTTCTGCAATAAATCCCACATTCATGAAGGTTTAAATCAGTTTTTGCTGTATTTTCACAAACATACTTCATGAAGACACAATGAAAACTTACAAAATGTAAATACACTGAATGGCAAATGCTGTAGGATGAAACCCAGGGCCAAGTAACAAAAAGGACTGATTCTACTAGAATATTGTGGGTGATAACTTGAACATGTGGGAACTACCAGCTGCAGACAACCTACCTGCGTCCCCCCAGTGTGGCGCTCTGAGTGAGCGGGTAGGAGAAGCCCGCAGCCATCCGCAGCATCAGCAGATAACCTTTCCCCAAATACCGAACCCTCTCTTCCTGGACGCACACATCACACAGCTGGGTCAGATCCAACACAACTGAGAGAGAAAAAAAAAGCATTAAGATTGAACACTTTTCCCTCTCACCTCAATGACTGACACTGCTGTACTGACTCACCTACAATATGGTTTTACTGACCTCTCTCTTGCCCCTTCCTCCACAACGTCAGGACTAAAGTGTACAAGCTGAAGGTCTTGAGCTCAATCAGGTTCTTGGTTTTGTCAAACAAGGCCTCCTCCCACTCCTCCATGTTCTGCATGGCCACGAACAGGCAGCCGGTCACATAGAAAAGTTTCCACAGGATGCTGTCTGTGGGATTCACACAACACAAGAGGAGAACATAAAGCAGGTGGAGCTGCTGGAAACAAACGTAAGAAGCTACTTTGAGGGATTGTGTAAATTCAGTTTGTGTACCTGAGCTGTAGTACGCAGCTGCCAAACCAACAGATGCTATACCTGCAATCAAAATGAGAGGCTTTTCCTTTAGGAGACAATTCAGGCAAAGGGGTGTTTAAACATGTGTTTTAACTAAAGAGATTGTAGCTTTAAGGCTTATCATATTTGAGTGTTTCAGTAACAAACCTACCGACAAGAAGAGACCATGAGCGGATCCCTGGTGATCTCTTGAGGTGGAGCAGGGTGGAGCTGTGCTCTTCTACTGTCATGTATCCCATCTGAACAAAGGCAACAACCTGAATCCAGTATTTTGTATACCTAAAGGCCTACTTCATATGATTATAATGACGCTACATTAAAGGATTAGTTCACCCAAATCGCAAAACACATGTTCCCATTTATCACTAATAGTTTGCAGTCATATCTGCCTCTAAGACTACAGCTGCCACTCCAACAGCTTAATGAAGGTGAATGGGATTAAACAGTCGTTACAGTGAGCATGTGTTTTCCATGCAAAGCTCAGGCAGTTATGCAGGAAACCAGAATTTCACAGGTCCTAAAGTCGCAAGCCTTACTCTGCATTAACTGTACAGTTTGTGCTATTTCAGTGACTTTTTAACAGCAAATATTTTGATGATAGTAAGAAAAACACAGTTAATTCTGATAAACATTCTACTTGTTAATCTTGAGGCCCCCACCTGAACAGGCACTTCAAGACCTTCACCTGGATGGGCTCATTTTTACAATACGTTATAGTTAAAACATCAAGAACCTTCAGTTTTTAACAACAACAAAGTGACACCTTCAAAAATGTGTTCTATTTCTTGTTGAACCTTTCTAATATTAAAAAGGAAAACAGTGGGTGTTTCTAGTCACAGTAAGCTACCATTTAACTATCATGTATTTTCTTATGCACATGTGATTCCTAATTTAGCATGTCAAAACGTCTGTTGTGAAAAAGCCTGTAGAAATTCAACAATTATGACCCAGTGAACGGAGGCCTAATATGAGTCATACTTGATTGCCAGTGAGGTCTGTCTTTAGAGGACACTTAAAGACCGCCTCGATGTGTCTAAATCTAATTTTAAGACCTTTGTTTATTCACCGTCAAGCTTTGATGTTGAACACTTATAAGTTAATGGGCTTAATTACATTGCCACATTATCAAGTCTGGGCCAAGGTAGTGTTGTATCTCTACACAAGCGTGACTAAAAACAGTTCAATAGGCACCATCCTCCCTGGGATGTTAATCCAACCATATCCTGAAACAGTGTTCTAGCTACTCAAGATAAACCAGTTATGTTGCTGGCACTTTTCTGTCTGAAGAAATAGTCCCACAACTGAGATCTAACTATGTGAGAAACATTGCTGTCTACAGCCCTTTAAATCAGTACAGATCTACTTCTGCTGTATTGTGACCCAGCTTGTTCTCAAGGCTTGATATCACTAGAATTCTCCATTTCTGCCTCTAGATCCAGTTTTTACATTTGGGTGAACTGATCCTTTAATTAAATCTGAAAACCTTTTAGGACAGAGAGGATGCTGTTGCTGCTGATGGTGTTGATGGGTGCATGAGATGTCCACACACCACAGCCTCACCAAAACAATATAAGACACCAATATTGTGAGATTTTGTATCGCTCACCTTAAAATCTTCGTTTTTTTCTGTAAACCTGGGCCGCGTGGTGTTAAGAAAAGAGCATTAGCACGAGGAAACGCATGCAGTGAATTATAAGGAAGTTCTTTTCATATTATTGCAACAACAGCAGCAACTGTCCTGAATGGGTGATTCTTCCTTCCTGGAATCGTCAGCGCTGATTGGTCACGTTCACGCTGCCTTCAAAATAAAAGCTTAACATGCCTTCTTTTCAAGAAAAAAGATGTTTTTACTGTGTTCGCTGTTTCCTGTACGAACTTGATTGTTTTTCTACAACTGACTACCTATTTCAAAATATTTTTTTCTATTATCAAACTATGCATCCCATTATTTTTACATTCTGTCTTCTTTTTCACACTTACTAAAAGAAGTATATGTATATGGATCAGGAGTTTTATATTCCTGACAGTATATAATAGTTTGTTATTTTTCCCGCAGCGTGTTCTTTTGACAATCCCGAAAAACTCAGTTCACACATTTCCGGAGTAGGCCACTACTCCGTCTGCGCATGCGCACTGGAGCTGCCGGGGTGCACAATGGAGTCGGACGTACACAGGGACGACCGGTTGGGAAACTAGAAACCCAGGCGCTTATGAAAGCGGCAGTTAGTGTGTTATGAAATAACGGCTGGGGTCGGAGCCGGCAGTGGCGGTGACTCCGGCCACACACGACTTGACCTGAGGGTGAGAGAGTGCCGAGCAACCGCTGAGTTCACCTGCTGTGCGGTGCTGCAGTCCTTTAGCAGTAGCAGCTCTGCGGGCTGCCCTCTGCATTTTCCATCCCTTTGTCCGAGAGCGCAGTAACCGTCCGGTGAGTCACCTGGAAGTTCGTCCTTGTAATGCTGACACAGGGACTGCTGCACTGTTTACACATTTTAACTTTTACAGCCTACACACCGACTTTAGTGTCTTGCATGTGAAAAAAGGCCTGTAATATATTGGCATGTTTTAAGTCGCAAAGTGAAAGCTGGCTAAAATATGATACCACGTTGCTAGTTAACGCTATGTCATTAATGTTTTAGCTAGTCCTCATGTTGAGCTATAATGAAATATTCTCCAAACAGTTGACTTTTTTCTCTGTGAAATCACGCCAGAGTAACATATAGTATGCATACCATAGGCCTAACTGTATGGGTTTATACAGTACGAGAGCTTTCTGCCCAAACTTGTCGTTTTTCACCTCATACGCACGTAATGGGATGTAATGCGCTCTATGGATGTTTTAGTTGACGCTGTGTATATAATTAACGGGGGCAATTTAAATTTAATGACAGGATACAAGTTTGTGTTCATCATCAGTTTCCCATCATCATAAAGCTGCTGTGTTGGTGATAAGCGGGTTCCTGTGATAGGCCGAGGGGCCGTCAGAGGAGGGTGGAGCTGGCACAACGACACACAGCAGCGGACTACAGCCGCAGTCACCATGCTGCTGCTTCACAGGCAACATGCTGTGAGGAAATGATCAGCACAGGGAAGTCAGTGGTGCTGTTTGTCACTCACTGTACGCCTCTTAATTTAAAGGTAACCAACAAGAAAGATGTCTGAGGTCAGCATAGCAAAGCGCAAGGAGAAGTGTGAGAACTGCACCAAGCAGGTAAGTATGGCTGTGATGCCTCTTAAATCAACACATGTGCTGGATCTGAAAAGCTTTTTTCCTGCTGTCAGTCTGTCGTTGAAATGTTATTGCTCTTTCACACGCAGTGCAACAAGAAACAGAGTGATGATGGTGCCAACTCAAAACAGGAAAAAGAAGACGTCAACGGACAGGTATTGTCTGGTTATTAAGCAGTTTTGTTATTGATCGATTTAACCTCATGAAGTTGTTTATTAAAGACACAGTCCACCCATTTTATACATCAGAATTGGCGTACTGACTATGAGGAGTACTGTTCAGATTGTAAAAGAAATGGAGGTTTCTAAAGTCTTAAAAGAGTTCCTGGATTTTCTCAGATTGAGCTTAGAGACTCTGCAGTTGCAACAGAAATTTTAAGATTTATTTACAAAGTGGAGGCATTTACGGCTTATGAAAAGACACTGTCAAGTTGCAGATATAGGTTCCAGTGACCAAACAGTCTGATTAACTCAACCTCTTTTGCTTTTAACCATTTTAAACATCTGTCTCATGTCAGTCACCCAGCTGTATTGAAGTCCAATACAGAATTTTTCAGACCTAAAATTTGTGTCTTTTAAAATCCCTTTACCATGATTTAAGACAAATATACATTTTATATATCTGTTTTATAGAACAGATGTGCAGTAGAGGGATGATCTTTTCCAAAAGTAGCAACAATACATATGTCAGCGACATTTTGTTGCTAGACCTTCATCAAAGTTAGACAGTGTGTGGAAGTTTTGAAAAACCCTTCACCCGAGACACTCTTTTCTTTCCTCCAGGTGAATGAAGGATCCCAGCTGTTGCTGAGTGCATGTCTGTCCTGTGATGGCTGTCTGTCAGAGGAGGACAGCCTGAAGATCTCTCAGCAGAGCCTTGAAGAAGTGGAGCGAGTTTTGGCGCTCAATAAGGTACACAGTGCACCCAAATCTGGCCTCAGAAACCTGAGAATGCATCAAAGAGTGTTGTCTTGTTGCAGTTTGAACAAAAGCTTGAACAATAAAATTCTCCTCATTGTTTCTCTGACCCTGTTAGAGGTGTGACGTGTCAAAGCACAAGGTGCTGGTGGCGTCGGTGTGTCCCCAGTCTCTGCCTTTCTTTGCTGTCAAGTTTGGTCTGGACGTCACTGAAGCTGCCCATAAACTCTGCAGCTTTCTTAAGAGCCTGGGTGAGTTGTTTGGAAATGGTTTTGTGTTTGTGGGATCTGGGAAGACCCATGGCAATCAGTTTCTAGTTTTGCCACCTAGTTCTTGATATCTGTCGTAGATGCTCAATGTTTCTCTCTTTATGTCTCTCTGTCTCTACTCTCTGCTCTCTGGGTTTTCCCTGCAGGAGTGCAGTATGTGTTCGACACCACTCTGGCAGCAGGTTTCAGCATCTTAGAGAGTCAAAAGGAGTTTATCCAGAGGTATCGCAGGAGGAACCATGACTCTCACGCCTTGCCTATGTTCACCTCCTCCTGTCCAGGTAAACTGCCTTCTTCCTTGCTTCTTTTCCTATATAACATTCTCCTCTGCTTTTGTTTAAATTCCCCACCTATAAACTGATTTTCCATCCAACTGAATTGTCTTCTGTCCTAATATTTGGTTACATTTTTCATCTTTTACTATTTGACCTTCTGTGCGTCTTTCTCCTGCTGCTCTACACCGTTTCTTACTGTACACCAAGTTCCTTATCACGCCATGCGTTGAATACGGGGAATATGAATAGGGCTTATTTTAGAAGCACAGATAGCAGTGAAGAGCTGGTGGGGAAAGATAGAAAGTTCTTCTCTCACCACTCCCTTCGTCAGAGCGAGAGATAGGACCCGAGAACTTTAGTGGCCTTTAATTCTGTTTAAACAGAGAATGCATAGACTTCCTAAGATTCCAGGGTTGCCGCTAGAGGACGACATGGCTCAAATCCAGCCTTGGAAAGTCTGGAAAATTGCTATAACTTCCAGGCAAAGTGAGATTGTCAGGAATGTTTAGAAATGGACAAATTTGGTGATGCTTATTTTATAGTGGAAACCAGACTGTTCATTGTTTAATAAAAGTGAAAGCTAATAATAAAGTAATGAAACATTTGCAAAATGTAGATTGTCGTGGAAAGGTTTTGAATTTTACACCAGGTATAGGGTGCTTTATCACCATTTAAGAAATGTACTGGACTGTATTTGTTTGTGCCTGTTATCCTTTGGTGTTTTATTCTACAGTAAATTACAACATTTTAGGCTGGAACACAACAGACCACTGGTTATTAAACAAGGTGTGTTTGTATGTACAGGATGGATTCGGTATTCAGAGCGTGTCCTAGGCAGCCTGGTCACTCCTCATATCTGCACAGCCAGGTCTCCTCAGCAGATCATGGGCTGTCTGGTCAAAGATTACTTCTCGAAACAGCAGGTGAGGGATGGTTCACTGTCACAAGTCACAGTCAAAGGTGCACAGGTGGGTGGTGGTGGTTTTAAACAGTAGTTTAAGCAAAAAATTAAGAAGGTGGACCAAATTAATAGGTGATGAGCTGTCACTTTCATCAGCTTAGCCTCAATTTCAGGTTTAGGATGGGTTTAAATCTACACCTAACCTAAATATCATCAAAGCAACTTTGACAGTTTATTTAGAGCTCTTAAATGATAATCCTCTCTGAAAAAACACTGTCTGTATGGTTAGCACCATTTGTGGTCATATTGAACTCTTGAAATAATGCATCTCCTTGAGGTGTCATTCATCCCAGTCAGTCACAAGACAAATGCACTTAAAATGCAGCAAATAATAAGCGCTACCAAAAACACAGCATAAAATACAGAAGATAACAATTTTAGAAATAACACAAATTATCGAAATGGCTGGACGTGGAACTTTGAATTGCAGTTTTTTACTAGACTCAGAGGGCCTTTGATGGAGAATAAGCATTTTATAGATGCCACATTCAAAGTCAAGTCAAACAATGGTGGACTATAAAGTGAGAATCTTCAAGTCAACTCTGTAGAGAGTGGAGCGATCTGGTGTCTGTTTAGGAGCAAGGCCATCGGATGCAGATTTTAGCCTCATCATAAGTCTGGTGTAGCTTCAGCTAAGCTAGTCAGATGCTAAGTGACAGCGTATTGTGATCTCGGATAGAGTTTCACTTTCTAACTGACGCTAGATACAGAGAAATAGAAGTGTACAGCTGCTGGACAGAAATCAGAAGGGAAAGTCCAATAATGATAAAAAACACAACAAAATAAGGAACCAGTATTTCCAGTCATTTACAGTACTCTGAGCTGTCCAGTAGAGTAAGTGTGTCCTGTCTAAATGCTGACTAAATAATGGGGAAGACATTTATTTAATAGCTGGCTGTGACAGGTGGTGTGTTCTAGTCAGAGCTGAACAAACAACACAACCACAGCCAACACAATACTGTGACTGGAGGCTAATGTCACATTCAGTTCTGTTCTGCTTCTATACCTGCCCAGAAAATAATCAGTCTTGTTCTGTTGTCTCTCTCTCCTTCTCTCCCTGCAGAAGCTAAGTCCAGAGAAAGTCTACCATGTGGTGGTGGCTCCCTGCTTTGATAAGAAGCTAGAGGCTGTCAGAGAGGAGTTCTACAACAGTCTGCTGGAGACTAGGGACGTGGACTGTGTCCTCACCTCAGGTAAGATAAAGACGGCTGTCTTAGTCACTGCTGCTCTGGACCAGATAGTTTGTGAGAATGCTTCGTAGAGTTTGTTGGGCATATAAAGTACAACTTTCCTGGTCTTGAAATGTTATCTGACACCCAAGTCATGTCTGTACAGTGTGAAGGAACGTCATTCAGCACCTAGTAGTGATAGTTAACTATTAACAAGTCATACGGGAGACCTAACTTATACCTAGCTCTGCACAGGTATGGCCAAAACGCTAATCATGAGTATTTTGATCATTACTGATGTTACAATTATTTATCATGTTATTCATATGCACTGCCAAAACATCTTAATCGTTTGCTGGTGGCTGGCTGTCAGTTTAGAGGGTACCTGACTTGATATGCAGTGGACTTTTCTCTAAGCAAAGGACACATTCTGAATATGAATATTGTGGTCAGTCGTGTTTATTTAATTGCAGGAAGCCAAAAATGCGATGACAGTTATTTTTTAATTATTGTGCAGCCCTAATTACATGTATACACAGAACTACCTAAGTGCAAATGTACACAGTATAATTATCACAACTGGCTGCAAATCCTTTTTCCTATCTCCTGCTGAGATCCAGTTGTTTGCGCCCAGATGCATCTCAGACAGGTGATAGCTCACATCTGACATCACAGTGCATCTCAGAGCAGGCATTTGTGATGCAGGTTTTGCTTCCCCTGTAATTATATTTTTATCTGTGAGGAAAGCCACAGCTGCTGCTGAAAGAAATCTGCACACATGCTCAGCCCTACAGATTCTGCTCAACCAGCACTCATATGAACATTTAATTAACATTTAATAAAACTGCTTCAGCTCAGACCACATCTCTGCTGTTTCCTTCTTGTTTGTGTTAGTTCTTCGGTCAGAGTATCAAAGTGTGCAAGGAGTTGATAATCATAGAGAGATGTTGCAGTAAAAGATGTTTCATGTTTCAGGGGAGATCTACTACCTGATGGAACAGAGGAAGGTCTCAGTGGAGGAGCTGGACTCGGTTCCACTGGACCAAGTGTGAGTTTCTAAGTTACTGAAATAAGAAAAGCTGACTTTTTATGAAAATGCCAGATGTTTTATCAGCATAAATAATTTAACTGGACATCAGGGCTGTCAGGCTGTGTGATAATAAGATAAAAATAGTCAATTTTGAAGTTTGAATTAGCAAATTAGCTGACTGCAACTAACATTGTAGGTGCATATTGAATGATGATAATGTCCCTGAGTCAGTATCATAGTAGGTTTCGTTGTGACTGCAGGTTGGGAGAGGCTGGAGATGTGGCGCTGGTGAGGCACAATGGCAGAGGTTCTGAAGGTTTTCTGGAACACGTGTTCAAACATGCTGCTAAAGAGCTTTTTGGTCTAGACGTCCAAGAGATTACATACAAGACCCTCAGGTAAGAGACACTGAGACTGTAATACATTGAAATGTAACCCAGCCATCCTATTTTGTTAGTTCCTTTACCTTCGTAGGAATTCTTGACAATGTCAATAGCATCATGTCCTCTTATCTTGTAATTTGGATGTCAAATATGGTTCCTTTGTCAGAGAACAGTTTTCTCCATGTATCATGTTGGTGGTTTTACAGGAATAGGGATTTCCAGGAAGTGACACTGGAGCGGGATGGGGAAACGCTGCTGCAGTTTGCTGCTGTCTACGGTTTCAGGAATATCCAGACTCTAGTTCATCGTATACGGAAGGGACGTGTGCCTTACCAGTTAGTGGAGGTGCTGTCCTGCCCCGGAGGTAACGCCAAGTGCCACCCACAGCTCACAGCAGCTCTTTTAATTCATGAGTAGATGCATTTTTCCTTTCCTCCCATTTTTCTCCTCAGGGTGCTTGAGCGGCCGCGGTCAGGCAGAGAGCGAGGCAGGAGGTCGGGTGGATAAAGCTCTGGTCCAGCAGATGGAGGAGGCCTACAGCAGCCTGCCAGTCCGACTCCCAGAGGTGTACCCCACCCTGCACACCCTCTATCAAGACTGGCTGCAGGGCCAGGACTCGCCACAGGCCAACAAGCTGCTACACACCGAGTACAGAGATCAGAGTCAGATCCACACGCAGCCCCCACACATGCAGTGGTGAGAAGAAATGAGCTGCTTTGCTTTTAAGACATGACTGAACAGCTGCTTGGTTGTGACTCTGCTTGGACCATCTCATCTTTAGCGCTGGTTCAGTGAAGGACAAGCTGTGGGCCGTGCTGCACAATGGGCCAGTGAGTGAGATCTCAGCAGGTCATTTTTCCATATGGCCACAGGGGGGAGCTGTCTGTATTTTAATAAATGGTGCCTCTTCTGTGCCAAACCTGAGCCTGTGGAAATATAAGGGTCCAGAGTCCAGGAACACACAAACAGCATTTTTGCTTACTGATGCAGAAATGTCAACAAGTTGTTCAGATAATGGCTCCTAAAAAACAAGGTACAAAGTCACCTGATGTGCCAGCTGTTCTGAGGAATGACAACATCTGTAGCAAGTGGGAACTATTTATCAGTACGTCAATTCACAGAGCAATAAGCCACTGAGATAACGAATAAGAAGCTATTATCACAACTGGAGCTCCTGAAGTGAACTTGTGGATGCTAAATGTTTATTTGAGGAGTTTAATGTATTCCAAATCTTAAGTGTTTAGGTTGAAACGCGCTGTTTTACTTTGTGTTTAATTTCTCTCCAACCGCTGTTTGTTTGCTGAAATGCCAGACGATGTGTTCTCAGACGCAGTGATAACTATGCAACAGTGTCTTATTAACAGTCACACTGAATGGACAGTTGAGAGTGGTGGATTATCCGTCCTAGTGGAGGGAGAGTACAGTCATCATTCTTAATGGAACCATGAGGATTTCATTTGTATTATCGCTTTCTTCCAGTACTACAAACCAGTATTTTTGTTAAGTTATATGTTTTTGTTTGTTGTTTTACAAGATCAAACATCCATGTCATGTATGTAAACCACTAAAATATTCTGACAAACACATTGAAGTGCTGCCTCATTTTAGTGAAACGCTTCCTGCACTGGTGATGTTTAATGTTTCCAGTTAAAGGACTGTGTGAGGCTAAGAATGGCAAAAATTCGGAGAGCTTCTTGTACAGTTGTTTTTGTTTTTAATTATTTGAAATTCACCACAAAATACTTCATCTTCCAAAGAAGGTTTGTCAAATAACAGCCTGTGGATCATCCATAGGTGTGTGTCTTTAACTGCTGTGAGCCCCACTAATGAAACTTCACATGATTTCATTCATTCAGAAATCTTAACAGCTGAGTAAATTTGACCAAAACTGCCTAGATGACTGGTTACAAATAGAAGTCAGCGAGAAAATTGGCTTTATTGTCATTTGTGATGTGAGAATTTATTGATGCTTCATGTTTACACTCAGCAAACTAGGGATCTTCATGATTACAGTAAGTGCTGCTGATAATTTATTGAATTATATCCACTGATCAGCCACAACATTCTGACCACTGACAGGTGAAGTGAATAACATTGATCATATTGGTACTATGTGGTGTTCTGATGGAAAACCTTGGATTCTAACATCCGTGTTGATGAGACTTAGACACCCAATTAAACATTGTCCCACAACAAGCACACTCCCTCATGGAAATGGAAATCCCAAATGTCACTGGTCTACCCCTGCAGGAAAATGCACCCCACCACATGGAAACAACATCAAACAATCAGGAACATGTTGAGGAACATGACAATGGTCCAACATGTTGGTTTGACCTCCAAACTTCCTACACCCCATTGTGATCAAGCATCAACAGGATGCAGTGGAACAAGTTGGATTGACAGAGGCCCCACTGCACAAGCCAGAGTACCCAAAGGATCCAGTGTCAACATCCTGGTTCCAGACCCCATAGGACACCCTGAGAGGTCCTCTTGTCCATGCCCAGTGGTTCAGAGCATTTTGGACCACATAGGGGGGACCAACACAATATTAGGCAGGTGGTTTTAATGTTATGCCTGCTTGTTGTATATATTATATATTAACTGATGAGGGAGAAGACGAAGGACTTGAATGTCAAATGTACTTTAAATAAGCTAGAGTACCTGTACATCTCTTAGCATTTAAAGAAGATTGCATCTTGTTTTCTGTGTTTATCCCAGGGAATCAATCGCTTGGATGACGGGCAGATCTCTGTTGGTAAGCACTGTGGGAATGTCAGTGTTCAAATCCGTATCACTAAATGAATAGTTTTGTGATGGCTATTGCAGTTGTGTTCTTGATGAGTAAGTTGGTTGTTTGTATTTGTGCAGCTGCAAACATTGTATGGGGTATAGCTAGCAATAAGCCACCATGACAGAGACTTCTGTAATGGTTAATGGGTTCCAGAGTGAATTTAGTTTAACCTGAGCAGCGTGCCTATAGCAATGAATGTAAGAAACACTTGACAAACATACATTTATCTCAGGCAACACTGAATAGCTGTTGTTATTTAAGCTAACAGTAAATGCAAATGATTAAACATGTAACTGTCTTTCATTCATTTTAACATTCAGTTATTGATTGTTAACATAAACGACTATTGCTGAGGAGAGCTGTTTAAATTTAGCATCCCTAATCTAGTAGTACATTACTACTATATTTCAACATGCTGATTGAAATTTGAAGTTAAATTGCTAAAATAATAGTGCACTGTTTGTCAAACGAGAACTCACTGTTCCAAAAAAAAAGCATCCAGATTTCTCAATCAAAACTTTCAGTCAAACTTTATTTATATAGCACTTTTCATACAAAAAAAAATGTAACTCAAAGTGCTTCCCAAAATATAAACATACAGTAGAAAAATAACACAAAAAGAAAACCCGTTCCCTCCCCCCAAACACACACATATAGAGCCACATACCCACAATCGGTCCCACGCACACACACATGCACACACACACACACTCACCTACAGAACCACAAACACTGCAGTAGCTATTTGTATGGTGATGTAAAAAGAGAACAACAAGGGAGCCAAGCATGGAGCCCTGAGGAACCCCACAGGTCAGATTCTGCGATGACTACTGAATATATTTCTGTTTAACAAATATGGTCTAAACTGGTGTATTGACCTCAAAGCACACCAGATATTAAAAATTGCATTTTAAAGGAATAGGTTCATATTTTTTGAAAAAATAAAATGCCTGTTTGCTTTCTTTGGGGGTCAGGCTCTCTCTGCTTTCAAGATCAGGTTCCACTTTTGCTTTCTGATAAAGCTTAGAGTCAGGAGTGTCTCCGGTGAATGAAAACCATCCCTTATTAATGCTGCTACAGGCCAAGACAGCTGGTCAACTCCCATAATGCACTGAGCCCCTTTCCTCTATTTTCCTCTCTTTCAGACTTCATACAGTTATACACCACCATTGTATGTCACTGTCCTTGTGTCTTCTGTCTGTTATTGCTTTTCTTTTCTCTTTCCATTGTCTGAGTTCAGTAAACAAAAAGCTTGTATAACCTGTGGCAGCATAGTTCACTGATCTCCAGGAATCTGTCATTACCTTGAGGCTGGCCGACAGCCAAATGAGACTTCATTTAACTGAACCTGTTTTTATTCTGGAGAAACAGTCAGACCCGACTTTATATCAGCTGACAAATTTAGTGGCAGGAAGATCCACACTACAAAAAATCTGGTTCTGTTTAATTGTACTTTTCTAATAATTACTGATTATAGGCAGTATCAGTGGACATACACTCTATTGGGACGTCTGCCTTTACACACACATGAGCTTTAATGCCATCCCATTCTTAATCCGTAGGGTTAAATGTTGAGTTGGTCCACCCTTTGCAGCTGTAACAGCCTCAACTCTTCTGGGGAGGCTTTCCACAAGGTTGAGGAGTGTGTTCATGGGAATATTTGACCATTCTTCCAGAAGAGCATTTGTGAGGTCACACACTAATGTTGGACCAGAAGGCCTGGCTCTCAGTCTCTGCCCTAATTCATCCCAAAGGTGTTCCATTGGGTTCAGGTCAGGACTCTGTGCAGGCCAGTCAAGTTCCTCCACACCAAACTGGCTCATCCATGTCTTTATTGACCTTGCTTTGTGCACTGGTGCACAATCATTTTGGAACAGGAAGAGGTCATCCCCAAACTGTTCTCCTGAACACCTAAATTCAGTTATCTGGGGGGTTGTCCCAGTACTTTTGGCAATACAGTGTATGTATGTATCATCTCCATCACCATCTGACCTATCTGTTTTCTCCTTCTTGCCCTACCTCTTTTTAAGTTTCACTTCTTCCCTGCCATCCGGGCTGTTTACTTGTTTGGTTGCTTTCAGATTAGGAAACTCCCCCAGGCAGGCGAGCTGTGTGGGTCATAATGTAACCGCTCACAGTATTTTTCAATCATTCACATATGCTCATTTGAGAGAGAGGATCTCCTTGAAGTAAGTGTTTCTCTTTGTGTCGGCTTATTTCTACAACATTGAGTAGATGGGTGTGTTAATTTGCTTTCATTCATTTGAACAGGTGATGAATCACTTTGAAGTGAATGTATGGTTTTGTTGGCTGAGTAACGGAGGCCTGTTGGTCCTAATAGATTTTTATTAAAAGCAGAGTTTGCTTCAGGTAGTTTTAACCTGCAGTGGAAGAAGAATCTTTCAGTTCAGTCAGTATGTCTTTGAGTAAACACATATAAACACAATGCCAAGCATCAAAGGTAGAAGTATTTATTATGTAAAGTGGCAAGCTGCTCACGTCTCATTATTATTAATTATTGGTATTTATGCATAGTTGTGTCCAGGAAGCAACAGTGGTTCAGTGGTTTCGATTCAGATTCTGGTTCTGACTGGTTCACCAAGTATCTGCCTGTTTTTTGTTGTCATGAGTGGTCATGAGTTCGAGTCCGGCTCATGACGCTTTGCTGCATGTCTCGCTCTCTCTTCCCCTGTCATTAAAAAAATGGAAAAAACTCCCCCCAAAAGTAAAAATTTATAAAAAGTAACAGCAAAAGAACACAGCCCTGAGGAGAATCTGTGCTACAAATGATGGGGGTAGTCATGTGGTCACTATAAGACACGCTGCACTCTGTCTGTTAAAAAGTGTAAAAGCAACAATAAGATCCGATCCGGGAGCATAAAATAAGAGGCTAGCTGTTCAATTCAAATTAACAGCGGAAGAAAAATCAGAATAAAAGTCTAACGTGGGATTTGGGTTTTTCAAGGTGCTTTAGCTCCAAACCTTATATCGACTGTTAAACAAAAGGACATGAAAGTGGAAGTTTTTAATACAACTACAATGTTTGGTTTGGTCCTCTGGGCATTAGTTGGAGTGCCAGAAGCTGGACCATCAACCATTTATCCAATAGTTTTAGTCAAGAGTTCCAAGTATTTATCATTTTCAGCTGATTATTAGTGTATTTATCAGTGACTTTTAGCTAATTATTTAAAGTGTTCATCCATAAATTGGAGCTAATTATTTAAGTGTTTTTCTGTCTGTTAGTTACTTATTTCAAGCATTTTGCTGACATTTTTCAGTTATTTCAATTGTTCATGAATTCATTTTGGCTAATTAATTCAATGTTTGTCTTTTTCAGTTTAGTAGTTTGCCAATCATTTGAACTGTTTTCCCTTTTACATTTAGACTTTTGTGCTTCTCTCTTTGCATAACGTTTTTTTTTCTTGCAGCCTCAAATTTGATCAACCACAACTTTAAGTAAAAATTAACGGTAGATTAGAACTGTGCACAGCTTCCAGTTATTTTATCTAACCAAGATTTGGTCATCACTTTCATTCTTTATCTTTCTACATATTGTATCCGCTTTCAACTGCAGAAAACCCAACTGGAATATAAGCACGACTAGTAGCAACACCCCTGTTGTTTTAACTATAACAGTAACAGTGCTTTGTATGTAAAATCTACTCTGCTAATTTGTGGTGGTCATACTAGCAGCTGTAGCTGTCAGATCTATGAAGTGGGGTAAAATATTCCTCTTAAACTGGGAGTCCAAGCTGCAAGTTAATGAACAAAGCACATGCACCTACTGAATGTGACCTGGGTACTCTCCACCAAGAGCTGATCACAGACACTGACTTGATTGGTTAATCATTAATCCTTTAAGGCCTGTGAGAAAGTCAGAGAAGACAAGACAAGCTGCTTTTTAATAAGCTCATGAATTTACAGCCCAAACATACAAGATAAAGCTTATTGAGTGGTCGCATCGCAGTGTTAATCTGATTTCTTCACAAGCCCATTTGACCATGACGCCTGTGCCTTCCTGGAGCACACACTGCAAGACAGAGAGGCTGCCATGCTAAAAGGAAGCTCTTTCTCCATAAGCAGCGCCTTAAAGCTCCACTGAAGTTTGCTGCTGATCACATGGACAAAGAAAAAGGCCTTCTGGTGAAAAGTTCTGTGAATGAAACAAACATTCAGTGAATTTGGCCACAATGACCGGAAAAATGTTTCAAGGAAAGAAGGTAATGCCCTCAACCCCAGGAACCACCAAATATATACATATTTGCAGAAGACCTATAATAAATCTATTAAGGAAGCAAAATGCATGATTGTTTTTTTTTTTTTTTTGGTAAAGACTCACATGTTTCAATGATTCAATGATAGAGAATTGTGATCAATATGAGTTATTGGAAACTGGAGACTGCCATGATATACATGCCTTTACAAATGTATGGAAACTTTTGTTCACGACTGAATGTGAAAAGAGTTAGCAAACAGTGACAAACTTAAATGCAAGAACAGCTAATTCAGTCAAACCTTTTGCAAAGTGCTCCGTGGTCAGTCAGTCTTTACAGGGTTGGCTCTCTAAGTCCAAATCTCCATGAAGCATGAAATCCCATGACCCAAAAACACCCAGAATAACTAATCCATGTAACTCTTAATCCCAGCAGTGCAAACCCTGTCCATGTGCAGTGCTGTTATAATATAATGCAATGAGTTAATCTAACAACAGTAGCACGATATGTAGTACAATAAACTGTATTTTCATTGTTGCACCTATTGTTGCGACCGGGGCAGTGCAGAAAACTGGGGAGAGAGAGCAGGGGAATGACACCCAGTAAAGACCCAGCTGACCAAGAAGCAGCCCAGGGACTCACTGCTGGCAGAAGTTGTGGGCATGTGGGAGACTGAGGCAGAACAATACAGGGCCAATCAGTTCTCAATACCTTTTCTTTTTTGTTCCAGTTTCTAAAGCCAGTGGATCCTCCAGGATGTCCAGCCTGTGGCTATGTTTGAGTCTGCTCTATGCTCTACAAAGCAGTGTCTCATCAGATGAAGGTATTTTTACACTGCTTGTACCAGAAACAAATACACTGAATACAATGAGAGAGGCTATTGTAAACACATTAGAAAGAACAAAATATTGAATCACATCAATTGTTACTGTTTTTTTCTTTCAGCAGTGTCACTGATTTGCAATAATACAGTGGAAGTCAGAGCCGGAGAGACTGTGACACTGAATTGCACCATCGAGACGAAACCAAGTAAACACAACTGTCCAGGTCTAACATTTGACTGGAAGTTTTCTGACGGCACCAGTGTATGTGACTGGACTGAGGGCATCTGTACTGGGGATAATCTGACTTATGTGTCGCTGACCATGCCACATGTCACGAAAGAGGAAAATATCACAGTTGCAGTTATTGCAGACTGTGGTACTGCTAGCTCACCTATCCAAGTAAAGCTCACTGGTGAGTAGCTGTCAGCACCTTGAAGTATGTGTAAGTGAAAGACTGTGCTTCTTGTTCAGATCTACACAGCAAGTTTTCCTTTAATACACATGTTAAAATACGTCTGTTTTACTTTGCCAGGGGACAAGGTGGAGGACAAGAAGGATATAAAGTCATCTTTGCCTGTCATATTTGGTGTTTTTGCCGCTGCCGTTGTTGGAGCCGTGTTGTGTTTATTATTATTTAGAACTGCCCGATGCAGAGACATCTTTAAGCCCGCCAGTGGACGTTATTCCTCAGCACTGCAAGCTTACCAGCCTCTTGTCTCTAAGAATCTTCTAATTTAGATTTTTTTTAACCTTTTTAAATCACACTTTGAGAATTCTGTAACAGACGAGGCCATGTACATATAGTAAGACTGTGTTTGTACAGTTTGAGCCACGTAAATATAATGATTTGATCCGAATGCAGGAGTATTCCTGAATGTACCACACTATATTATTAAAAGAAGCTTTCTTAAGTATTGCAACATGCAGAATAACATGCCTTTAGTATTGTTGGATGCATGACTCATGGCTAAAGAAAACTAAGAAAACAAATTAGTCACAGAGAGGGAAGTCATTTAGCACAGGGGAAACTACAGCTGCCGAGCAGGTTCTAACCGTTCCAACATGATGTCATTCAAATCCACATGAAGTCCAGCAACTTCCACAGCGCTGTCTCCTCTCTGTCCTGCTGGTGTTGCAGACATGTTCAACTGACTCCCCAGCTCACCTATGGGATGTCGAGCTGTGAAGATTAGCTTGTGAAAGTCCTGGGCTGAGGAGAAAAGGCATTTGTCTAATGCCACAAAAATATATGAATATTTAAAGAGCCTCTCTCAGGGAAAACAGTAAAACGACTGGCAGCAGCTAATGCCAAAAAAGTCAAATATCCTAAGTGAAAAAAAACAATACATTTAAAGACATTTTACTTTTTTATTTTACAGATTTTTCCAAACTTAATATTTTTTTCATTAAGCCATCAATTTATTCAATGCCACATTAATTCCGCTGTAAATGTACAAACAGGAAATCTATGTTTGCACCAGAGAAATACCAGAGAGAGGAAAAAACTTGTTCACACTACAATTATTTTAGCAACAAATATGACAACAAATATCACACAACAAACCTGAATCCTCTTTTCCCTCCAGACACAAACAATATGTTTATATTAAAATGACTTGATATAGAAATGTTTGTCTTTTCTTCTTCTTCTCCACAGCAGCATTGTTTGATATGTACAGGCCTGAATGATGCTGTGATCCTCCAAAATATCAAATTTAACTAAATGAATAACAGTAGCAGGCAGGAATGATAAACACAGGAATAAAAGCCTTCCATTGACAGTGAAGTCAACAATTTCCCCCAGATTATTACAATTAAATGCCTGCAGCAGAGTAGTACACCTAAAAAATCTGCATTAAAACAGTTTTATTTGACAGATGTCAGAGTCTGGTGACAATACAAGACTCCCCGACACTAAATATATAAAGAGCTTCATATTTAATTTCAGATTATTGTCATTGTATGTAAATTTGTATGTAATTTAAGAGAGCACAAAAATACTGTATAAATAAAACAGTACATTCTCTGTGAAAAAATACAAGTAAATGTAATCCGTCATTAGTGACCTGGTACTTAAAATGTTGATCATTTACAGAAAATGTCTGTAATTTTACAGACTTTTCTACACAATCAAACAAACAAATCAATAAGTCCAGCTGCTTTCTGCTGAAACATTCAGGAATGTGAGAGATGCTGTTTAACTGTATAATAGGACATGTAGGATGCAGTAGTTCAAAATCAGGACCACTTTTCCTCATCTTTACCTTTCTTTTGTCAATGTGTTGCTTGCAAGTGTAAAACATTATTAAAGTAGAAATCAACGCATCAAATGCATAGTGAAAGGAGTGATTGCTGGCTTCAGTCCCTGCACATGAACCTGTTCAGGGAAATAAATCATCTCTTCAAATAAAGATTCTTCAGTACCAAGTGTTTCCATGTCTTTGATGTATGCAGCACCATACATTCACACCCACACACAGCTGATAATGTGACAATAAGTCAGAGTCACATTTCCTCTGCAGCTCACACCTCTATTTGTGAATCTGTGTGACAGTCAGCCCGTTAGTCTGTCAGACTGCTGCTTCTGGGGCATCTGTTTATCTGAGGCGGCAGCCTGCTGCAGCCCAGCGAGCAGGATGAAGGTCCACCGGTGGAGCTGCGTGCTGGGGCTACTCTGCATGCATGCTGAGGTCATCCTCAGCATCTGGACAGGTGAGTGTGTTTCTGTGGAAGAGAAAAGGAGTTTTGACTTTAAGATCCAAAAAACATACATGTCTTCAAAGGTGAGTCTGAGTCATCTTTTCTTGCATCTTTTTTTGCCTCTGAGCAGCGCCTCTAAGAACACTGGCTCAGTAAATGTATAGAAACAACAAGGAAATGCAAGTTTTTGTACCATTTTTAAAAACTTACTTCATTTTATCAGCAAAATATACTTAGCAAATGTAATCAAGCTTGTCAGCAAATGCCAGCTCTGATTTACATTTAGCTGTTGCAGCTGGGGTTAGTTTTAGCTGCTTTATGTGCAGGTACTGAGTGTAGTCTGGTCCAGTAGAGACCTCCAGTGGAACACAAGATGATTAATGAGGTATTGTTTGGCCTTCTAACATGCAACAAAAGACCCCGACCAAAAGTCTGAGCAACACTAGTTTACTCTTTAAAAAAAAACATATTTTATAGGCATGTACCTTATTTAATAGCATTAAAAGGAGACTGTCTTCTGCATAAGTGGATGCACTCAGTAACTCTGCACCACTGTTTCATAGTTTCTAGTATTTTTAAGATGTTGTTTGAAATGTTTCAGGTGAGCCCAACGCTGCTTTATTGTTTCATCTTTAAAAATGCAAATCCATTGTAAGAGCTTGTTTTATTTAGCTTGTTTGCTTATTTTGCAGCAGGATACAATAGAGTTGTTTACCAGTGTTTAAATTGATCATGTAAAATACTTTAAGGACATAATAAACCTAGAAATTGTGAGCGTAGGTTTTGGCTCGGGGGGTGCACATTAAGCTAGGGAAGCCAGTGGTGCTGGCTTCCCTAGCTTAAATTCACCACAAAATACTTCATCTTCCAAAGAAGGTTTGTCAAATAACAGCCTGTGGATCATCCATAGGTGTGTGTCTTTAACTGCTGTGAGCCCCACTAATGAAACTTCACATGATTTCATTCATTCAGAAATCTTAACAGCTGAGTAAATTTGACCAAAACTGCCTAGATGACCGGTTACAAATAGAAGTCAGTGAGAAAATTGGCTTTATTTTCATTTGTGATGTGAGAATTTATTGATGCTTCATGTTTACACTCAGCAAACTAGGGATCTTCATGATTACAGTAAGTGCTGCTGATAATTTATTGAATTATATCCACTGATCAGCCACAACATTCTGACCACTGACAGGTGAAGTGAATAACATTGATCATATTGATACTGTGTAGTGTTCTGCTGGAAAACCTTGGACTCTAACATCCGTGTTGATCAGACTTAGACACCCATATAAACATTGTCCCACAACAAACACACTCCCTCATGCTAATGGAAATCCCAAATGTCACTGGACTACCCCTGCAGGAAAATGCACCCCACCACATGGAAACAACATCAACCAATCAGGAACATGTGGAGGAACATGACAATGGCCCAACATGTTGATTTGACCTCCAAACTTCCTACACCCCATTCTGATCAAGCATCAACAGGATGCAGTGGAACAAGTTTGATTGACAGAGGCCCCACTGCACAAGGCAGAACACCCAAAGGATCCAGTGCCAACGTCCTGGTTCCAGACCCCATAGGACCCCCTGAGAGGTCCTCTTGTCCATGTCCAATGGTTCAGAGCATTTTGGACCACATAGGGGGGACCAACACAATATTAGGCAGGTGGTTTTAATGTTATGCCTGCTTGTTGTATATATTATATATTAACTGATGAGGGAGAAGACGAAGGACTTGAATGTCAAATGTACTTTAAATAAGCTAGAGTACCTGTACATCTCTTAGCATTTAAAGAAGATTGCATCTTGTTTTCTGTGTTTATCCCAGGGAATCAATCGCTTGGATGACGGGCAGATCTCTGTTGGTAAGCACTGTGGGAATGTCAGTGTTCAAATCCGTATCACTAAATGAATAGTTTTGTGATGGCTATTGCAGTTGTGTTCTTGATGAGTAAGTTGGTTGTTTGTATTTGTGCAGCTGCAAACATTGTATGGGGTATAGCTAGCAATAAGCCACCATGACAGAGACTTCTGTAATGGTTAATGGGTTCCAGAGTGAATTTAGTTTAACCTGAGCAGCGTGCCTATAGCAATGAATGTAAGAAACACTTGACAAACATACATTTATCTCAGGCAACACTGAATAGCTGTTAAGATGAATAAATTATTTATTTAAGCTAACAGTAAATGCAAATGATTAAACATGTAACTGTCTTTCAGTCATTTTAACATTTAGTTATTGATTGTTAACATAAACGACTATCGCTGAGGAGAGCTGTTTAAATTTAGCATCCCTAATGTAGTAGTACATTATTACTACATTTCAACATGTTGATTGAAATTTGAAGTTAAATTGCTAAAATAATAGTGCACTGTTTGTCAAACGAGAACTCACTGTTCCAAAAAAAATGCATCCAGATTTCTCAATCAAAACTTTCAATCAAACTTTATTTATATAGCACTTTTCATACAAAAAAAATGTAACTCAAAGTGCTTCCCAAAATATAAACATACAGTAGAAAAATAACACAAAAAGAAAACCCGCTCCCTCCCCCCAAACACACACATAGAGCCACGCACCCACAATCGGTCCCACGCACACACACATGCACACACACACACACACTCACCACAGAACCCCAAACACTGCAGTAGCTATTTGTATGGTGATGTAAAAAGAGAACAACAAGGGAGCCAAGCATGGAGCCCTGAGGAACCCCACAGGTCAGATTCTGCGATGACTACTGAATATATTTCTGTTTAACAAATATGGTCTAAACCGGTGTATTGACCTCAAAGCACACCAGATATTAAAAATTGCATTTTAAAGGAATAGGTTCATATTTTTTGAAAAAATAAAATGCCTTTTTGCTTTCTTTGGGGGTCAGGCTCTCTCTGCTTTCAAGATCAGGTTCCACTTTTGCTTTTTGATAAAGCTTAGAGTCAGGAGTGGCTCCGTTGAATGAGAACCATCCCTTATTAATGCTGCTACAGGCCAAGACAGCTGGTCAACTCCCATAATGCACTGAGCACCTTTCCTCTATTTTCCTCTCTTTCAGACTTCATACAGTTATACACCACCATTGTATGTCACTGTCCTTGTGTCTTCTGTCTGTTATTGCTTTTCTTTTCTCTTTCCATTGTCTGAGTTCAGTAAACAAAAAGCTTGTATAACCTGTGGCAGCATAGTTCACTGATCTCCAGGAATCTGTCATTACCTTGAGGCTGGCCGACAGCCAAATGAGACTTCATTTAATTGAACCTGTTTCACTTTGGAGAAACAGTCAGACCCGACTTTATATCAACTGACAAATTTAGTGGCAGGAAGATCCACACTACAAAAAAACTGTTTCTGTTTAATTGTACTTTTCTAATAATTGCTGATTATAGGCAGTGTCAGTGGACATACACTCTATTGGGACGTCTGCCTTTACACACACGAGCTTTAATGACATCCCATTCTTAATCCGTAGGGTTAAATGTTGAGTTGGTCCACCCTTTGCAGCTGTAACAGCCTCAACTCTTCTGGGAAGACTTTCCACAAGGTTGAGGAGTGTGTTCATGGGAATATTTGACCATTCTTCCAGAAGAGCATTTGTGAGGTCACACACTAATGTTGGACCAGAAGGCCTGGCTCTCAGTCTCTGCTCTAATTCATCCCAAAGGTGTTCCATTGGGTTGAGGTCAGGACTCTGTGCAGGCCAGTCAAGTCCCACCACACCAAACTGGCTCATCCATGTCTTTATTGACCTTGCTTTGTGCACTGTTGCACAATCATGTTGGAACAGGAAGAGGTCATCCCCAAACTGTTCACCTGAACACCTAAATTCAGTTATCTGGGGGGGTGTCCCAGTACTTTTGGCAATACAGTGTATGTACGTATCATCTCCATCACCATCTGACCTACCGTCGAGCATCTGTTTTCTCCTTCTTGCCCTACCTCTTTTTCAGTTTCACTTCTTCCCTGCCATCCGGGTTGTTTACTTGTTTGGTTGCTTTCAGATTAGGAAACTCCCCCAGGCAGGCGAGCTGTGTGGGTCATAATGTAACCGCTCACAGTATTTTTCAATCATTCACATATGCTCATTTGAGAGAGAGGATCTCCTTGAAGTAAGTGTTTCTCTTTGTGTGGGCTTATTTCTACAACATTGAGTAGATGGGTGTGTTAATTTGCTTTCATTCATTTGAACAGGTGATGAATCATTTTGAAGTGAATGTATGGTTTTGTTGGCTGAGTAACGGAGGCCTGTTGGTCCTAATAGATTTTTATTAAAAGCAGAGTTTGCTTCAGGTAGTTTTAACCCGCAGTGGAAGAAGAATCTTTCAGTTCAGTCAGTATGTCTTTGAGTAAACACATATAAACACAATGCCAAGCATCAAAGGTAGAAGTATTCATTATGTAAAGTGGCAAGCTGCTCATGTCTCAATAATTATTGGTATTTATGCATTGTTGTGTCCAGGAAGCAACAGTGGTTCAGTGGTTTCGATTCAGATTCTGGTTCTGACTGGTTCACCAAGTATCTGCCTGTTTTTTGTTGTCATGAGTGGTCATGAGTTCGAGTCCGGCTCATGACGCTTTGCTGCATGTCTCGCTCTCTCTTCCCCTGTCATTAAAAAAGATGGAAAAAACTCCCCCCAAAAGTAAAAATTTATAAAAAGTAACAGCAAAAGAACACAGCCCTGAGGAGAATCTGTGCTACAAATGATGGGGGTAGTCATGTGGTCACTATAAGACACGCTGCACTCTGTCTGTTAAAAAGTGTAAAAGCAACAATAAGATCCGATCCGGGAGCATAAAATAAGAGGCTAACCGTTCAATTCAAATTAACAGCGGAAGAAAAATCAGAATAAAAGTCTCACGTGGGATTTGGGTTTTTCAAGGTGCTTTAGCTCCAAACCTTATATCGACTGTTAAACAAAAGGACATGAAAGTGGAAGTTTTTAATACAACTACAATGTTTGGTTTGGTCCTCTGGGCATTAGTTGGAGTGCCAGAAGCTGGACCATCAACCATTTATCCAATAGTTTTAGTCAATAGTTCCAAGTATTTATCATTTTCAGCTGATTATTAGTGTATTTATCAGTGACTTTTAGCTAATTATTTAAAGTGTTCATCCATAAATTGGAGCTAATTATTCAAGTGTTTTTCTGTCTGTTAGTTACTTATTTCAAGCATTTTGCTGATATTTTTCAGTTATTTCAATTGTTCATGAATTCATTTTGGCTAATTAATTCAATGTTTGTCTTTTTCAGTTTAGTAGTTTGCCAATCATTTGAACTGTTTTCCCTTTTACATTTAGACTTTTGTGCTTCTCTCTTTGCATAACGTTTTTTTTTCTTGCAGCCTCAAATTTGATCAACCACAACTTTAAGTAAAAATTAACGGTAGATTAGAACTGTGCACAGCTTCCAGTTATTTTATCTAACCAAGATTTGGTCATCACTTTCATTCTTTATCTTTCTACATATTGTATCCGCTTTCAACTGCAGAAAACCCAACTGGAATATAAGCACGACTAGTAGCAACACCCCTGTTGTTTTAACTATAACAGTAACAGTGCTTTGTATGTAAAATCTACTCTGCTAATTTGTGGTGGTCATACTAGCAGCTGTAGCTGTCAGATCTATGAAGTGGGGTAAAATATTCCTCTTAAACTGGGAGTCCAAGCTGCAAGTTAATGAACAAAGCACATGCACCTACTGAATGTGACCTGGGTACTCTCCACCAAGAGCTGATCACAGACACTGACTTGTAGCTAGATTTTGACTGGTCAATCATTAATCCTTTTAGGCCTGTGAGAAAGTCAGAGAAGACAAGACAAGCTGCTTTTTAATAAGCTCATGAATTTACAGCCCAAACATACAAGATAAAGCTTATTGAGTGGTCGCATCGCAGTGTTAATCTGATTTCTTCACAAGCCCATTTGACCATGACGCCTGTGCCTTCCTGGAGCACACACTGCAAGATAGAGAGGCTGCCATGCTAAAAGGAAGCTCTTTCTCCATAAGCAGCACCTTAAAGCTCCACTGAAGTTTGCTGCTGATCACATGGACAAAGAAAAAGGCCTTCTGGTGAAAAGTTCTGTGAATGAAACAAACATTCAGTGAATTTGGCCACAATGACCGGAAAAATGTTTCAAGGAAAGAAGGTAATGCCCTCAACCCCAGGAACCACCAAATATATACATATTTGCAGAAGACCTATAATAAATCTATTAAGGAAGCAAAATGCATGATTGTTTTTTTTTTTTTTTTGGTAAAGACTCACATGTTTCAACGATTCAATGGTAGAGAATTGTGATCAATATGAGTTATTGGAAACTGGAGACTGCCATGATATACATGCCTTTACAAATGTATGGAAACTTTTGTTCACGACTGAATGTGAAAAGAGTTAGCAAACAGTGACAAACTTAAATGCAAGAACAGCTAATTCAGTCAAACCTTTTCAAAGTGCTCCGTGGTCAGTCAGTCTTTACAGGGTTGGCTCTCTAAGTCCAAATCTCCATGAAGCATGAAATCCCATGACCCAAAAACACCCAGAATAACTAATCCATGTAACTCTTAATCCCAGCAGTGCAAACCCTGTCCATGTGCAGTGCTGTTATAATATAATGCAATGAGTTAATCTAACAACAGTAGCACGATATGTAGTACAATAAACTGTATTTTCATTGTTGCACCTATTGTTGCGACCGGGGCAGTGCAGAAAACTGGGGAGTGAGAGCAGGAGGAATGACATGCAGTAAAGACCCAGCCGACCAAGAAGCAGCCCAGGGACTCACTGCTGGCAGAAGTTGCGGGCATGTGGGAGACTGAGGCAGAACAATACAGGGCCAATCAGTTCTCAATACCTTTTCTTTTTTGTTCCAGTTTCTAAAGCCAGTGGATCCTCCAGGATGTCCAGCCTGTGGCTATGTTTGAGTCTGCTCTATGCTCTACAAAGCAGTGTCTCATCAGATGAAGGTATTTTTACACTGCTTGTACCAGAAACAAATACACTGAATACAGTGAGAGAGGCTATTGTAAGCACATTAGAAAGAACAAAAAATTGAATCACATCAATTGTTACTGTTTTTTTCTTTCAGGAGTGTCACTGATTTGCAACGATACAGTTGAAGTTAGAGCCGGAGAGACTGTGACACTGAATTGCACCATCAAGAGGAAACTAATTAAAAACAACTGTTCAGGTCTAACATTTGACTGGAAGTTTTCTGATGGCACCATTATATGTAGCAGTAACTTGACTGAAGGCATCTGGACTGAGGATAATCTGATTTATGTGTCGCTGACCATGCCACATGTCACGAAAGAGGAAAATATCACAGTTGCAATAGATGCATCATGTGGTATGGATGACTCAACTATCCAAGTAAAGCTCATTGGTGAGTAGCTGTCAGCACCTTGAAGTGTGTATAAGTGAATGACTGTGCTTCTTGTTCAGATCTACACAGCAAGTTTTCCTTTAATACACATGTTAAAATACGTCTGTTTTACTTTGCCAGGGGAAGTTGGACTTCTGCTGGACAAGGTGGAGGACAAGAAGGATATAAAGTCATCTTTGCCTGTCATATTTGGTGTTTTTGCCGCTGCCGTTGTTGGAGCCGTGTTGTGTTTATTATTATTTAGAACTGCCCGATGCAGAGAAATCTTTCAGCACGCCAGTGGACGTTATTCCTCAGCACCGCAAGCTTAGCAGCTTCTTGTCGCTAAGAATCTTCTAATTTTGATTTTTTTAAATCTTTTTTTTTTAATCACATTTTGAAACTTCTTCTGACATCTTTGTAACAGACGAGGTCATGTACATATAGTATGTGTAGCGTACAAAGGAGCAGAACATTCCAAGCCAACACACAGATAATCCAGAGACGGTTTCTCAGAGCTGTAAATTGGGTAAGAAACCATTTCAGGAGACAGCCAACCCAAATCCCCCCTTTTTGGAGACGACAGGATGTCTCCCTTCTGCACCAGAATCTGATAAGGGTCATAAAAGCGCCATTAGGTGACAAAAAGCACACCTCGGGAGAAGAAGAGATGGCACTCCTCCTACCACAAAGAACTCTTTGATGATTTGAACTAAACACTTCTAAATAATAAAATCAAAGAATTCAACGTCTCTGGAGTGATGATCCCAACATCTGGACTCTGTGATACCAGGTTGATCAGGACCAGCATGGAAGGAGAACACATTGAATCTGAAGTGTTTATTGAGACGCAAACACAAGACCACCAACGACCCCTCCTCTCTGTCACAAACCACATCCATAAAGACAGAGAGATCTTTGATTCCCAGCATATATACTTATAAGTTGAACTTTTCCTATAATTGAATGTATATGCTTGTATCTGTAGTTACATTAATAGTTTACTTTCATGTAGCCTAGAAGTCTACTATTTGTAAGCTTATTCTTGTGTTATATCTTTTATTATTATTATCTCAGGAACCATGTGAGATAAACATATCATGTTTGGTGTCGTTTTAATCACACATTTAGTGAGATTTTAGATCTGTGATCATCATAAATATTAAACAATTGGATTTGCATGTTTAAGAAATAATCTTCAAGTATGCTCTAAAGGTATTTGGCCTCTGATCTCTCCTGGACAGTGAGACTCAAGACCTCCCCCTGGGATGGACACAGCCACGATTGGTCAGATGCTGATTTGAATTTGGCCCCAAAACTTTCTATATAAAAAGGAAGTCACTGGAATGCAACTTTGGGCTTTTTCTTTCATTCAAGGGCTTTTTCTTTTGTTTCTTTCAAGGGGCTTGCTTTTTCTTTCTTTTAGGGGCTACTTTTTAAGGGCTGGGCTTTCTTTAAGGACTTCTTAATTTGGCTTTTATTGGGCTGTTATCGGGCTAAGTTTAAGGGACTAAGTTGCTTTGTTTCTTTTGGTTTTTCTTAAATCAGGATTTTTCCTCAACAGGCTTTACAAAAACTCTTTACAGAGTTTTTCTTTATACAGCTCAACTTTCAACAAGGGTTCTTAAGATTTTCGTGAGCCGTGTTTTTCCATGATTAACTTGAAGTTAGACTTCTTAAGTTAACTTTAATAATGCAACAGCACGTACATTTTCTTTTAACTATGAGCTTCAACTCCTAGTGTTTGTATTACATTTTTACAACATGACTACACCAAAGTGCCTCCTTGTCTCTGCGTTCCTGATCCGACTCATCCAGCAGACCATCACAGCTGGACATCCTGCAGCCTTCCTCTCCCTCCATCAAAGGGCTACGCAAGTATCATTTTCCTTCTGCTAAACGGGTTTAATTTATAAATTACGATTGGCTTCCAAATCCAAAGTGATTCTAAATTCATCATCTTTCTATCAGCTGCTTCCAGTGATGATCACAGTTAATTAGCTTATCTGCATTCATTCATTCATTCATTCATTTATTCATTCATTCATTCATTCATTCACTGTCTGTTGTTACGTCATTGTTGTTTATTGTTTGTTTGTAGTGTTAGTTAATAAATGTTTGTGTATAATTATCATCGGTTCTGCCGTGTATTTCTTTGTTTGGGAACTGGAGGTCAATGAAATCAGAATTTACGATTTTCAGCTAAGAGACTGATCAACTTCATTCAATTCAGTCTCTTTGAGACTTAATCTAGAATGATAATTTTCTCAGTAATCTGAGATGGTGCCCCTTCATTAACGAGTGCAATTTTAATTATTTCACTGCAAACTGTTAGTAGCTTACGCTACATATGATTGTGTTTGTACATTTTGAGCCATGTAAATACGATGATTTGATCTGAATGCAGGAGTATTCCTGAATATACCACACTGTATTGTTAAAAGAAGCCTTATTAAGTATTGCAACATGCAGAATTACATGCCTTTAGTATTGTTGGATGCATGATTGATGGCTAAAGAAAACAACTGATTCAGAAGAGTCACGTGCAGAGGGCAGAAGTCAAGTTGTAGCGTGACCATCAAAACCAAATTAGTCACAGAGAGGGGAACACAGGGATCTGTCTGACGCGCTGAATCCAAGGAGGGAAACATGAAGCTGTTACTGCAGTTCGAGGGTGTTTATTTGACCTGTTCAATAAAAATATACTTTCAAGAACATTTGAAGCGGATGGACTAGCAGAACTGAGCTACAGGGTGGTAAAAACTTTAGCTGGCAACAGAGATATCAGCACCCTGCCTCCTCTCTCCCTGCACCAAGCAAACAAAACTCACAGGCAGATGATGCAGGTGATACTTATCAGACAATCATTCAACCCCAGTGACACACACACACACACACACACACACACACACATGCTCCTGATCACACACACACATGCTCCTAATGACAGGTGAGAAAGCACATCCCTGCCTCTACACAAGTCATGACGTTAGTCTAAGCTCTCATTTAGCTCAGGGGAAACTACAGCTGCAGAGCAGGTTCTAACCGTTCCAACATGATGTCATTCAAATCCACATGAAGTCCAGCAACTTCCACAGCGCTGTCTCCTCTCTGTCCTGCTGGTGTTGCAGACATGTTCAACTGACTCCCCAGCTCACCTATGGGCCGTCGAGCTGTGAAGATTAGCTTGTGAAAGTCCTGGGCTGAGGAGAAAAGCCATTTGTCTAATGCCACAAAAATATATGAATATTTAAAGAGCCTCTCTCAGAGAAAACAGTCAGATGACTGGCAGCTGCAGCTAATGCCAAAAAAGCCAAATATCCTAAGTGAAAAAAAAACAATACATTTAAAGAAATTTTACTTTTTTTTATTTTACAGATTTTTCCAAACTTAATATTTTTTTCATTAAGCCAACAATTTATTCAATGCTACATTAATTCCGCTGTAAATGTACGAACAGGAAATCTATGTTTGCACCAGAGAAATACCAGAGAGAGGAAAAAACTTGTTCACACTACAACTATTTTAGCAACAAATATGACAACAAAAAACACACAACACACCTGAATCCTCTTTTTCCTCCAGACACAAACAATATGTTTATATTAAAATGACTTGATATGGAAATGTTTGTCTTTTCTTCTTCTCCACAGCAGCATTGTTTGATATGTACAGGCCTGAATGATGCTGTGATCCTCCAAAATATCAAATTTAACTAAATGAATAACAGTAGCAGGCAGGAATAATAAAAACAGGAATAAAAGCCTTCCATTGACAGTGAAGTCAACAATTTTTCCCAAATTATTACAACTAAATGCCTGCAGCAGAGTAGTACACCTAAAAAAATCTGCATTATACAGCTTTATTTTACAGATGTCAGAGTCTGGTGACAATACAAGACTCCCCGACACTAAATAAACCTTTATATAAAGAGCTTCATATTTAATTTCAGATTATTGTCATTGTATGTAAATTTGTATGTAATTTAAGAGAGCACAAAAATACTGTATAAATAAAACAATACATTCTCTGTGGAAAAATACAAGTAAATGTAATCCGTCATTAGTGACCTGGTACTTAAAATGTTGATCATTTACAGAAAATGTCTGTAATTTTACAGACTTTTCTACACAATCAAACAAACAAATCAATAAGTCCAGCTGCTTTCTGCTGAAACATTCAGGAATGTGAGAGATGCTGTTTAACTGTATAATAGGACATGTAGGATGCAGTAGTTCAAAATCAGGACCACTTTTCCTCATCTTTACCTTTCTTTTGTCAATGTGTTGCTTGCAAGTGTAAAACATTATTAAAGTAGAAATCAACGCATCAAATGCATAGTGAAAGGAGTGATTGCTGGCTTCAGTCCCTGCACATGAACCTGTTCAGGGAAATAAATCATCTCTTCAAATAAAGATTCTTCAGTACCAAGTGTTTCCATGTCTTTGATGTATGCAGCACCATACATTCACACCCACACACAGCTGATAATGTGACAATAAGTCAGAGTCACATTTCCTCTGCAGCTCACACCTCTATTTGTGAATCTGTGTGACAGTCAGCCCGTTAGTCTGTCAGACTGCTGCTTCTGGGGCATCTGTTCATCTGAGGCGGCAGCCTGCTGCAGCCCAGCGAGCAGGATGAAGGTCCACCGGTGGAGCTGCGTGCTGGGGTTACTCTGCATGCATGCTGAGGTCATCCTCAGCATCTGGACAGGTGAGTGTGTTTCTGTGGAAGAGAAAAGGAGTTTTGACTTTAAGATCCAAAAAACATACATGTCTTCAAAGGTGAGTCTGAGTCATCTTTTCCTGTTTGTTTGCAGCCTCATCCTGTTTGTAGCCTCTGAGCAGCGCCTCTAAGAACACTGGCTCAGTAAATGTATAGAAACAACAAGGAAATGCAAGTTAAAGTACCTTTTTTAAAAACTTACTTCATTTTATCAGCAAAATATACTTAGCAAATGTAATCAAGCTTGTCAGCAAATGCCAGCTCTGATTTACATTTAGCTGTTGCAGCTGGGGTTAGTTTTAGCTGCTTTATGTGCAGGTACTGAGTGTAGTCTGGTCCAGTAGAGACTTCCAGTGGAACACAAGATGATTAATGGGGTATTGTTTGGCCTTCTAACATGCAACAAAAGACCCCGACCAAAAGTCTGAGCAACACTAGTTTTAATCTTTAAAAAAAACATATTTTATAGGCATGTACCTTATTTAATAGCATTAAAAGGAGACTGTCTTCTGCATAAGTGGATGCACTCAGTAACTCTGCACCACTGTTTTATAGCTTCTACTATTTTAGTCCAGTGGCTCCCAGTCCAAGATGTTGTTTGAAATGTTTCAGGTGAGCCCAACGCTGCTTTATTGTTTCATCTTTAAAAATGCAAATCCATTGTAAGAGCTTGTTTTATTTGGCTTGTTTGCTTATTTTGCAGCAGGATACAGTAGAGTTGAAGTCATGTGGAAGCATTTGTTTACCAGCGTTTAAATTGATCATGTCATCAAGGACATAATAAACCTAGAAATTGTGAGCGTGGGGTCGGGGGGGGGGGTGCACATTAAGCTAGGGGGGTCTGAAGGGCCTCCCCCAGGACATTTTAGGCATCAAACACTTCATTTCCTGTATTTTGGTGAATTTTTTTGCAACATTTTGCTCCTCCTTTTCTGCATTAATTTATGGTGGAAATGTCCTTATTTATGTACACATGAATAAATAAATTAAATTTTAAAAATACATATATATAGATCAACTTTTTAATTTAATGTTATTATCCAGCAGTATTTGTTCAGATCTGAATCAGAACTGAACAGCTAGATTCAGTCATTTGAGATGATCTCGTGGTTTCCTGATGTCACTGACTCGTCACAGTATTAAACCCACTGACAGGTGAATTCTGTAACAATGATCTTCTTGTTACACTGTTCTGCTGGGAAGCCCTGGGGTTACTTTGACTCATAGCCTGCGACTCACATAAACATTGCAGCAGCTCCACTCATGGCACAGCAAACCTAACTTTTCCTATTTAGCATTATTCCAGGCAGGCATGATTTGTCCTCTTCCGTTGTTTGAGGAAGTCACCTTTTGAATGTGCACGTGGCACCCACTCATGTGCGCTCATGTTCAAAACACGCCGCACATTCAGGATGTATGACACATATTTGTGTTTCAGGATGATTTATGCTAAAGCTGAGTGAAAATAACAACACAGCCCATATTTGCCATGTTGATCAAATCTATTCAGAATGAGACCTTCTTAAGGCCTCCAACTACTTGTAGTAAACAAACATTACTGAGTAGATCCCTGCTCACTAGGATGTGACTGTTTTTTCCAAAATAACTGCTTCTTTCATGTCTTTGCTGGGGGAGTCAAACATATGTGTTAAAATTCTGAACAGGAGTGTTTCTCTGCACTCCAAATCCGTGCCCACGCTGGAAATGGTGATCAACACAACTGTTGCTCCTGCATTGATCTTGACGTGAAGCAGTCAGTAACAATCCATCTCTCCATCACAGCTTCTCAAAATCCATCATCCACCTCTTACAAGAGAATCAACTCGTCCGCTGAGATCACGTGCTCCACATCCTTGTCTGACCCGCTGGGGGTTTACGTGTACCGACGGTTCCACAGCGATGCACAAATGGTGTACCTGGCCTTGGACGGAGGACAAATCACCAAGAGCACTATAAATAAAGACTTAGAGGGCCGAATGGTTGTAACTCCAGACCAGCAGATCAGAGGGGGTTATGGGTTCACCATGCAGCTGTCTCTGCTGGAGCTGAAGGACACCAACTTGTACTACTGCAGCTGGACTTACTTTGAATCAAACAGGAAACAAACCCTGTCCAGCAACGGCACCGTCATCATCGTCAGAGGTGAGAAGAATCGCGGCTCACACAGTTCAATCACATCAAAACACCGTACATTTATGTCTCTTTTTCTACCTGGTCTGCCTCTTTTCCTCTCAGAGACTTTCCCCGTGGAGCAATGCAGGGAGCCCGTGTGGGATTTCACCTTGATTTTATTGAGCATTACAGCTTTTACCATCGTTGTGCTTCTCTTCATCGCAGCACTGATTTGGAGGTGCAGACGAGTAAGTGTGAAGCGGGCCGACCTGCTCTCATAATCCTGCAAAGACTAAGAATGTACATGGATGTTGTAATGAGTGTTTTCCATGTGTTCCCACAGTTTAAAAAGCGCTTCAGGCCCGGTAGAGCTGTAGGACTGCCCACATCTCCCACATCAGACAGGCCTCAGCACATCTGTCCTCAGCAGCGAGTTCAACACTGCCCTTACTTAATCACATCCATGAACACTTCAGACTTCAGGGGAATTTTGTAAATCTGATGCAAAGCAGATGATAAGATGCGATGATTCTTTGTAAAGGCTCATCACGCAGAGGAGTCAGTAACTGATACCGATCTGTGGAGCCAGCAGCTCGCCTTGTGATGTGCTGCTTGTCATTTCCTTTCATATACAAATTTGTGTTTTGTTTGCAGAAAAGTGACTGAGCCACCACATCCTGGCTGATGCGGGGTGTACAGGTGTGATGCCTGTGAGCCGTGGTGCTGAAGAAATAACTGCAAAGCAAAGCAAATTTTCTATTTCTTTCATATAACACCCTTTGGCTTGACCTGTTGAACTGTTTTTGTTTTCTTCACATCTGGTAAAGAGATGTGGAGCTTTTCATGCTCTTCTGTATGATTTGATGTGTGCATTAAATCTCAGCTTTTTACCATCTTGTTGTTCTTTAAGTCTTTTGATACTCATTTTAAAAAGGGAAGAAGAGAAAAACCCCAGCAATCCACTTTATATTTGATCACATTGCATTGTTCAGGCTAATGCACTGATGCTCTGATATCCTGGCCCCCGTTCTCTCTAGGTGTCATTTAAATAATCCAAGATCAACTGACTGATTTATTCAGATCTGAACAGCTAGAATCAGTCATTTCAATTCAATTCAATTCAATTCAATTCAGTTTTATTTATATAGAACATATTTACAACATAAAAACAGGAAACAGAAAACCCAACAATCCAAAGTTGCTTTTGGATTCCATATGAGCAGCAATCAGCAACGGTGGAAAGGAACCAAAAACCCCCGATGATAGGGAAGGGGGGAAAAAAACCTCAGACAGAACCAGCCTCAGGGAGGGAAGACATCTGTCTCGACCAGTTGGGTTGGGAGTGGGGAAGAGGAGAGAGATGATCTCGTGGTTTCCTGATGTTACTGACTCCTCACAGTATTAAACCCACTGAGAGGTGTCTTGTTACACTGTTCTGCTGGGAAACCCTGGGGTTGCTTTGATACTTTCATAAGCTATGACTCACATAAACACTGTTGCAGCTCCAATCATGGCACAGCAAACCCAGACGTCAGCAGCCAGAAGCATGACCAAGAAGGCGTTGAGAAGGTGTTAACCCAAAGGACCTGTTGTCAGACACTGCAGGACAGCATGTCCAGGCTCAGAACAAGGGAAATCTACACACTGTTAGCCAGGTGGTTTCTATTGTTGTGGCTGATGCGTGCTGGTTGATGTTGATTTGGAAACCATGATGAGCAACTCTATGACTGGATGAGAGATGAAAGAGAGGGTGCAAATCATCTACCTTCTATCAGAGGGCTGTGAGCAAAACTGAGATGATTAACACTAAAGGGAAATCTACAAAAGCAGCAGAAACAAGATAGGCAAGGTGGCAAAAGTAGAAGATAAATAGTCCTCCTCCTCCTGTTAAAATTAAATCTATGTTTATAATGTGCTTTCCTCCTAGCCTTACAGTGTAGCAAACATAGTTAAAACAAGAAAAAGAAACCAAACCATGTTACAAGTTTTAACCCTGCAGAGCACAAAAGTCAGAAAGACAAATCAAAACTGAAAAAGACATTTAAGTAAGACCAATTAAGTACTGCTTAATATTCAGAGCAAGTAAAATGGTAAATGGTCTGTAATTATATAGCAACTGTTTCTACCTCAGTGGTACTCAAGGCACTTTACAATTTGTCTCGCATTCACCCATTCACACACCAATAATGACTGAGCTGCCATGCAAGGTGCCTGCCATCGGGAGCAGCTTGGGGTTCAGTGTCTTGCCCAAGGACATTTTGGCATGCAGAGAAGTCGGGGATCTAACCACCAATCTTGCAATCAGTGGACAACCCGCTTTACCACCTGAGCCACAGCCGCCCGAGTAGCAGCACAACCTGGGAACAGGTAAAAGTAAAATACACAGTTATGTTTTAAACTGGATTGTCCCGCTGAAGTAGCAGTTAAAAGGCCACAGAGCAATTATTATCTTCTGTCCTTTCAAAGCAAGAAGACAGAATTGACCTAAACTGGGGGAGGAACACCTGGGTCAGGCTTCACCCCAACTGAAGAGCTGGTTATCAACCAAGGCATCAAGGCATCAAAGAAAGGGATGTCTTCTTCAGAACCAATGGCAGAATGCAGCACATCATTTCAGGTAAAGTAGGCTAACTGGAGCTTCCTGCTGGTTGTGTCACAAAAGTGGCATCACAGGCCTTGTCCTTCAGTGTCTTTATTTCAACAGTTTGGGAGCAGCGGCAGAAAATGTCATCACACACTGCTGGTGCCTGAGCATCTGACATGAGGACACAAGTAAAGTCTTATAGGTGACGAGACAGTGTCTGATCACTCCTCTCGACAATATGAGCACTTACGATCTTTCTCTTTCAAAAGGTCTCCTAAGGAGCCCAGTTTCCAGAGTTAGAAGCTGTACAGAGAGAGTCATGTGTGACGTGTGGTTCCATCAGAAAAAAAGTAACCAAATCAAGCTTAAAACTGTGACACTTTGTTGAAATGATCTTATTCTACATGTTTCATTTAAAAAATGGCAAAAAAATAAAAAAATAAATCATGTGCACCAGATTTTGCAGTAGCCACTTGACATAAATTCTCTGACTTTTCAAATGAACTGCAGGCAGTGTATATGCAGAACAGAGAGGGGACAGCAGTGGAGACTGAGAGGAAATGAAACATTCATCCATCCATCTTCTACCGCTTATCCGGGGTTAGGTTGCAGAGGCAGCAGTCTAAGCAGAGAAGCCCAGACTTCCCTTGTCCACGACACATCCTCCAGCTGAGGCATTCCCAGGCCAGCTGAGAGATATAGTCCCTCCAGCGTGTCTGAGGGCTTCCCCGAGGTCTCCTCCCGGTGGGACATGCCTGGAACACCTCCCGGAAGGCATCCAAGAGGCATCAGGAACAGATGCCCGAGCCACCTCAGCTGAGTCCTCTCAACGTGGAGAAGTAGTCCTGATCCCCAGACACTGCTTTTGGCTGTTGGGACATGAAATGAAACATCCATCCATCCATTATCTATACACCATTTATTCCTCACTAGGGTCGCGGGGGAGCTGGACCCTATTCCAGCCGACTCAGGCAAAGGCAGAGGACACCCTGAACAGGTCACCAGCCTATCACAGGGCTACATATAGAGACAGACAACCAAGCACGTTGTTGGAAGATCCATTCAGCATGGTGAAAGGTTTTTCTAAAGCTGATGTGTGGAGTAGCGTAAAAAACAGAGTTTGTAGAGGTCACAAAGATTTCAGTTTCTTTTTTAAAAATTACATTTTTATTTTTTAAAAATTAATTAACAATTTTAAATTGTAATTATGAAACAAACAATCTAAGAAACCAAACTTAAGCTTTTTTCTTTTTATAACTTTGTTATGCTGCATAGAAGATATTTTTATATATATCTTCTCCGTTTTCATTGAGGTGGAACAAACAAATACAAATTAAACAGGAGCAAAAAGCGCCCTATAAACTGCTTGGAGTTCAGAGGGTTATATCTGTCATCTAATGTTGTTAACACTGAATAAACCTGTCATTGTGATTTTACAGATATGTCGCTGCAACGATGAATCCAGCAAGTGTTTCCAAGAACCAAGAATTTTGGGATCATGCCAGACTAACAGTTTAATCCATCTAAACGATCAATCCAAGTTCACAGAAGGGCCCCAGACGAAAATATTTTAACATGCTCATTCCTGTCAAACAGGCTGGATATCACATAGCAAACTGATTCATACACAAACATGAGAAGACAGCTTATTTATCTGGTAGTAGAAGCTTGCACTGGCTGCACACTGGTTTCCTGTTAAATATAGAACAGAATTAAAGGCCCTGCTTATTGTCTGTAAGTTTCTGAGTGGTCTGTTCCCAAAATACATCAGAGACATGTTTGCTGAGTGTAAGCTTGGAGTGAGTAACATCTGTGTATGATAAAGTGCTAATGTGAGTAAGCTTGTTTGCTAGTCAGTGGTAGCTAATGATGTGCTCTGTTCAGGTGGAACCCCCGTACTGAATTGACGGTTTTCCACGGACCGTTGTGAGTGTGACACGTGGTGCAGCCTTGAAAGCGGTCTGTTATGATTTTGTGACTGTGTGATAAAGTTCATACGTCTTAAACAAATAAACGCAGTTGGGAGCGGCTAATTGTAGCTAACTGTTAGCATTAGCCCTCCAGCTGCGGACAAGCAGTGAGATAAAGACTCTCCACCCTGGCTTTTGATCCCAGTCAGTGTCCAAAGCTCAGAGCAGAGGCAGCTATGCGGAGCTGGTTACCAAACACCAGGAAAACTACACAGAGGACATAACTATTTATTGGTTTAAAGCCAAGCAGCTCTTCCGTAGCCAGAGGGGGTTAAAGATGAGCGGCCATAAACTGCTGAAGCTGTGGAGTTCAGGAGGAAGCAGATGGAGACTTCACGAAGGTGAGACACCTGGACGGGTTAATGCTGCTGTAATTACCATGGTAGTGTGAACACGCACCAAACCCAATGCAAAACTCTGCTAATTTCACAATGTCTATGTCATTTATTGACAAAGTTGCACACCTGCTGGAAGTTTGGTTTACGTTTTAGCAAGCTGACTTCACTCAGCAATTCGGCTCATAAATAATAAAATATAACACTACCAGAGTCAGGCATTGAGTTGTACAGTAGTAGAACCTAGCCTCACATGGCCTGGGGAATTACATTACAGTGTTGTAATGAACTAATTTACTACAAGTTCCTATTTTACTGTACCTCCTAATAGGGTGTACATCTCTACTTTATCCTCCCTCTGGCTCTGCAGGTATCAGAGGCTGTGGAAAGGCTTCTTATTCTTCTTGTAATCCAAAGGTGTGTATAGTTGGAAGTGGTCCAGCAGGCTTCTACACAGCGCAGCATATAATCAAGGTATGCACTCCTTAACTTGATACTGTAGGAAAATACTGGCATTAAATCTGGACGA